>PVIA01001748.1:0-252499 GCA_004024845.1 Tonatia bakeri
GTTCCATTTTTAGTTTTCTGAGGAAATTCCATACTGTTTTCCCCAGTGGTTGTACCAGTCTGCATTCCCACCAACACTGCGTTAGGATTCCCTTTTCTCCAAAACCTTGCCAGCACTTGTTTGTTGATTTGTTTATGATGGCCATTCTGACTGGTGTGAAGTGGTATCTCCTTGTGGTTTTAATTTGCATCTCTCTGATAGCTAATGATGCTGAGTATTCTTTCACATGTCTCTGGGCCCTCTGTATGTACTCCTTGGTAAAGTGTCTGTTCAGGTCATTTGCCCATTTTTTAATTGGGTTGTTTGTCTTCCTGGAGTGGAGTTGCGTGAGTTCTTTATATATTTTAGAGATCAAACCTTGTCTGGGGTATCATTGGCAAATATGGTTTCCCATACGGTTGGTTCCCATTTCATTTTGCTGATGTTTTCTTTAGCCATGCAGAAGCTTTTTGTTTTGATGAAGACCCACTTGTTTACTCTTTTCTTTATGTCCCTTGCTCTAGGGGATATATCAGTGAAAATAAGCATGGAGTATCTGAGATTGTCCTGCCCATGTTGTCCCCTAGGACATTTAAGTTTTTAGTTTATTTTTGTGTATCGTGTAAGTTGGTGGTTGAGTTGCATTATTTGTCATGTAGCTCTCCAGATCACCCAACACCATTTATTGAGGATACTATTTTTACTCCATTTTATGCTTCTGTCCCCTTTGTCAAATATTAATTGACCACAGAGACACTTACTCTTAATCCAGAAAAACATCAGTCAAATTTCACATTTGTAGCATGTATTTTCCAGGGTACACTGGAAGGTGCACTGAAACCAGATTTGATTTACACATTTTGCTTGTCAGTACTAGAATATACATTGGGCCTAATATGGTATGAGAGACAGTAAATATGTTTATTTTTTTAAGAACACAATTAGAAATTAAATTATAAGCAAATGAATGCTTCATTATTCAGCCCAGCACTCCTGCTTTGAGTAGCCACAATTTTACATTATTATGTAAATGAGAAGTCTGCTGCCCATTATCTTTTCTCTAGTTTAAGTTTTACATTATTTTGTGTAACATTTCTGTATATTTAGAGTATATCATATATGATGAATTTTCTCCAAATGCTTTTTTTCTATCCCATTTTTCCAGGTTAAATAAAATGAACCTTTTTCTGATGCTTTCCAAGTAAAACCCACTATCCCAAATGATTCTAAAATGTACTTTATATAAATGGAATAGTTAAGTGAAAACATGGGGCCCTACTTTAAGTATACAGTAGATATTTTAAGAGCTTTCAAATACTCAATTACTGTGTTGTTAACTGTGAATTGTGGGCAGAGAAAAAAGAAATGTGAACAAACGTCTAGTCTGATAAAAGCTATTTCTATTCATTAAGAAATCCTCTAAAATGTTTTTCCCCAAGACCAGTGCACTCCAGACATACCACTAACAAACTCTATATCCCTCATCATTTATTTTCATGAACTTAATTGACCATTTTAGGAAAGAAATGGCCTTTATGATAACAACAAGATGAAAGTGGGTAATTGACAGAAATGCTTGAGTACAGCTAGCTAAAACCACTTTCCACTAATGGAGACCTGAATGAAAGGCATGAAAATTTCAGCCAATTGCAGAGAAAGTCACAAGATTTTTTTTCACTCTCTTTTCTTAAAACTCACAAGAAAACAATGTTTTGATGATGCAGCAGCTTTAAAAAGGTGAGCAGAAAAGAAAAAATATCACATCAAAAACTGTTATGTAGGGCTACTGATTATCATGCACCTGCATGATGTATTATGGAAAACTAATATTATTTTAAAAGCTTTTCTTCAGTATTATTAGGCTTTCACCACAAGATGATTTCACTTGAATAAGACCAAAAGAATCTGTTATTGTTTTCAGAATTTAGTAACAACTATACCTTTAAACAAATGTTTAATAATGTAAATTAGATAACTATGAAATTTTTAAAAATTATTAAAGATCTTTATATTTACTGGCTAATAACAATTGATAAATAATTAAAAATAAATTTTAAAATCATTTATGTATGTTAATTTAACACACCAAAATTGCTGTTATTATTTTACATGATTTAATTTATCTGTATTCCTATATTTATATCTGAACAAATTACAGCTCATATATTCCATCACTGAAGGTAATAAAAAATTAATATTTAGCCACCACTGATAGTTTTACTTTTCTGTCTGGTCAAGGGCCTTATCCATTTACTATTCATGTAAACTGAGACTACCCAAATCCTTAAAGTCTTGCTACGAAATCACTCACAGGTATGCATTAATTTATATTAATGCTAATTTTAAATGAAAACTCTTTTTTTGTGTGTGTGTGTGGATCTGCAGTCTTTATTTATTTAAAGATTTTTATTTTTTTATTTGTTTTTAGAGAAAGGGCAAGGGAAGGAAAAAGAGAGAGAATGAAACATCAATGTGTGGTTGCCTCTCGTGCCCCCCGACTGGGGACCTGGCCCGCAACCCAGACCTGTGCCCTGATTGGGAATTGAACCAGTGATGCTTTGGTTCACAGGCCCACACTCAATCCACTGAACTACACCAGCCAGGGCTGTAAATGAAAACTCTTAATAAATCATAAGAATTTTAATGACTGATTAGTTTTTTCTCTTTATTTTTCATTTTATAAAAAATTTTAAGAGGTTATTTTCTTTAACACCAAAAAAATTATTTTTGAAATGTACTTGCTTTTGATGAAAATTCTAGAAAAATGAGTAATAATAGGAAAATAAATATTAAGTGCTGTTGATTTACTGCAACCTTAGAATTGTAGCTAATATCATTTTTTGTTTGTTTGTTTTGTAATTAAAGGTTCCTTCTCTACATCCCAAGGATATAATCCATATCTGAAGAAATACAAAGACACAGAATGTTTTATAATCATTATCTAGGAACTATTTCTCTTTATACTTTGGTAAATTAGGCTAAAGAGTCTACATTCTATAAAACTTATTTCTTTTAAACAAATTGCTGGCAAGAAACAGATTTTCTGTTTTCTTGGACTTTACCATTTATTTTTAATTTATAAAATTTGGCTAATTCTCCGCCCCACTTATTCTTTTAAGACAAGTTTATAATACTTTATACTTATCATCTTATAGTTCTCAATAGTTTGTCCTCCTCTGCAGTTGAGAATCATTGTCATTATACAATTTTAATAACTTTTCCTTTATTGTGTTTCTGCTAGGTATGGTAGATACAAGCTATGCTTCCAGTTCCCCCTTGATATGACTAATGCATAGCTAGTATCTTTAAGTCCAGAAAATCTGTTGTTCTTTCATTTTATTGGTGAGCTTACTGACTCTGTTCCAACTATTTCCCTCAAGTGAATTATTCTCCCTTTATACCACCAGGCATCCTAAGTTCCATTTCAATTGCCTACTGAAAAAAATCCACGAATACATATTTTTATTTCTACAAGTAGTCTAAAATAATCCCCATATTTTCTCTTTCAAAACACATCAGTGATTCTATTAATTATCCATGAAATATAATTTATCTTCAATTGTTGAGCCCCAGTATTTTTAATCATTTAAATAAATTCCATCAGTAAGATGCCATAGTTCACTTTTCAAATGTTAGTCTTATTTGATAAATATTATTTCACCTCATACCAACTACTTCTCATTCCATGTGTTATCTAGAGAGTAAACTAAGCTTAAAAAAACATAAACTTTAAAGTCCTATACATAATTCCTTATACATCATTGTTGATAAATATGAAATTTGATAAGAGAAGTATTAAGATGCCTTAAATACATGGATGTAACTATTGTAAAATCAATAAAAATATATAATAGTAAGGTTTTGAGGTGATAAAAACATGGAGTAGGCAGATGAGAATATAAGGAAGAAGAAATGAATTTCTAGAACATTAAGAAAACTACGTTAGAATTATTAACTGAATTTATTATAGTGCTTCAAAGAAACTTAATATCTGTAATTTTCTTCTTTTAATTTTTACTACCGTGACCTGATCTTTTTAAATATTCAACTTTGTATCTGATTTCTCATTTACACACTGTCCCCATCAGCTGCTGAAATAATTAAAAAACCTGATGAGATATGTAAAAATTCTTATGGCAAATTCCACAAGGAGATAATTCTTACTGAGTATTCACTAAAAGCATCATATACAGAGATCATCCAATTATGTAACTCATAGGGCAAAGAAAGAGGAAACATTTTTCTCTAAAGTAAAACATACTGAAGCATCTCAGAAAACTCTTTAAATTAATGGTAAATGCATTCTTTAACTTCTTTATAAATTTCTCAAGTAATACTTTGTTAGAGAGTATTATTGTCCTCAGTAATACTTGTCTCAAAGTTGGAGGTGTACTGCAAATATGCCAGTCCTTCTATAATAATGTTATAATCTCCCACAATGAACACTACTACTCAAGTCTAACTTTACCTTTTCAGTCAATGTGTAAATTGGTGCTTTCTTAACATTATTTCAAGTTCTTAGAAAGTATAGCTAATTTTAGAACTCTCTGATTTAAGTACATACTCATGTTCAAAAGCTTCAGCTACAAAAATTCTAACAAAATCTAGCCCATATTTAAATTGAAGTCTTTCTGACTCATCAGCCATCTCCAGGAAGTAAGTTCTGAAATCAAGAAATTCTTGAAAGTTTCTAAATTTATAAACTATTCTGGCAATGTTAGGATCATTATAGTAGTCAGTGAGGGATGCCATAAAAAAAAAAACCCACAGACTTGGAGGCTTAAACAACTGAAAGTTTATTGTTGTTGTTGTTGTTATTGTTCACAGTTCTGGTAGCTAGAAGTCTAAGATAAAGATTTCTGTAGATTTGGTTTCTCCTGAGGTTTTTCTCCATAGTTGCTAATGGCTCCCTCCTTGTAGCGTGCTTACATGGTCTCTTCTCTGTGCATGCGCCTATCCGGCATATCTTTGTGTTAAAATCCCCTCTCCTTAGAAGGACACCAGTCAGATTGAATTAGAGTACACCTTAATAGCTTCATTTATAATTTAATCATGTCTTTGAGGGCCCTTTCTTTAAAATGGTCAGTTTCTGAGGTACTGGGAGTCAGGACTTCAAATGAATTGTGGGGGACACAATTTAACCTATCGTGCACCATACTCTAGCCCCCCCAAAATGCTTGTCTTACTCACATGCAATTCATTCATCCACATCTGATCAAACCAAGAGTTTTATCCCATTCCAGGATCATCTCTAAATCCCAAATCTCATCTAAATTAAAGTGTGGTTGAGACTTTAATTATGATATATCTTGAGCAAAATGCCTTTCTAATTGTGAACCTGTGAAATCAGACAAGTTATCTGTTTCAAAAATACAGTGGTAGCATAGGCATAAGAAGACATTTCCTTCCAAAAGGGAAAATTAAAAACTAAAAATGGTCACAGGAACCAAGCAAATCCAAAACCTAGCAGAGTGAATTCCATAAAATTTTAAGGATGGAGAATAATCCTCCTTTTCTCAATGTCCATCTTCTGAGCTACCAAATTGACACCTCCACTTATGGGTCCACTAGAGCAGCAGTTGGCCTACTGAAACAAAGGGGTGGCCCTACCTTCTGGAACTTAAGAGGAGACAGTCTTGCACCTTGGACATGCGCCCTCTGGTCTTGTGGTGACAGTGGCAAGTCTATCGATATCAGGGTCATTCTACAATGTTCTTGTATAACTCTACTGGTCCATCCTGTAGAATCCCAAAAGTCCACAGCCTTCCTTCATTGTCTCATCTCTGTCCTCTTAACTCAAAACTGGAAGTGTTTTCATTGGTGCTGATGTAACACCATCTCTCTTCTTGGCTTTGAAGATGTCTGAGTAAGTTCATGAGTCATATCCACAATCTCTTTATCGAATGATTGTGCAAGCACACCCATAGTGTTTTTTTTTTTTTCCAAAATGTACTTCCTCACTTTTTTCCCAATATGATAGTCAGAATTTTCTAAATCTTTAAGCTCTGGTTTCCTTTTGCTTCCTTCTTTAATTTATAACTCTCTCTCATATTTTACCATCATCAGTAAGAAGAAACCAGTCTGAATCTTCAACAAACTGTAAATTCTTCTCAGTTAAATATCCAGTTCATCTCTTATAAATTGTACCTTCCACAAAACACTAGAACACAATGCAGTTCTTTGCCACTTTATTAAGATCACCTTTCATCCAATGTCTGATAACATATTCTTTATTTCTATATGAGGTGTCACCAGAAGTACCTTTAACATCCATGTATCTACTAACATATTTTCAAGATAACCTAGGCTTTTTATAACATGCACTTCAATTTCTTCTAGCATCTATCCATTATATATATATTTTTATTTGTTACAGTAGCACCTCACTTCCCTGCACTGAAATCTGTATTGAGTTTTCCAGAAAAACAGAATCAACAGCATTTGTATGTATGCATATTGAAACATTTATTATTTTTTTTGTTTCTTTGTCTGTGTTATTTTGTAGTGGATAGCATAGGGATTACAATATGCATCTTTAATATTTTAAAGTCTTTTTAAAGTTAATATTGTAATTCTTTTTAATTTTATTTCTTTATTTTATTTTAATTGTTGCTCAAGTACAGTTTTCTGTCTTTTACTTCCATACCAGCCCTCCCCACCTTCCTCCCATTCCCACTACCTCCTAGTTTTTGTTCATGTGTCCTTTGTACTTGTTCCTGTAAAGCCTTCCCATTTTCCCCTGAAATTCCTTCCCCTCTCCCCTCTGGTCACTGTCAGCCTGTTCACTATTTCAATGTCTTTGGTTATGTTTTACCCAAAGCAATTTACAGATTCAATGCAATACCTATTAAAGTACCAATGTCATATTTCACAGACATAGAACAAACACTTCAAAAGTTTATATGGAACCATAAACAACCCCAAATAGCTGCTGCAATTTCGAGAAAGAAGAGCAAAGTAGGAGGGATCACAATACCTGATACCAAACTGTATTACAAGGCCACTGTAAGCAAAACAGCCTGGTACTGGCATAAAAACAGACATATGGACCAATGGAACAGAACAGAGAACCCAGAAATAAACCCAAGCCTCTATGGTCAATTAATATTTGACAAAGGGGGCAGCAACATAAACTAGAGTAAAAATAGCCTCTTCAAAAAATGGTGTTGAGAGAACTGGACAGCTATGTGCAAAAAAAATGAAACTCGAGCACCAACTTACATCATACACAAAAACAAATTCAAGGTGGATAAAAGATTTAAATGTAAGCCATGATACCATTAAAGTTCTAGAGGAGAACATAGGCAGGAAAATCTCAGATATTTCACACGGCAACATTTTTACTGATATGTCCCCTAGGGCAAGGGACATAAAGGAAAGAATAAACAAATGGGATCTCATCAAAATAAAAAACATCTGCACGGCTAAAGAAAAGAGTATTAAAATAAAAAGAGAACCAACTGTATGGGAAAACATATTTGCCAATGATACTCAGACAAGGGTTTAATCTCCAAAATATATAGAGTGATTTATTTTAAGAAATTAGCTCATGAAATTGTGTACCTTTAGTAAATTCAAAATCTGAAATACAGGCTGGCAAGATGAATGCTCAGGGAAGACTTGCAGTCTAAGTCCAAAGGCAGTCTGTTGGCAGAGTTCCTTATTTTTCAGGTCTGAGTTCTTTTATGACCTTCAATTCATTGGACGAGGCCCACCCACATCATGAATGGTAACCTGCTTTACCAATTTTAATATTAATCTCAGCCAAAAACACTTTAACAGAAATATTTATAATTATGTTTGACCAGGTATTTGGGTGTCAAGCTCGGCCATTTTGATATATAATGTTAACCATCACAGTTTTAGCTTGTAATACCTATTTGATGATATTTAGAATTTAATTGACATTTGGCTTTAGAAAATTATTGAACTGATGTCTTTGACATTCCTTAATTCTTACAAATCCACACATGGGACTATTTAGAATTAGCTTCCAGTACCTGTGCAGTCATAAACCTTACATTGCAGAATCCATCTGAATTTGTCCCAACTTGATTAGTTAATAGTTTCTGCTTTCATTTCATTTTATTCCAGCCTATACTATATCAAAGCCTGCATGGAGAAATCATTAAGTACTTTTTATCAGTTGCAATTTTTATGATTAGTCTGGAATTTTATTTAGCTAATTTGGCTACAGTCCATTTGGATAGTAAAGTGAACTGGCCACAAAAATCTGACCAATTCTGCTTTCTTCTCTTTTTATTCAATTTTATATTAATATTTTGCATCTACAGAGAAACCAAATATATTTAGGTTTTGCTTTTTCATTTCAGTCAATTATTTACTAAATTGTAGTATCTAAAAGCATGTACAAATAACAGAAGAGATCTCATTTGCATGCAGATATACTATGCAACATTTATTGATTAGTGCAGTAAAAAAAGCATGTGTAGTATTTAATTTTGTAAGACACCAGTGAAAAACCTATTCAAATAGAAGAAGCATAACAAAGAGCTGTAAAACTTAGCTTGGACTGTACAGATAACATTATCAGACATAATTTGGATTCACATATAATTCTTTCTTAAAAGGAAATAAGGCAACAGAAAAATGTATTTATCATTTCAAATTGCTGAAGTGTAACACCAACAAGATCTGCATGTGTGTACTGCATATAAATGGCATGTCTGTACTTTATATTTTTTATAAATTTATACTGTCAGATGAAGCTGGTGTACTTCTAGATAAAACCTGTTGTAATACATGAGTAAATGTAATCAAATCATTCCAGGTATAAGTGATGCCAATCTCATCTAAACCTTTCTTCTTTTTTCCCCCTAAAAGTGCTCAATTTTGCTTGACTGTGAAAATCATACATAAATGGAGGACTATTTCAGGATTTCAAGTGTTATGTTTGCAAATAGACAGTGATGTCTGATATGATGCAAAATTTTTCATGATGTACTCGCATTTATATACAGTTCAACTAATCTGTTGAATTATGTTTTGAATATATTGTTTTTGATTCCCTTAGATCTTTTGTGAACAGATATTAACAAAAGAAAGCAAGCTAAAAGCTTGAGAAATTATATTTGGCATGTTTTCTCTGAGTTGCTACATTTATAATAACCCACATCATGTACAGTAAACATTAAACATGCAAAAATATTTCCATGTAAGCTTTAATAGAAGAGACACAACATTTATTTTCCCATTATACAAATTAAATATTCTCATAGAGTATTACAGAAGACAAGTTGTTCTTAGGGGAGAATATTTGAAATAAAATTTATGCTCATTGAAAAGCCACTTGTTTCAATAACTGTATATTATTTTCATGGCAGTATTGTGGGGGGTTATGAATGTGGAGTGAATTTGATGGGTTTAAAAGGAAAAGGAGATAGTAAAGAATCTAGAGACCAAAAATTTAAAGGAAAGATTGCTGCAGTATGTTATTTTTGTTTATCAAAATGATACAGAACTTATATGATTCTATCTATGCTTGGCTGTCATACTGTCCAGAAATACAAATATTTTACCATACTTTATGGGTCTTAGAGCCATGGTAGACATTCTGGCAAAGAAAAAATTAGGTTCACTGATATCTGTAAAAAGTGATGCACAATTATTATCTTCTTAATTTGCCTATTATATAAAATCATAAAATTTACATTTTAAGATAAATAAGTCATAAGTTTAATGAGGAGAGGAATGTGTTTATGTGTAATGTGTATGGGTTAATAACTCACAACATTTAGTACACTGATGGGCATGTGAAAATTTATATATATCTGCTTTTGGATTAGCATTTGAATAGATAATTCTAAATCAATGAGATTTCTTCTTTAAACAGGAATACACAAAGGAAAGTCATGTAACATTTGAAAAGATCCCATTAAATAGTACATTCAGTAGTACATTGTTAAAGGAAAGTATTTAACATATTTGTCTAGGTATTATTTTATGTCCAAACTACAGTAATTTTATAAGCATGTCTAATGAAACAATGATGTTAGATTTTCTTCCAAAAATAAAAGTCTGTGCTTTGTTCCTGATTAAAGCAGTAAACAAAATTTTAGTGTAAATGGCACTGTCAACACTCTTCTTAAATTCTTATTCTACCTCAATGACATAGATAAAATGAGAGGTACATTTTATTGTAACTAAAAAGGCACGATGAAAAACAAAATAAATATATGATGGGCCAAAACAGAGGAAGGCAATCTGGCATTGAAACAAAGAAACGATTGGGTTTCAAGATGATAAGAAGTCATAGACCTCAGGGAGTTTCACTCCAGGCTAGTGAAGACTAAGTTGACACAGACGGTGGATTTCCACAATACATGTCAATCAGTGAAACTAGGATATAGACAATACCTAAAGGCAAAAAAAAAAAAAAAAAAAACCAGGAATGCTAACAATGGTGCACCCATTTATAAAGTTGAGGTGAGTGATGACAATATTATGATGGAGTGAGATGCTCACTTTTCTCCAGGCCAGAACTAATGGGAAATCTATAACTCAACAGAGATTTCTTTGCTCAATGCAAAGGACACCTGAGATATCTACACATCTGTATATATAAAAGTAGGGGGATTGAAACACATAAGGGAAGTAGAACTTGTCAGAACAGCAGACACAATGGCTTCACTAGTCCTCCAGTATGATGATGGCTCAGCCCACAGCCCCAGTGAGTGGAGAGTGTTAGCAACAATGAACAGAGGGACTACGACTCCAGCGGCCACCCCCATGGCCTCTGTGAAGGAAAAGAAATGTAGCAATGGCATGAGATCTAATGACTCTGGCTTCCTCCCCAGACTGTGGCAGAGCCCATACCACCAGAGAGTTTGGCAACAACAGTGAATGCTGCAAATGTCTCCTGGTCACAGAGGAGCCAGTGGCCACAGGTAATCAGTCAGCTGTGGCAGCAGAGCTTGTGACACTGGCTACCACCAACCCATCTCCTCCCCCAACCCCAGGGGTGGTATCTGAGACTTAGATAGCCCCTGATGCAGCAGGGGCACATGCCATCCTTGTGACTCCCATCATGATGTCCCTGACCCATAAGCATAGCAACACTAGCATCAGCAAAGCATTGGCAAATTTGGAAGCATACCAGTGACAAAGAGCACACCTGTGACACCTCTGGTAGAAGCAGTGGAAAGTAGAAAGTTCTGGCTCTCAAATATAACCAGTCAGCTCAGGTTAGAAAAACAAGAAAAACAAAACTGTGTCACATCACCACCTGCTAGAAAAACACACAAAAAATTTCAAAACAAAACATACAAAAACAACAAAGGTTTCTGATTACCACCTTGTTGAATTTTTAAAAATTAAAGTAAATAAAGTAGCACTTAAATTAAGAAAATGTTTGCTACTTCAAATACATGGCAGAAGAACAACTCATCAAGCACCATAAATAATCACATTAAAACAGTATAACAAAAGGAAAATGACAATTCTTCAGAAATCAAATAGAAACTCATGGAGGATTATAATCTAAATGATAGTGATTTCACAATAGCTATCATTAAGAAACTCAATAAGCAACAAGAAAACTCAGGAAAATAATTTAGTGAGCTCAGGAATAAAATTAATGAACAGGAATACTTTCCCAACCAGATTGAAACCCTAAAAAAGAACCTAACAAAAATTCTGAAGCTGAAGAACTAAATAAATGAGATGAATAACACATTTGAAGCATTGGGAATAGAGCAAATCATATGAAGTGAGAACTAGCAAGCTTGAAGATAGAAAGGAAGAAATGATTAAGGAGGAATCATTATATTGAAACTGTCAGAAGGTAATGATAGAGCTTTAAATGCAGCCAGGGGTACAAAAAGACAGTAACCTACAAAGGAACACCATCAAACTATCAGGAGATTTTTCAGCAGAAACTACAAGACTGGACACACTGGAATTACACAGTCAAAATATTGAAAGATAAAAACTTCCAGCAAAGAATAATCTATCCTGTAGTTATCCTTCAGATGTGAAGAAATAAAGACTTTTTGAGACCAAAAAATAAAAAAAGACTGTGGGAGTTTATTACCAGCAGACATAAGGCATGTTTGAAGAAGCTCTTCTGCCAAAAAAGTAAATAAATAAAGGGCAAAGGAACACAACATTTTTTGTAAGGTGATAAACAGAATCAGACAATTACTTTATTATAGAATAGGTTGTTACACACCTAAAGTAGAATAAAAGTTAAAGGCAGGGAAAGCATTAAAAATAACTATAGCTACTTGAATTTGGTAATGACTGCAACATAAAAAGATAATTTGTGACAACAAAAACATAAGGGTAGAAGAAGAAAAATTCAGAACCTGTATAGGCAAATGAAAATAATATGCTATAGAAAAAACATACTATTTTATATATGAGACATTTTGTATGAACCTTATGATAATCACAAAACAAATATCTAAACAGATATGGAAGACATTTTTTTAAAAAAGAAGAAACAGAGCACAACCCTACTTTATGTTACACACACATCATGGAAAATGTTTCTGTGTAAGCACTGAGTCCTGCCCTTCCTAATCCCCTGACTATGGGAAACCACCAAACTAAAACAGTAGACAGAAACACAAGGAAAAAGAAACAATGGAGATGCCGAGCAATCAGTAAACAATAGATAGAATGACTATAGTAAGTTCTCTTGTATCAGTAATCACCCTACATGTAAATATTTTGAATGTGCCAAACAAAAGTCACATGACAGCTGGATAGATTAACAAATAAGACCCAACTAACTGTATGTTGCCCTCGGGAGACTCATCTCAGCTCTAAAGACAAATATAAGCTCAAAGTGAAGGTGTGGAAGATGACACTCCAAGCAAATGTTTTCCAAAAGAAAGCAGGCATGGTCATATTTATATGAGGCAAAATAGACTACAATCCAAAAACTATAATAAAAGACAAAGCTGAACATTATGATAAAGAGGACAATCTATCAAAAACACATAGCGTTTATTACTATTTATATGCAACCTAATTAGGAAGACCAAATATGTATAAAGCAATCATTAACAGACCTAAAAGAGAGATCAACAGAAATACCATAAGGTAGGAGACTTTAACAAGGGACAGCTTACACCAATGGATAGATCATCCAGACAAAAAGTTGACAAAGAAACAGTGGCCTTAAATGACAAAATATGAGAAAACCAAATACTACAATATGTTAAAAGAATTATACCCTATGACTAAGTGGGTGGAATTTATTCTAGGGATGCAAACTTGGTTCAACACCTGCAAATTAATCAATGTGATGTACCACATCAGCAAAATGAAGGGTAGCTAGAATAGGTAAATAAATTTTGAAAAGGAAGAATAAAGTTAAAAAATAAGTCTACCCAGTTTAAAGAATTATTATATAGCTACTGTAACCAAAAATGTGTAGTACTGGTAGAGTAATAAAAACATAGGTCAGTGGTACAGAATAGAGAACTTAGAAACAGAACCACACAAATATCCTTGAGTGATTTTTTGACAAAAGGCGATTTAATGAAGAGAAAAATATTTTCAGTACATTATGCAGAGAAATTGGGCATCCATTGGCAAAAATTAAGTCTCAACCTAAATCTCACATCACAAAACAATTAACTCAAAATATCCTTGTACATAAATATAAAACATTAGAACTATATAATTTTTAGGAAAATACATAGCAAAATTTCTGGAATCTAGGACTAGGCAAAAAGTACTTAGATTTGACACCAAAATCACAATCCATAAAAGGAAACTTTATAAACTGGATTTAATAAATTTAAAAACTTTTATTTAAAAAACTGTTAAAAATTAATGAAAAACCTGTCTACAGACTTGGGGAAAATGTATGCAAGCTACATATCTTATAAAAGACTAGCATCGAGAATATGTAAAGAACTCTGAAACAATGTTAAAAAAAAACGAAGAATTCACAAAGAAAATGGGCAAAAGACATAAACAGACATGTCACTGGAGAAGACGACACCCAGATGTCAGATAAACACATGGACGATTTTCAACTTGTTTAGCCATTAGTAAATACAGATGAAAACCACAGTGATATACACACCTATCAGATTAGCTAACTAAAAGGTGAGCACACCAAATACTGATGACAATGTGTGGGATTGGATCACTCATCCAACAGTCATAAGTATTAAAATAATACAGCCACTTGGAAGCTTGGAAGTTTCTTGAAACACTAAACACACAGTATTATATAGCAGAGAAATTGCTCTCAGAGAAAAGAAAATATATTTTCACACAAACACCTATACACGGGTGTTTGTATATACTTGATTCATGATAGTTAAATCTGGAAACATTCTAGATATCTTGAATAGGTGAATGCCGAAACAAGCAGCGAACATCCCTCCCATGGTATATTACTCAGCAATAGACAGGAAAAATCTATTGACACGTGCAATAAGCTGCACATTTTTAAAGAATTATATTGAATGAAATCTCAATAGTTTACATACTGTATGACTTCATTTATGTAACATTTTTGAAATAATATTATGACACTGGGAAGCAGATTAGTGGTGGCCTGTGGTGAATGAGACATGGTAGCTAAAATGAAGTAGTCCAGATTATAAACTTGCAAACTAATTGATCTTTGTGGTGACAGAAATTTTCTATATCTTCACTCTATCAATATCTATATCTTGCTTATGATATTATACTATAGATTTGCAAGGCATTATGGAGAAAATAGATAAATGTAGATGATTCATCTGTATTATTTCTTAAAGTTGGATGTGTATCTGTCATTATCACAACCTTTTAAATGATTTTTAAAAAGTAAAGGAAATCTTTTCCAACTGAAGAAATTTTCAGTGTTGGCTTGATAATTCAAACACTTCAGGATAATTTCATCAAATTATCATACTCTTAAATCTCATATTGAGTAGATATGTTAGAACGAGGGTGTCAAACTCATTTTCATGGGGGGCCACATCAGCCTCATGGTTGTCTTCAAAGGGCAGAATGTAATTTTAGGACTGTATAAAATTACTAGGGGCAAGGAGGTGGCACTGCCACTGGGTAGAAATAAGGTGCTGGGCCAGATAAAACAAGGCAGAGGGCCAGATTCAGCTGGCAGGACTTGTGTTTGCCACCTGTGAGCTAGAACATTCAATTATTTTTAAAGGCTTATTATCTATTGAGCTGCCTCACAAGATTCTAGATTAAATTTAACCTACTATGGAAATATATATAATCATCATCACCATATCACATACCATTTTTTATGATCTTTGCATTGTATAGGGAAGTACATAAAAATTGTTTTGATTATTGAGAAATATAATTAATTAACTTCAGGAAAATCGTTTCCTGGTTGATTTAATCACACATGTGGAAAGGGGAGTGGTTGTCAGCTATACTACTTATAACAAACATTCCAAATCAAAATCCAAATACACGTCTTCAATATGTTCCTGTAAAACTAGTGGCTAAAAATAACTTCATGCAATTATTGCAACATATCTGCCTTAATTTGGGCATTGAAGTGAAAATATATGTCATTATTTTGACTTATTTAAGTAGAATTCAAACTCAAACACCAATATTCAAGCTTACCTTTTGAAATAAAAATTAATACATTCCTTAAATATATTATAAAATGATTGTAAAACATAAGTTGGGAACTGGAGAGAAGACAGTTTACAAAGTATAGCAAGTTGTAAGATAGTCTCTTTTATATAATTCCTGTAAATGTCAGTTTGTTACAATATCAGTATAGTGCAAATATTATTCCTCACTGAAATGGAATGGTGTTATTCCCCAGGCTTTTGTCAGGACTATTTTGTTTTCTTACTTTGTTTTGTTTCCCTGAATAATCATATCCATACCTTAGATTTCAGACACTTACTGAAAAATGATGACCAGCAAGCCTTTATCACTGGATAAGACTATTTCTTTAATGTTTCACATATATACACACTTTCAGCATCACCAAAAGTGCACTATCTTTTATTTTAGATCCCACTCCTTTTCTGATTATCTCATGTAATAGTATCATTATCCACCACTTTGTTTAGCTAGAAACTTGGAAGTCATTTTTGAGTTTTCTTCTTACTTCCCATGATCTATCTTTAATCCCATAAATTTCTCTTAACATCTATTGCCTTTGATCATTGACTTTTTAAAGCCCCCCCCATTTTGGTTCAGCTGTGCATCCTTAATAGTCTGCACTCTGGTAATAGCCTGCTACTTTTGCTCTGTGAGCTCACTCTAAAACCCCTACTGAAGATGCCTAAATAGCTTCACACTGACCAAAGAATAACGTTCAACATTAGTAGAGTCTATAAGATCTTTTCTAATTTGTTTTACTCTGTCTTTGTCATAAATTCTCATCTCCATTGACCTAATACTTATTTTGTGCTTCTGTGGTTTGAATTACTTCTACCGAAGCTCTTCTTTCATACCCACGATATAAGTGATATGCCTTCACTACCTTCTTTTCTTTTCTTCTTAGATGTAAACATTCTTTTTTAATAAATGTTATTGATTATGCTATTACAGTCATCCAAATTTCCCCCCTTTGCTGCCACCTAGTATCCTCCATTGTCTCCAGCAATTCCCCTACTCTTAGTTCATGTCCATGGGTCATGCGTGTAAGTTCTTTGGCCACCCCATTTTCTATACTGTTCTTAACACCTCCCTGTATTCTGTACCTACCAATTTGTACTTCTTAATCCCTGCACTTTTCACCCCATTCTCCCCTTTCCTCCTCCCAGCTGATAACACTCCAAATGATCTCTATAGCTATGCTTCTGTTGCTGTCCTGCTTGTTTGCTTAGTCTGTTATTAGATTTGGTTGTTGATAGTTGTGGGTTTGTTGCCATTTTACTATTTATAGTTTTGATCTTTTTCTTTTTCTTAAATAAGTCCCTTTAACATTTCATAAAATAATGGTTTGATGATGATAAACTCCTTAGCCTTACCTTGTCTGGGAAGCACTTTATCTTTCCTTTGATTCTAAATGATAGCTTTGCTGGAGAGAGTGATCTAGATTGTAGGTCCCTGCTTTCCAGCACTTTGAATACTTGTGGCCTGTCTCTTCTAGCCTGCAAAGTTTCTTTTGAGAAATCAGCTGGCAGTCTTATGGGAACTCCTTTGTAGGCAACCCTCAGCTTTATTCTTGCTTCTTTTATGATTATCTTTAATCTTTGGCATTTTAATTATGATGTGTCTTGGTGTGGTCCTCTTTATGTCTATTTTGTTTGACACTCCCTGTGCTTCCTGGACTTGTAAGTCTATTTCTCTTCTCAAACTAGGGAAGTTTTTTCCACTGTTTTTTCAAATAAGTTTTCAGTTTCTTACTCTTTCTCTTCTCCTTCCAGCACCCCTATGATCTGTGTTGTCCCAATTGTTTCTTAGCCTATCCTTGTTTTCTTGGATTTTCTTTTCGTCTTGCTTTTCTGACTGAATGTTCTTTTTTCTTCCTTATGTTATAAATAACCGATTTAATTATTGGCTTCCTCCACTCAACTGTGGTTTCCCTATAGATTTTTCTTTATTTTACTTAGTGCAATCTTCATTTCTGCCTGAGTCTTTTTTATGCTGTTGTATTACCTAATGAGTTCCTTGAGCATCTTAAGCATCCTAATAACCAGTGTTTTGAACTCTGTATCTGATAGATTGTTTATCTACATTTGCTTATCTCCAGTTCTTTTTCTGGAGTTTTGTTCTCTTCTTTCATTTTGAGCCCTATATCTTTGTCTCCTCATTTTGGCAACCTCCTCATGTTTGTTTCTCTGTGCTAGGTATTGCTGCTTTGACTCCCTGTCTTAGTAGTGTGGCCTACAGTAGGAAAGAGCATGGGTACGTTGGACGAGGTGGAGCCTAAGATAAGCACCAGGACAGGCCAACCCATGTGATCCAGGTTGATGGAGTTTCCAATATGGTGTTGCCACTCTGTGGCTCTGTGTGGGGCAGGGCTCTAAAAGGGAGCACTTTTGTTGCCTGGCCTCTGGAGTTTTTTCCAGGAGGAAGTTCTCCCCTGGCACTTGCCCTGATGCCAGACACTTCCATTTCTTCCTGTGTGTCACCAGTGCCCTTCCAGCTGCTGTCCTTTGCTGAAGCCTGGACAGAGTGATTCTGCAAAGCCTTAAGTCCACCGGGGCCATTTAAGAGGAGATTCCTGAGAATCTGGTAGCTTCTTCCACCATCCCATCTCCCACTGGTTTTTACAGCCAAAAGTTAAAGAGACTTAACTTTTTGAAACTGGAACCCTGGGCTGGATGGTCCAGAGTGGGGCTGTGATCCCTCTGTCCCAAGATATTCCTCCTAATTTTTATCCACCGCATGTGGGTGTGGTGCCATCCATTCCATGTCTCTGTATATCTATGTCTCCATGCTTCTCTGCATGCCTGTGTCTCTGCCCCTCCTACCCATCTGGGTGAATGTGGCTTCTTTAATTTCTTAGTTGTTGGACTTCAATACAGCTAGGTTTTCTGTGATTCTGGGTGGATTTTTTTTTTGCTGTGGTTATGTTATGGGGTGCAGCCAAGACAGGGGACCACAGGTAGGAATTTGGAATGGGGTCCAGAACTCAAGGTGTTCAGAAAATATTTGGATGTCCTCACCCCCACCCCAGGTGTGTGTGGGGGGTAGGGACAAATGGAGCAGGCCCACTAAAAGCTGTTTCGCATAGCAGCAGCCTTGCAGCTGACTTCTGGCATGGTCGTATAACACATCTATAGCCTTTGACTGGTTACATAGATACATTAAATGGCTGTGGCCATGCTCTGAGCCACACAGCCAGGGGAATGGAAGTAACTTCCCCACCAATATGTAACTGGGGGGCAGGTCCCTGGAGTTACATCCCCTGCATGGGAGCTTGAAGATGATTGGCTCCATGACATAGGGCCACACCTGCCCAGACCCTCAATGACAGCCAGAAAGGCTGGAAAGAATGGGAGATTGAGAGCAGGTGTGGCCGAGTGTGGGAGGAGTCAGAAATGGGGCTGCAGAGGAAGAGTGGCGCGGGGATTTAAACCCAGACACAACAGCTTTGGGGGACAGCCACACAGCTTTGGCACAGTAGAGACTCCCGCGCCCCTGTGAGAGGGAATCACCATGCAGATTTAGCAGAAAATCGCCACTCGGCTTTGGCAGAGTGGCAACCCCCCTCCCCACAGCTTTGTGGGGAGAATCACGTGGTTTTGCCAGAGAGCAGACCCCTGCAGCTCTGGTAGGAGAGAGGACCACGTGGCTTTGGGGTGCTCCTTTTGGCCATGTGGCCTGGGAAGCAAGAGAGACTTTGCCTGGAAGAAGGGTGAAAGAACTCTTACCAGTAGGCCATGAGAAGTTGGCGCATGGCTTTGGATTAATTGGAAATCCTGCCTGGACAGGGACACAGCTGATGGTGCTGGGAACCAAGGAAGGTCTCCCAGCCCAGAATGGATTACTGAGAAGAACTGAGGGCTGCCTGAGCCAAGGACTTCTATTTCCTTTCCTGAGATACGGTACCCCAGATTGGGAAAAGGGGGAAGGAAGGACTGTGTGTGTTTGTGGGTGTTTTAATGGACTTTAGGATTTTGATGAAGGCGTTAGGTCACTACTTTAAGTTTATATAGCATTAAATAAACATTTCCTTTCCTTTTCACAAATCTCTGGCATTGAGAGACATCTTTCCTATAGATGGCAGACATAACGGACCTGGGGCTTCCTTTCGGTAATAGTATATCGTCTCAGGCCCCCCTTGTTTGTTCTGTAACAGTTGTGCGAGGAGGTGAGAGCCATGTTTACCTATGCCTCCATCTTAACAGCCACTACCCTATTTTCTTAACTAACACTATCACGGCTCTTCAGAAGCATTACTTCCTAAGTTACACCTTTGTTAGTACCTTCACAATGTATTAGGTGTCTTTCTTTTGTGCTCCATTCACATTTTCACTTGCCACAAATATTTTCACGCTATTTAAATGTTTATTTCATTGTCCTATACTTAGACTGTAGCAAGGGCTGTGTTTTATTCACATCTGTGTTTCAAATCCCTAGTGGATTGTCTGCCACAACTAGTTCAAAGATGGTTGAATAAACAAATAAATGAATGCTAAGGTAAATTAATTTGATTATTAAAAATATCCAAAATGTCTGCCTGTAGTCTTCTTGATTTTGAAGCACACAAAAACATACCTTTTTGCTTAGATCTATGAAATTCATTGCCAACTTCATTCATACTTTTTTTTCTTAGAAAAAGAATTTTAGTTCACAAAGTTTATATGTGAAATCAGTTTTGAGCATTATCTCTTTCCAGTGAGCAGTGCAGTATATCATGTGAAGGGTGTTTTCAGTTACTTCACTCTCCCCTTAAGCCTCCAGGCCATCCCTAACCTGAGTAGCTACGAACATAGAAAGTCTGGCTTTTTGTCTTACAGAAAATTGACCTGTAGGAATTACATGCTTTTCTCAAGGTTAGAGGTGAATGCTTTATTCACCAGGCAATTTAACAGATTTTTTTTTGTTACTTAAAGTATCTACATTCAACAAATGGCTTTAGAAATGCTCAAAATACCTTATAATCATTCACTTTTGATTCATTTTCAATCCTCTTTTTTAAAATTTGATACTTAGATAATTTACTTTAATGTTCTCATGTACGTCTTTTTTTTGTTTTTCTTTTAACTTTTGCATAGTTTGATTTGTCGTTGTCATTGTTTATGTACAGTTGTCTCCAATCCTCTTCCTCAATAAGGATTTATTGACTTGCTATGTTAGTTCAGGTGCTCTGCAATGCAGACATTAAGGTGGGACAGGACAACAAATAACAAAGGGGCAGAGGAGCGGGAGTGGGCAAGGAGAGTCCATTGACTGCAAGCATATCTAACTACTATGAAAAAAGAGGGGAAGGGGAGGTGAATTGCACTGGTGGAATCAGATTCTTTTGCCGTTGGAAGAACATTTTGACCAGGCTGATGGGGAGTCCTCCAGCCAAAGGCTCCTATTATAGTACTAATATCCCCACCAGGCATAACATTTGGCAGGAGGAAATATAGCCTCAGCATAAACATTCAGTGGACTCCGATAGGCAGCAGCTGGGCCTGTCAGTCAGCAAGGCTCTCTGCAGCTGGCTATCTGTGAGCCACATTTTCATGTCTGCCACGCTTTGGTCTGAGCAGAGTACACAGAATTATGCCTTTCAGGATAATTAATTTTGGCAATTTCATACAACATCTTATCCTCCAGGAAAATAAAGCTACTTATAATCATAAATCATATTTGGTCATCAGGCATAATGGGGGAGGGCATCACACTTCAAGAACACAGTCATCATTTCACTGAAATTTTCACCACCACTTTTAACAAAGTATCATCTGTAAATATTTATCTAAAAAAATTCTGTATATATTTTACATAAGTGTAAATATGGGAATAATTTGTCTTTATAACTAAAATATCATTTGCCCTTACATTTCAATTTAATGCCTTAAACTGAAAAATTAACAGTTGTTCATTTAAATAAACCCAAATTCCTAATTTAATTATTCAGGCCTTTCATAGATAACAGACCTTGCCAATATTTTGACATAACTAAAGCCCTTGAAATGCTCATTATAGAAATTGAAGTGGTGTATACTGCTGAGAAACACTAGTAAATAGAGTTTACATTTTAGAGTCAGAATTGGATTGGATCTCTGGCACATCTCAAAAGTAATTTCATTGTTTATTAAGTTGGAACAGATAGCAACTTTGGATGGATTTGAGGATCATTTGAGATAAATTTTGTAAGAATTTGGTGAATAATTAAGCATATAGTAGGTACTTTAAAAAGTGTATGCTTGGGAGTCCAAGTATGGTCATCAGTCTTACTAAGGTACTGTTTAGTTTATAAATTAATATTTGTAGAAGTTATACATCAAAATATATATTAGTCCCAACCATTTTAATTCAATAAGAATCTCTAAACATTGTCTTAATTGATAATTAATTACTAACTGTTTCTTAATTGCTATTAATAGTTTATGCTATATAAATTATCCTGAGGATTACATATGAAAGTGAATATAAAATAAAATTAATTACCTAAGTATGTATGTATATATATGGGTGTATCAAAAATTATTTGCTATGGTCATACTTTTTACCCTCTTTGTAATCATCATCATCATCATCATCTTCTTTTGTTTCCCATCAAGTTCATCAGGGACACTTTGTACAACATATTGAAATATCTGCAAGGGAGAAAAGGGTCATTGATGTTTTCTGTATGGGCAACACTGGCCCAAAGAACAAAGATGACTATTGCGAGGATTTATGAAGACAGTGACTATTTGAAAAAAGTTTATTAGAAAGTGAAACAGAAGGTAACTTCTTACCAATTCTTTTTTATTCTTTTCCTTTTATTATGTGTAATGAAAAACCTAAATAAAATTAAATGGCACAATTTGAAAACAAAAAGAACTAAATGGAAGTTCAAGATAGACCTGAATTGAGCATTGATATGTTCTATTCATTGCTAGTCAATTCCTTTACTTCAGAAGGAAAAATAGCATTAAAAATTTTATTAAATGGAAACAGTGTTGAGAGAACAAGATAACAAATTATCAATTTGAGGTGGCTTGAGAGAAATTAAAGTATTTAAAGTAATTTAATGCAAATGAATAAAACATAAAAGCCCCTAATGTGCTTTAAAGGCACACACCCTTATGTACATTTGATATAATTACTGCTAATTTTAATATATTATAAAAAGAGTTATCACTACTAGTACAGTTCATAAGTAGGAAAGTATGTAACATAAAATTGCCTGCACATTTTCTTTCTTCACATCTTGATCTCTTGCTTGTGATGGTGATAGGAGGAAGAGACAGGAAAATGTCAGTATCCTGAAAGGCCCTGAGTAAACATACTCAGTGTAAAAAGTAAAGACCATAAACTTTTCTGCTTCCCTTTTTTTGCCTGTTGAAAGATATTTTGTTCTTATATGATTGCAATGAAATAGAAATATCAAACAATGTGTATTAATGTAAGATCACAGAATTTAGTGTAAGGGATGTGTGTAGTGTGTGCGCAATGTGCAATTTATTTGCTGTAATAATTTCTTAAATGAACCCATTTTTCAAGGTTAATAATTCTTAAAAATTTTGCTTTTAAGATAGTTTATTCAGAAGGTAAAAATAAACTAACCAAATTCTCCCAGCCAAGTATAAGGATCAGTCAGCAGTGACTATGCAGTTTTAACTTACTTCACAGTAAAACCTATATAAATGGTTTGATGCTGTTCTCTTACATTACATTTGAGTGATTTGCCCAGTTAAATAAAGAACCATGTTGTGCTCTTTCCATTAAATAGAACTAGGATACTGGGTTTTCTTTCCATTTTCACTACTGGGTTGTGGATAGAGCCATTATTTTTCTTGGATGTTCATTGCTCCATCATCAATGCTATTGATGCCCAGACTCGATGGCATCAGAAGCTTTCCACCTGAATGGATTTGATTTATATTAAAGCTTTCATCCTTCCCTTTCTACAGAGTTTATAAATAAAATTCTGAAATAACTTTAATATATATATATATATATATGAAGTTGATTCAAATTCAGTGCCATGATCATTTATTTGTTATATTTTTTAAATTATAGTGTAGTGTTACTGAAAGGGTGGTCAATATAAAAACATGTATAAGAAAAACATTTAGGCCATTTCAAAAGTCATCTTTCCTATTCTCAGGTAGATCTATTAACCCAGCTGATGAACGTAGGGCCTAGTAATGTGAATTGTAACATATACCTACCATAGTTCTATTTGAAAGCCACTGCTATAACTTCTAGCTAGTGATCTTTGAAGAAAGTCTAGTATTTTAAACTTCTGGCTCCAGTTGTTAATGCTAAAATAATTGTCTTCAAATTAAATTTTATAGTTTAGGCGTCAATTGACAAAAGAACAAGCAAACAGAATACAAAAGTGCATTGGGCAGTGTGGCTCAGCACATTTCTTGTCTCCAGATCTCAAAGGACTAAAATAATGATATAGAAAAGGCTGCATTTTTTTTTTTCACTAGAAATTCTGGAGAAGAATCTACTTCCAAACCCATTCAGGTTGTTGGCAGAAGATAATTCCTTGTGATTGTAGGATGGAAGTTACTTTGCTGACCATCAACAGCCCCTTCCAGTTCCTAGAGGCTTGCCTGGCCCTTCGTGGTGCTCCATATACCTCAGAGCTGGCAACAGTGCATTGAATCTGCTCACCCTTGAAGTTTCTCAGACTTTACTTTCCAACGTATTCCTCTGCCTCTCTGGAGAAAGTTCTCTGCTTTTAAAAACCCATGTGATTACATTGAATCATATGTATAATCTAGGTCCATCTGTTCATTTTAACATCCATAACTGAGATTATATCAGCAAGGTTTCTTTTGTCAGTTTATGTAACATAGTCACAGGTCCAGGGATTGGAGATGGACAACTTTGGGCAGACGTTGTGTTTGTCTGCCATATTCCAGGATCAAACACATTTCAGATATTTGGTTTATTGCTTTTTCATATGTTTGTATTTATTGTTAGGACATTAGATAGAGCCAACTTATATCAATATTCTGTATTTTTGTTTTAAAGCTTTAGGTTGCTTTTTTTTTTTTTTACTTTATCTCTAGCAATAAAGATTATGCTGCATTTAGCTTTATTCTGTCCAGTACCAGAGTAACATAGAGCTCTTTTTAGTCACACTAGTGCAATGTTTCATAAATGAGTGTCTCTTCCTCTCAATATCAGAATTAGATATGGAAATCTTAAACTTTAATTTTGTGGAGAGTTGTCATGTTTTCCTCTGGTGATAACAACAATCATTCCATTTCCTCCTTTCTTCTTTTAGGTAAGGAGAAAAAAAAGAAAACTTTTTTGTGTTATTGTTGTTTCCCTCCCACCCTCAGGGTTCTTGTGAAAAATATTTATTCAGTACTCAGTCCAGTCAACGACTTTATTTAACACTGGGATGCTTATTTCAAAGAAGATGTAATGGCCGTATTTAAGATACTTTATCTAAATAGGGAGAATTTAGAATTGATGCCGCTCCTCTTGTTACTTTAAGGGCTAAACATTCTGGTGAATATATCAGAAATGGGTATGTGAAAATTTATTTTCACTATCACCTTCTTGCACAATTTTCTCACTCCTCTTAGATTATACTTTACTTTCATCTAATCATAAGCAAACATTGAGAGAAAAAAATATAAATTCTGTGAATTCTTCTTGCATCCACTGATGGAATATTTGTAGATTAAATATTGCATCATGCCTATGAACATTTAATTAGAATAGTTATTCTCAGTTTGATTTAGAAAAGTCTTGACTTCTTTGGAATATGTGGGTTTGATAAATGTAAGGATTATTATTAGTGATATTATTACAAGGGAATACATTTAATTCCAAATTTTGAATTAAAAGCACTTTTAGAGACACCATGAAGTGGCATTATATGCATTTATAAGCATAGTTTGTATTGCATTACTAGCTAATTTGTTCCCCACATCAACCATGGAGTGAGAGGGCAGTAGATCTCAGGTATTGCTGTTCCAGTACTGATGTGCAGAGGAATCACCTGAGGAATCTGCTTAAAATGTAGATTCTGCATCAGTAGGTCAAGCCTCTAGAGAGCTTTTTTGCATATCTGACAAGCTCCCCAGTCATGCTGTTGTTGTTACTCCAGAGACTGTTCTTTGAAAATCAAAACCCTAAAAAACACATTAAATTCAGAATCTGGAAATGTAAACTTTAGCCTCAGCTCTCATTATTCAGTTGATGGCCTAAAGCAAATTACCGCTGGGCTGTCTTTTCATATATATAATTTGAGCTATTATCTGTGATTCCTTTTTATTAATTAACAAACTACTGTTCACTGAGGTACAGATAATTCCCAAATTCATACAAGTATGACAACTTCTATTTTCTGAAGACAAGTTTAAGCTTTTCACTTAACCATACCAGGAACAGAACAACAGAACCTGAACCCATTTTGTATATAGCATTTTAGCTGAAAATAGAAGAAATCATGCAGAGCTGTTTTACAAGATAACTTGAGAAATTTTAGTAAATTGGAGAGTTATTATTTTAAAAGACTTTACATTTTTTTCATCCTATACCAATAGTTTTCTCTCTGTTTTACTTATTTTGGCTATTTATTACTTTCATCCTGCAGTCCTTTTTCCTACTTTTAAACAACCCTTGCCCAAGTGACAGCAGCACCTTTAAGCAAAGCTATTCTTCACCACAGTCTGACATCAATGCCAGCTGTGATTTCATTTATATTGAATCACTGTAATCCCTGAAACAATTTATGAAGTTGTTTTGTGACCTTCATTTAAACTTATATTTTCATAAAATGCAGGTAGACAGAGACCATATTCACCTGTATCTTTTGCTATTTTTTATTTTTGTAACTAAATTTGGGCTTGCAGATGTAAACTTATTGGTATGTCTTCATTGACTAGTAGAAGCCTCATCCGAAAGCAAATCTGGATAAGAATCTGAATATACTTACTTGCAGGTGTATTGCATATCTTGCCGACAGTGTTGCAGTTATTGCCTCTTCCCATGTACACAACAGTGTTTGGGTCTGGATAAACAGGTGCACTTGGGCATAAGACCAAATCTACCCCCAAAACACAAGTGACCAGAGTGCATCTACATATTTAGGCCAACTGGTAGTTTTTTATTGACTGCAGATGGTTACTGAATACACAGTAAAAAAGCTTCCAGTTGACTGACTGCATTCTTAAACAACCATAAGTTTTTGTGTTTGTTTTTCCTTTAGCTAGGAGCTTCAATTTGTATTTAGCTGTAGTGGGATAAATTTGAGCCCATATTTGCCTTATAGCCCAGATGTGCCCTTGAAGCCAACAGAGTTTTCAAGCCTCATTTACAAACTTAGGCTGATTTTGATGTTTTAAGAACCCAAAGAAATGAGCCAATTTCAACACTACTCATCTTTCCCTGAGGTTTTTCCAAGTTTGTAAATATATGCTTCCTGGGTCCCAGCTGAAATCATTGAAGGAGACCAACAGCCAAAATATATATGTAAATAATTTTATCCTTGCAACATTTCTTACAATAGTCTTGGATGAGGTACCGGGTGGCTCATAAAATGCAACAAATTTTTTTAGGTGTCAACTATATCTACTATACTAAGCTACTCGATATGGAGGATATACATATAAGCACATGAATATGTATTTCATTCTCTAGTGTTCTATAATTATAATGAGAGTCTATGTGATAATACAGAGTAAGGATGTGATTGGATTTATAAGCTCTATATGAAAAATCACATTTATAAGATCTAAAAAAGAGTAGAAATACTCTTTGATATGGGGATGAAGAAAGGAATAAAGTCCAGAAAAACAAACTCAGAAAAATGGTACTGGACTTTGCCTTGGGAGCAAATTTGAAACATTCTGGAACAAATTAGTAATGTAAAATAGGCACTGCATTGGAAATGCATGATTTGGTTTCCAAGTCCGATTTGCCAGTATATACTCTAAAAAGACCTTGGCTAATTCATTCCCTTTTCCACTTGGGGCAGCAGTATCCTTATCTGTAAAGTGAAGAGCTTTGATTTTATTATCTCTGAACTCCCTTGTGTACTCTAAAATTCTGTAAATATTTTAAAAGAACCTGAGAGAAATTATAAGCATATTACCCCTCCTTCTCTGAAATCTCTACTTTCTGTGCATTTCTCTATCTTATCCTTTAAGCATTTTATCATTAATTGACAGGTAGAAACTTTGTTTTATGTGCTTCTGTGTCACTGGAATGTGAGATCTATAAGAGTGGGACTTTATTTAATTTGCTATTGTATCTTCAGTGTTTGACATGTAGTATATATCCAATAAGCATCTTTTTAATTTGTGATTGAATAAATTAGTCAACATTTTCCAATGGCTTTAATTAAATATATATGTACATATCTGTATAGATGTATGAGGTTGGTGTGGAAGAAGTCCAGCCATTGTTAATGTAACCAGAACTGTTTGCAAGACATAGAAATAACCTGGCAGTCAAAGAGAGTGGACTGTAATGTGCACATGCATGAACAATGACAACTTCATTGTTCTAGTCAGTGGCGGTGGTAGAGGCCATTGAGTGGGCATGTGTGCTGTGTGGCCATAACATTCAAAATGACTGAGTAGAGCAACAAATCTGCATTAAATTTTGCATTACGCTTCTTGAACATTCCTCTATGGAAACTATCAGTTTGATTCAGAAAGCCACAGATATGGGCAACTAGTGATTAGTAACTTAATCATGACAATGTGCCTGCTGCTTGTGCATCATATTTTGTGCAAAAGTTTTCTGGCAAAATATCAAAATACCCAGGTGACTCAGCCCCCTCCAGACAAGATTTGGTACCCTGTGACTTCTGGCTTTTCTCAAAAATAAAATTATGTAAGAAAGAGATTTCAGACTGCTGGTGAGATTCAGGAAAATATGATGAGGCAACTGACAGTAATTGGGAGAAGTATGTGGGGTCCCAAGGTCCCTACTTTGAAGGGAACTGAGGCATCACTGTCCTGTGTACAATGTTTCTTGTATCTTGCATCTTCTTCAATACATGTCTCTATTTTTCATATTACATAACTGGATACTTTCTGGAAAGACCTTGTATACCCTTGTGTGTGTATGTGTATATATATATTTAAAGGTTTTATTTCTTTATTTTTAGAAAGTTAGAGAAAGGGAAAGGGAGGAAGAAAGAGGAGCAAAACATCAATGTGAGTGATAAACATTGATCGGTTGCCTTTGCGTACCCCAAATGGGGACCTTGTGTGCATCCCAGGCATGTGCCTTGACCTGTAATCAAACCAGTAACCTTTCAGTTTGGGAGATGACCAAACCCTCCACTGAGCCACACCAGTCAGGGCTAATTAATATTAATCACACTTTTTAAACTTAGTATAGCAGGAGATTTCTAGCATGGACCCCACTGATCTCTACCTCCTATTAGTCTCTTGGGATGTGGGACATATGATTTGCCACTGCAAAGCTGATAGGATGTTATTTCTATCATTACTTTACATAAGCAAGTCACCATAGTGAGGAGGCCTACATGGCAAGGGACTATGTGAAAGCTGCTTCTAGCCAACAGACAGCAAGGAACTGAAGCCCTGAGTCTAAAAGCCCATGAATTGAGTCCTGGGAACAACAAAATGGAAAGTGAAGTCCCCCTAGTCAAGTTGTAGGCCTGAAGGCCTTCATTGCATTCTCATGAGAGGCAGTGGGCCAGAAGATTCAGCTAAGCTGTGCCCAAGCAGAAACTGAACCATAGAAAATGTAAAATAATGAATGTATGTTTTTTTAAGCTGCTAAGTTTGTGGTAATTGTGATTCCATAATAGATAACACATATAGATTATTAATGATATAATGATGATTTACTTATAGTTAGATTAATGATGAATTTATTGATTTAATAATTGTTAGAATAAGCATTGTGAATGCTAACATGTCATGGTGTTTCTATTTCTTTTATTTATTTAATTTAGGTATATGGAAGTATAATTTAAATTAAATAAAATCCACCCTTTTTATATATACAGATAGATGAGTTTTGACAAGTATGGACAGTTGTCACAACACAGTTGAGATGTAGAATATTTCTATCATCCCCAACTTAATATTTTTAGAATATCTGGCTATTCATTGTTAGTACAGGAGCAATGTTACCTTGTAGTTTCTGCACAATTGGAAGAAAATATAAAAATAAAAACAGTTCGATATATAAAGTTTAATTAACAAAGCATATTGAAGAACTTTCCTGAATTTGATAAATTTGCTTAAAATTAGCATGAGGACTTTGTTCATTGGAGAAAATACCTCTTAAAATCCCACCAAGGAAACAAAACACCACCAAGAGCAAAGCAGTGGTAAAAGGTAAAATTTGGCTTTCTAAAATCATTTTATGTAATAAATGTCCTTTTCCTTAACACACATGTGTATGCAAAACCATACACATTTCTATAAAATAATAAAGCTTCCTTTCACTTGTAGAACTTTTCATGACTATATGAGTCATATAAAATTATTACACTGTGGTAGCAAAATGCTTTAGCTGCACCACAACAAATGTATTTCCTCTGTAGTGATAAAATCAACAGGATCTGTTGGAAAATGGTTGCAGTTACAATCTGGACTTGAACAAATTTGTTTTCACCATTATAAAATAATGTTTTGGGATTTTCTTGTTTGTTTGTTTGATTTTTCTTTCCTCCAGGTAAAGAAAAGAAATATCAGACTATAGATGTATGCATGTGTGAATTTTCCCCTTAGATGTTGAAGATCAATTTGCTTGAATTATATCCCTAAGCAGAAGTATGGTTTTGTATGGAAGAATTTGCTGCTCCTAGAGCAAATTATCTAATGTTGAGGGAATCATATAATAATATACATAGTTAGTCAAGTAACAATATTTATAGGTTATATAACCAATTACTAATATATGAAATATGATGTCACTCTCTAATAAAATTATAATAAATTGAGAAAATATTTTTAAATAAGAAAAATAGTTGAATGATTATGAAGAGTACCAATATGGAAACATTTTATAAATATACTGCATAGTGCAAAGAGATGTATCATTTTGCTCAATTCAGTAAACTGTACGGCTCAAATTATAGAAAATCCATACTAAATGCAACTCAACTATTTTTGCCTTGGAAGAATGTGAGCTTGAATGAACTCCTCTGTTATTGCATTCTGTGATTTCTGAGAGTTCATGTGATGCCAAAAATCACTGAGTAGACCTCTGTTAACTTTCAACTTTATCAGAAGGAAGCAGAGTGGAATTTACTGAAAAATATACAGAGGCAGGAATACAACTGGTGGTATAAAATTTAGAGAAGAATTTCTGAGATACGGCAATGTTTTGGTTCTGTTTATTCTTGTACTAGGAATGTCATTAGGTTCTACAACTAGTTTATCATAGGCATGTAAATCTGAAGGAGATTTATAAGCAGCTATTTATGGGGAAAATATCGATAAAAATATTTATTTAGTCAGTAGTACTTATTGAGCTCCACCGTTGAAAACGATGTTGTACTTACCATGTATTGTCTGAGAAAAGGAATTAAATCAGAGAAAATTGACTAAAACTAAATATCATCAATTAAATAAAATAGTTTGTTTCATTTCTTTTGAAACCATTGTCTTCCTTTTGAAGAAAAGTAATCCTGACAATGAACAAATGAATTATCAGTACTGCTTAAGCAGGCTAAAACGTAGCTTAAAAACAATTTGTAACATCAAACATTTTCTAACCATGGTTTTATTTTATTTTCTTGAATAAGATACAAGAAGAAGAAGAACAAATAAATAATGACAATAATAGCTAACACATTGTCCCAAATGTTGGGTGAAGTAAATTTTTTTATCCCCATAAGGTGCATTTTATTTCCATTTTACGGATGGGCGGTCTGAAGCACAGATGTTAAATTGCCACTTTTTCTTTGGCCAATAATCACAGTCATTGTGAGCAGTGGGATTCTAACACAAGCAGTCTAGTTCTAGAACAAATGCCCTTGATCTTCATAAAATTTGTATGAGTTTATAGATAATTACTCAAAATTGACACTTTAGGTTTACTCATATTTCTTAGAAAATAATTTTAAATAGAAAAATATAGTGCCCAGTACATTTTTTTTACAAACTATGCTTCAAACTTCTCAATAGTCAACTAAGTCAATTCAAATGTTTGTATTGTAGTTGATTAAATACATTCCTCTAAATATATCATCTAAATTCATCAAAGAACATTCATATTTTCTTAATAAGGCATATTACTTTTAAATAATTGCTCTACCAGGAAGCTAAAAATTATTATAGCTTTTATGGTTTTATTAAAACCTATGATTCAGGAAGGCAAGGTGTTTTGATGCATTCTATTTATATTATTGCAAAACTCACTGAGACATAATATGGCATCTATATCTGATGAACAACTGGAACATGAAACTATAAAATACTGCTCAGCCCTCTTCTCCAGAGTCCTTACAATGCTTCTTCTGGGCACCTGTGTTGAGTCTGAGTCTGCCAAGAAGACTGATTGCTAAAAGTTAAGTTGGCAATTTAAAATTATATGCTGATTCCCTTTGTGAATATTTGTAATTTCACCTTCCAATTTTAATTTACTCTACTGAGCAATTTTCCCATTCAAAACTCAATAATTGTTAGACTGCTATAATAAAGCCTTCAAACATTTTGCCTCTGAATACATTTGTTTTGAATAAACTTTTAGTATGGAAGCTATATTAATAAACATGATATGAAAGGTATGGCAGGTAGTTAAATCATTTTAACACCCACTGAACTTTCAATAGCATAAGCACAGTCAATAGGGAAAACACCTAGTTAATTAAATAAGTAGGGAAGAAATTGCTATATATTTTACTTACATAGGTAAGGTAGATTTTTTCTTTAGGTGATGAAGATAATAAACTACTCATCCTTTTGGTATTAGGTAATGACAAAAACATCAATAACAAAGAAGTTAAATAACTGATACACTTAATCATTTTTTTTTATTTTTAGAAACATTTTGCTGACCCAGACTATGTATGCTGTGTTTATGTGTATAAATGTACATATGTACGTGTGTATATTTTATTCAGGAAAACATAGAATATGACAAAAACTATCAAAAGACATAGATTCTGTATGCAACAATTCTGCCATGCCAGTGTAATTCTAATTTTCTTGGCAGAAAGTCACAAAAATGCAGCTCAATCTATCAGAAAAGAACTATAACTCAGGCCATTTTCCTTTTTTCCATTTTCAGCCAAATGTTATGTAGAAAGAGATGAATGTTCTGAAATCTAACTAATTGTTAACTTCTCTAAATATCTGTTGGCTTTCTTGGAGTGTTTACACAAAGAACATTTTTGAGCCCTGGCTAGTGCAGCTCAGTTGACTGCGTGCAGGCTGTGAACCAAAGGGTCACCTGTTCAACTACCAGTCTGAGCACATGCTTGGGTTGTGGGCCAGGTCCCCAGTGGGGGCCACGTGAGAGGCAACTACATGCTGATGTTTCTCTCCCTCTCTTTATCCCCCCCTTCCCCTCTCTCTAAAAGTAAATAAATAAAACCTTAAAAAATATAAAATAAAAAAACATTTTTGGTAAATAAATTACTTTGGCATTTTTTATGAGCCATGTTAATTACATATTGAATTAAATCATAATATATGATTCAAATGATGTAAAAAATAACATTTTTCTGAGTCTTTTCAAAATTTTGTATCCCAACACTAATTGATTTTTTCTAATTTTCTTGCATATTGATTTCATTTTTAATATCCTCTACTTTTCAGTTTTTCCCTACAGATACTTTTCAAATTGCTTCTATTTTATTGTTAGTTTTGTGATTTCCTTTTTATATTTATTTTTGTATCAATGATGGAAATATTTGAAAAAAGATTTTTATGAGATTCTTTTAACTCACATATTAGGTAATGATTTTAAAATATCAACAAAGAAGTGAAATAACTGATACACTTGATCATTTTCCATTTTTAGAACTAACATGTATTGTTAGTCACTTTGCAGGCTTTCCCCATGTCCCTTTCATTTCCTATGGGCATTGTCTTAACCTTGATTCTTCCTTCTTTTAGAGGGAGGAGGATAGCAACCAATACATTTACCAAAGAATTGTTCATTTAAGAGTTTTCTTCCTTAAAGCACCATTTATTGTATTTTATACTGTTCTAAAAGGAACTTAAAAATTCTTTGAAATGATCGTTATGAAGTTTTACACATCAGCCTAAATATTATATCACATTCTTCATTATCTTTGCTATCAGTGACATATAGATTTTGGAGCTTTTCTCATCTTTCTGATCTCTTCAAAGATGTATTATATCAATGATGCAATCCCCTCCACAGAGCAGAGGTTCAGGACATCAAGTATAAGTTCCAATTTATGCCATACATTTTTACCATTTCCTAGTAATATTTACTAAGGGATTCTTTGTTTCTGCCCTTTATTGCTTCCACTGCATGGACTGCCACTGAAATCCTTCTATCAAAGAATTCACATAAAAAGGTAACTATTATATATCAATGTAGACAAATTTGTTTTACTTTGACAGATCAAATATAAGATCTTCAAGTGTTTGAAAAGTAAACACATTGAATTAAAGGAAACAGTTGTGTAGCATAGGGAGATATAAAGTGAAATCTGTGATTTAGAAATAATCTATTAATATCTCCAAAATTAGTGGTGCAGAGTAATTTTTGAACCTGAAAACACTTATATGGCTCATACATTATACTGTGTTTCATGTGTGAATTATTTATCTGAATTATAAAATGTCTCATGAGCTCTGCTCACCTAAGTTCAGATAAATCTAATGAGACATGAACAGAAGTGATCTGCTGTATATAACCTCTAATTTTTGAAGTCTGTGGAAGAAAAATACATAAGTACATATTTAGGGGTTTATATTTTAATCCATTGAAATTTGAATAGTTCTAGTGCATACCTATATTTTTATTATTGTTTCCAAATTTCAAGATCAACAACTAGTCTTGCTTTTTTGCTATTGACTTTTTTTTTTTTTTTATTATTATACACCAAGGGATGCTCTAGTCTGCAAATAGAACAAATTGCTTTTGGTACATATAGATAGGGCATAGGGTGGTGTTTCAGCCTCAGATAATCAATAAACAAAACATCCCACTTCTTTGACTCCTAGACTAAATACTCCATAAATTAACTTGCTTAAGGTTATATGTCAACACTTTTTAAATATAGTTAGTATATTCCTGCATATCTTCACAGTCTTGCAGTAGCCACTCTGCATTTGCTGCCAACCAAAGCCAGCATAACCTTTAAAACAAAGATAATGTCCACCTCATGCTTCGATAGCTTTCAATTGTTCTTATTTAAAATTCTTGGCATCTGTCAGCCTGTCTTTTTTTTTCTTTATTGATATTCTGGTTAGATTGTCTCACTTAATCAATTACTTTATCACCTAGAGATAAAAGTCTGCCTCATGAGCCCAATATTTGGTATCACTCGGATGAGTGTAAAGCTCCATGCAGACAAATACCACTATATTCCAGCCTGTGAGTTCTTCGATCCTCAGGTCCTTCAGTTTTCGAGGCCATATTTGAATACAGTATTATCATCACTGGCAACTATTCTAGTCTGCTATCTTAAATTTAAACATTTTATTACTTTAATACAACTGTGCACCCAATAATATCTTTTTTCCATTTTATCCTACTTATAAATCTCATTAAATATCATTTATTTTTGTCCCTTAAACTTTTTCTAATGTATTTATTACCACCATGTTTAAAAATTGAGTCTGTATTTATTAAAGACAAGTTCAAGTCTCCATGTGTATAGTTATTTCTGATATACTTGGATTTTTCCAAGTTATTTGGTTTTCTTTGTGTACCCTTTCGGTTTGTAGGTTTTTCCAGTTATTCCTTGCTCTAGGTACATCAGGTTTTCTTTATGGCTCTTCTTTCTAAAAACATTGTATTTCAGTTTTTATTTGTTCCTTATAAATTACTAATGGGCATATTTGACTATGATAAAATAAAATTTAATAAATATACTTACAACACTATAAACAACAAAAGAAACACAAAACATTTTATCTTAAATATTTGTCTGGCATTTAGTATTATCTTCTTTGTAGCATATTGTCTCAGATCTAACTGTAAAATTTTCATTTATCAGTATTAATTTTTCAGTAAATAATAAATTAGTGTATACATTTACTAATTCCTTAATGTACCATTTCTTTTTCTTACACATGGCTTCCTTTTGTTTTCTGTAAGAAAAAAAATCCCTTTATAGTTTTTTTCTTTATGAAATTATAAGTGTAATCTAAAAGCTATTTTTCTTATTATTGTATGATAATCGAGATGGACACAGAAGTCTAGTAACAGCTAGATATCCTTTCACCTTTTTGAACATGTTAATTACATGCTATATGTCATGTACTCCTGTTAATGAGAAGTCTGTCAGTCTATTGATGTTCTTTAGTTTTTCTTTAATATTCTACATTCTCTCTATGATACATATATATAGGCAAGAATTAGATTCTTATAATGTTTAAAGATTGCCATACAGTCAGTGTAAGGATTCAATATTTCCTCTAAACCTAGAAAACACCCAATACTATTTCTTAGCATATTGCTTACACTTCTTTCTCTCTATGTTTTCCATGGATATTTCATTTTATGCTGAACACTTTTACCATCTCTTTTTCCATATTTTAAAGTTCTTAAATGGGAATTATATGGGTTACTGCCTCAAATCTATTACATAATTCTATATACTTTAAATGCAATTTAAAAGTTTTAATCACCATATTTCATTTTATAAGTTATATTGAGTTATTTTTCAAATAGTTTTATATTATCTATGAATAAATAAGTATCATTTATGATTCTATCTGATTTTCATGTACTTGGGATTTTTTTACAATATATTTTTATTATCTCCTTTAAGTTTTCTGTTATGTTCATTTTCTGAATGTGCTAATCCACTTGTTAATAGCAATGGACTCTACCTTCATAATAGTTTATTTCCTTATGAGGTAGCTTCTTAATTTTTGAGTTCACCTTTAAGGGGTGATGTCTTTTTCTGTTCCTCCCTATAGAAAGTTGCATATATGCCTTGGTTCTAGAAATATTCCTTCAAAATAATTTTGTAACTTTGGCTTACAATATTCTAATGTGCTGAGTTTAGACATGTTGTATGTTGATATTTTATTTTGGTGTTGGGTGCCTAACCCCAGGTAGAAATATAGATCCAGATCCCAGATCAATGAATGATAGAGGCTCTGATTTTCTATTTCCCATGAGTAACTCTCCTCCCATGACCTGAAGTGTGGATCAAATGTTTTCAGTGTTCTAGTCTATAAAGAGAGCAGGTCTTTGTTTTAGTCACCTGCTTCTGCTGAGCCAAATGTTGCATCTTCCCTTCCAGGTAGTATTTAAAAGCTTGATCTGTAAGTTTCTGATCATATCTCCATAGACACCAAAGGCATATAAATATATACAATTTTAGTTTTATCCCTTATTGATAACTAGCATCAATGTGTTTCTTTTATTTCTTTAAAAATGTGATTTTATATTACTTTTATATTTTATATCACTTTGAGCAGGATTTTTCTTATTATACCAAAACTGGCTACTGCTACTTACAACTGGGAACAAATGGGGAATAATCATCCTGTAATAAAATAAATAATAATAAAAGGACTGACGCAATTGTGTAGACTGACATCTCTTTCCTGCATTGGATGTCTGCTTGTGTACCCTGCTGAGTGCTCTATCCTCTGGACCCGTTATTTGAACTTGAAAGAGTATCATTGAAAAGGAAAACATGGGTATGGAAAATCTCTGGAAGAACCATTATTACATTGTTTAGAATACTAAGAATGAGACAGTGTCTCAGTGATCAAAAGGACCTGTGAAGAGACTCCACTTTTTAAAATACTTAAAACCCACCACTTTGGAAGCTGTCTGCTAAGCAAAGATGCTGTAATATCCACAATTCTGGAACTGAAGAGGCCTCACTGGATTACATGTATTACATCAGGAAATTGTGCAAAGGGTCTTCGCCTGCAGCATTCTCTTGCCTTCAGGTCCTCTAAGTTATTCACATAAGTTTGTCCATTTGGTAAACAACTTTCTCTTCCCTTATTCACAGAAAACACAGATCTGAACCTGTCGTGGAGAAACAGCAGCAAACAAAGTTTCCAAACAGTGGACAAATACATGTACCGAAGGTGGTTTCCTCCCAGATCTTTCCCTCCTTCCCACATGAACACACCAGGAGAGAAGAAACTCAGGAAACAAGTGAAATTGAGGAAGGAAGAGGTGAAGTTAGAAGGGGGATTCATCTCAGGAAAAGGATACAGAAAAGCTAATATTAATTGAAAATGGTGTAGGCCTCTAACATACTTCAACATGAACACAAAGTAATAGAAACAGGCCAAAAAGTAGGAAAAGAAAAACAGATGCAGTGAAGCATGGTAGGAGGCAATGATTGGAGAAAATATTAAAATCAATTCTTTTGATGAATTGTGCAATAAAGCAGTTATGTATGTTTTTGTACCAAGAGTATGCCCTGTCTTTGTCAGCTCAGCCCGCCTTATTGATGACATGTCATTCATTTAATAAATGAAATTATCTTCAGTGTGGTGAGAAAAGCATTTTGCAGATTTTTCCAGTCAAAATGTTGATTTATGTTAAGGAGTACATTTCTGAAACTCATAAGAAGGTAAAAATATTGAACTTTTAGAGAAAAGAATATATGGATGACTAAAGTATTTATCAAGAAAGTGTGTGTGTGCTTTAGCTATAAAACCACCTGCAGAGAAGTGGGGTGTTCTGCCACTTAGTCTAGTAGACTCATGTTTACACAGAGTTGGTTTCTTATCCACCATTCTTTTCTTTCAGTAGACTCAAGCATTTGGCTCATTTTCATTTTCACTTTTTCTAACTGCTTTATACTAATAATCTGTATGGATTCTGTCCACAAATACCTTTTATTTTTTTCATTTTTAACTTTATTTGGGTATAAGCACTTGAATACACACACACACATATATATGTATAGATATTCACACAGTTTATATATGTAGATAGTACATACATGTATACATATATATGGTGGTGAAGGTTGTGTGTGTGTATTTAAATTTACATGGAATGTTAGAGTAGTATTTATGTAGAATGATAGGGATTAACAAAAGTTACAAAAAATTATAGACATAGCTAAACATTTAGAAAAGTAGCTTGTTAAAATAAAAACATTATAGTAAATTAAAAACATGTGGTCTGTATCCTAATTTTCCAATTACCAGTGTGCTATGGAAGAACCTAAAGTCAAATCTTAGCTTCATATTTACTAGGTAAATTTAGACAAATCAGCATATTTTTTAACCATACATCTACACATATATGTGTGCATAGGGTTGTATATATGATAGAGAGAAAGATTGTGTGTGTGTTACTTACTTATTTATTGTTGTTGATTTATTGATGATAGCCATTCTGACAGATGTGAGGTGATACATGATTGTAGTTTTAATTTGCATTTCTTTGAGGATTACTGACGTTGAGCATCTTTTCATATATCTGTTGGCCATCTGTGTGTCTGCTTTGGAGAAGTGTATATTCTGGTCCTTTGCCCATTTTTAATTGGATTATTTGTTTTTCTAGTGTTGAGTTATATTGTATGAGTTCTTTTTATAAATTATGTTTTATTGATTATGCTATTACAGTTTTCCTGATTTTTTCCACTTTGCCCCCTCCGTCTAGCAACCCCCAAACCTCAAGCAATATCCACACTATTGTTCATGTTCATGGGTCATATATGTAAGTTCTTTGGCTACTCCATTTTCTATACTGTACTTGACATCCCCATGCCTATTCTGTAACTACCTATCTGTACTTCTCAATTCCCTTACCTCTTCACCCATCCCCCCACATCCCCATTCCCTCGGGGAACTTTCAAAAACTCTTCATACCCATGATTCTGTTTCTTTCTTCTTATTTGCTTAATTTGTTTGTTTTTTTTTTTTAGATTTGGTTGTTGATAGATATGTATTTATTGCTATTTTATTGTTCATAGTTATGATCTTTTTCTCAAATAAGTCCCTTTAACATCTCATATGATAGTGGCTTGGTGATGATCATAGTAGTTTTCTCTTGTTTGGGAAGTTCTTTATCTGCCCTTTGATTCTAAATGATATCTTTGCTAGATAGAGCAATCTTGGCTATAGGATCCTACTTTTCATGACTTTAAATATATTTTGCCAATCCCTTCTAGACCACAAAGTTTCATTAGAACAATCAGTTGACAGTCTTATGAGAAGGTAACTAACTGCTTTTCTCTTACTGCTTTTAAGATTTTCTCTTTATCCTTAAACTTTGGCATTTTAATTATAATGACTCTTGAAGTGGGTCTTTGTGCACCCATCCTGTTTGGGGCTCTTCATGATTCCTGGATTGCATGTTTGTTTCTTTCCCCAAATTAGGGAAGTTGTCTGACATTATTCTTTCAAACAGATTTCCATTTTTTGTGCTTTCTCTTCTCCTTCTGGCACCCCAATGATGCAAATGTTGGACCTCATAATGTTGTCCCAGAGAATGTTTACACTTTCCTTGTTTTTTTTTTTTTTTACTCTTTTTTTTTTCTTGCAAGAAATACAGGGGCTGGTGCTTAACGAGGCCAGATGTTGTTTATTTTGAAAAGATTTAAGAAGTTGTTAAGAATGAGCTAGAACTAGCCATTCATATGGAAAAGTCACCATTAACAGCTTCAGTGGGCCAGTAAGTTTGGTGGGATAGAATCTCAGGGGTCTTCAGGGTAGGACAAACTGAGTGAGCCAGGATGATGGAGTCTCAGATATCTACCCTCCTGCTGACACTGTGGCTCTGTGAGGAGGGTTTAGAAAGGCCAAAAGGCCAAAGGCCTCTGCCTTCCTTTCTGTCTGGAAGAAAATTGTCCCCTAGCTCCTGCCTTGATAACAGACACTACTGCTCTTCCCTGTACACCACTGGTGTCTTTCAAGCTGCTAACTCCATGCTGGACCTCGGAGGGAGTGAGTCTAAGTAAGTCTTTGCATGGTTTCTTCAAAGGGAACTGCTTTGTACTCCAGAAATTTCTTCTACCAACTCAATCCCCACTTGTTTTTGCAGCCAGAAGTTTTGGGGGGTTATCTTCTTGGAACTGGAACCCTAGGCTGAGGGATCTGGTGTGGGGTTGGGGTTCTTTGCTCCTGAGATATATCTCCCAAAATTTTTTCCATCACATGTGGATGTGAAACCAGCCTATTCCATATTCCCGCCCCTCCTACCAGTCTGTATGGATGTGACTTCTTTAATTCTGTAGTTGTCAGACTTCCATTCAACTCAATTTCTGACAGGTATGAGTGATGGGGGTTGTATATTTAGTTGTAATTTTGTTGTGCTTGTGTGAGGACGTGAGGTGTTTATACATGGTGCCATCTTGTATGTGTTTATTTAAATATATAGATATGTAATAGATGATAGAATATCCACCCACCTTCATGCAGAAGATAAGACTGTCCTCTGGTATTGAAAGTCCCAAATAACAAAGATTTAAGCCAATTATGAACATAGGTTTTCTCAATGTACTATCCTTGTTTTTTTTATAATGAGACCACAAAGATTATCACTTGAATGTGATAGGTCCTCCTGACATTTGTCAACACATTCAACTGATGTTTATTAAGTGTTTACTGTGTACAATGATTTTAACTGTTCCTGAACTGCCTAGTCTTCATAACTCAAGCATTCACTATACACTATTGTTTTTATTTCTTCCTTGGAATATTTTTATGTAAATATATTTTTCAACCTTATTCTATTCTACATCTGTGCCTCTGTTACATAATTTTCAGCTTAATCATTATAGTTCATAGTGGGGCTCATGTTCAATAGTCACCATATTATCATGCGTTATGGGTGTCTTTATTCTGGATATGACATAACTTCAAATTATGAATTAATCACATTGGTATTTTATGTAGCCTTTTTTAAGTTTTATAAATCGTTGGCTTTTATGCAAATACTTCCTTAACAGCTTAATAATATGTATATAATTTTTAAAATACAAATGACTAATTTGCAAAATTGAACTGACAGAGTCTAATCCAAAATTGTATTAAGTATTTGTAACTTTCTAACCAAGAGTTCTTTATCACAGATCCTATTTTGTTATCAGTTACTCAGTAATTCCCATTGACCTAAGGATGCTTCTCAGGATATTTAGCTCAAATTATTTTTTTAACAAAAACATCCTGAAAAAGTTTTGCAAATAAAAAATTACTCCTTCATGATGCTGAACCAAGGGTGGAGACTCTCAAGGTTAGATATTTTTAAGGGAGCAGAGAGATAATTTAAAGAACGACAGAACATTCTAATTTGCATAGAAATTAACCTGTATTTAAAATTGAAGCCACCTCACTATGTCAGTCAGGATCTTAAGGTCCTGTTAGAAAAGGTTTATTTGCTTTTATTAAATATTTGAGAATCTGTAATACAAGGTGTGTCTAGTAAAAAATCCAACCATTGTTAATATAATGAGAATGGTTTGCGTGACATCAATGTACCTCAGCAGCCAGGGAGAGTGGACTGAATGTACATGCGTTAACAATGAAGACTTCACTGTACTAGTCTGTGGGGGCTGTAGATGCCACTGAGTGAGCATGTGTTCTGTGTGGCCATTGTATTCAAAATGACTGCACATATAGAACAATAAATCTACACCAAAAGTTGTGTTAAGCTTCAACATTTCTTTGTGGAAACTATTGGGATGATTTAAAAACCTGCAGCTATGGGCTACTGATAATTGGCAGCTTCACCACAACAACACACCTGTTCACACATCATATCTCGTGCAGAGTTTTTTGATAAAACATCAAATCATCCAGATGACTCAGCCTTTCTGTAGTCTGGATTTGGTTCCCTGAGACTAGGATTAGCTTGAAGATGTGCAGCTAAAAATTTTGTTAAATACTCATTTCATAAGTCCAGGTGCAACTGACTTTAACTGGATCTTAAGAAATTTGAAGCACTATCCTTAGTATTCGCAAATCCCGAGGGCATGTTTTCAAACCACTATCTGCTCCGAGTGTCTGTGTTCCTGCATTCTTTTTCCTGCATCAGACTGGAAGCAAAATTTGATCTTGTTATTCTTTGGTGCCTGTTCACATCCACACATGGACACACAATACAATGACATCAAGTGTCCTGGACTAGAATAAAATAAAACTTTACAGATCACATAGATGATTCATACTTTGTACAACTGGCTCCTTCCTGCATAACTGTTACTACTCTGTAACAGTTAAGTGAGAGTTCGGCATTGTGGATGGGTAAAAACAAGGTGCTGGGCTGGATAAAACAAGGTGGAGGGGGCCTAGTGTTTGCCATCTGTGATTCTAATGCATAACATGGTGACTATTGCTGGTAACCCTACTGTACAATGGAAATTTGCTAAAGGAGTTGAACTTAAATGTGTTCTCACCAAACACAGACAAATAAATAAACAATACATAAGTGAGATGATAGATGTGTTCATTAATTTGGTGGGGAAATCCTTTAATAATATATGTGTATGTCAAATTATCACATTGTACACCTTAAATATCTTACAAGTTGTTCAAACATACCTCAATAAGCTAAAAAAAATTGTGCAGCTAATAAGTGATGGAGCTTGGTTTCAAACCCTGGCAGCAAGGATCCAGAATTTGTACTTTTAAACACTAACCCTTACTGACAGAAACTGTTCTCTAAAATTACACCTTAATGACTTTACAACATATTACGCTTATAGAATAATGTAAGGACATTCATTACATTCCAGGCTGCCACAGAAACATATAGCATGAGGACATCCCTTCCTTTGTGGGTTACAAAGCAACGAAAGGCTTGTTTGAGCTGCAACTGTTTATGAAAATATTGTCATGTGGAACTTAGCTGAGTCAGCTCTCGATACACTAACATACACTAAGCTGCTATAAATGAGCAATTTAATAAATCTTTCCAAAGGACACTGCAGAGACATAAGCTCTTTATCAGCTCAAAAATAAAAGAGAAAAACCTTGGAATCCTTGATGACTACAAGGCATGTTTGAGCCATTCTGACAACAGGGTTCTCCCCAAAGTGATACGAATATACCCATTTCTTGATGCAAGAATCTATTAAAAATATCACTGATACCTTTGAACACTTAATGCTATACAATACATATTAGGAAAAAGAAACCAATACTTGAATTGTCCAACAGGTAAGGTGTAACAAAAGCAAAGTACACACACATATATTTCAAGAAGAGAAAAACAGTAGGAAATCTTTTGCACATTGAAGCTAGAGATATTTCAAAAACTGATCCTAATTATTTATCATTTACTAATTGCTAGTTACCATGGCATTTAAAATTATCAAACTCAGGAAAATATTTCTATTATGAAAAAGTTTTGCTATTTATAAATTAAATTTTATGATCCTGTTTTTTTTTTTCTTGCTTCTATTTTATTTTAGTCATTTTGCCAATTAACCTAAGTAGTTACTTCTTCCTAACAGTAAAATAGATGCTTCGGTAAAGAAATGTCACATGTGTATTTTAGAATGCTTATAACAGGAAGAAAAAGAACTATAATTCTTTGTTTCATCGTTTTTACTATTCACACATTTTACAAGTTTAAAGAACTGCCTTTTTACAGTTTCCCTAGTTTAAATTTCCAGACACTAATGGAAATACTAAAACAAAATATGATGAAAAACATGGTTCTTAAATAATGCCCGAGGGAGCTCCTGAGATAGACTTTATCTACTCCTTGCAGGCACAGCCTTAAAATATCATAAGATGTGAACTCTATTTAGCTGACACTTTGGTGGTGTAAGTGTTTTTCACAACTAATCAGCACCTGAATAATCAAAGGTGTGTACCATCCATCAGCTTTAATGAAGCATTAAAATACTTTAATGGAACTCAGGGTAATTAGCAAGTCTCTTATGCAGTTCATCTATGAACAAGAACATCTTCAGGATTAATAATAATGGAGTAAATTTTCCAACAAAGAATGGGTCCTTATTTTACTTCAGCAATCCCATTTGTAAAGCTAGAATTGTTTTATGTGCTTCAAAGGGATGTTGGGTGTAATTAATGATTAAAATGTTATGAAGTATTAATAGCACCTTAGTTGAAATTATAATTCTGTTGTTCTTCCTTAAGAATCAGTCATAAGAGAGAAAAGAAAAAATATAGCTCTCCAAAATTTAGAACTATATTTGAAAGAATCTAGTGCCTTACAGAAGTTATTTTATCCTACATGTTGATATTTATCTAATAATGCCTTTAAAACTATTGAAATAGAATAAAATTTGCTATGTATTAACAGGTTGTGCATTGCAATTTTAAAAAATTAGTGGGTATTACTGACATTTAACATTACTTTTATACCTACTTGCAAATCAACCACTTCTGCAGCAATGAATATTAACTCAACTGAGGAGAATTATTAAATGATCTCTTTGATGAGCTAGATGTACTGACAACACTTCAACAATTGATTTTGTACTGAATATATATTTGCCCCTTTATTTCTTACTTATAGAGCCTGTATTTTATTTTGGATTGCTTATATAAAAATTAAATCGCCCAGCCTGATTTCTGGCCAATGCAATGATAGAAGCATGTGAAAAATTATTCCACTGGCACTATGCCCTTTGGCCTTTCCTCCTTCTCTCTCCTACCTGAGGTCCAGGACCTATACTCTGGTCATCATTTTCCACATTGAGGTGACCTCTGTGTTCCAAGATGGTGGAACACAGGGAAATAAATCTAGGTTTCTGAATAAGCATGAAACTCCTCACAAACTCTGGACTTCTTACGTGAACTTGTTTTAGGTGAGAGAGAAATAAGTTCCTGTCTTATTTAAGCAATTTTCAATATTTTTACTGAAAATAAATTATGATGTAATATGACATGTTAAATATGTGGTGCACAACAATTTTTTAAAGAAAAGCTATGTTTTTAAATGAAAAATGAGTGAAAATGAATTTATATGTTACAAATGAAAATTACAAAATAACAAAAAATAAATATGATTGTAAAAATCAATGCAGTGCAATATAATGAAAACATTTAAAGTATGGGTTTTGGATGCAAGATCCTGGGTTTCAAACTCAGCTCTCCCACTTACTTGCTGTTTAAACTTCGGCAGTTTGTTTTACCCTCTACTTCAATCTCTTAACCTATGAAATGAGGATAAACATGGTGCCAATTTTACTTGTATTGTTGTTGAGATTAAAATTAGATACATATAAAATACTTAGAAGACAAAATGAACTTTAGTAAGTTTCCAATGATAAATTTCCTTTACAAAGTAAGTCAACTGCAGAATTATGTTGTAGTCTTTTTATTTTAATTTCTCATTTTAACCAAAAAATTATTCTCTTAACCTTTTTGTCCTGATATTTTATGTTGGGGCATTTTAATCCTGTCATGTTTTCATTACTTATTTTTATTCTTGGATTAAAAATAGTAGGCAAAAAATATGAGATAACAGTGTCTTTCAAAACAAAGAATAGTTAGTTTTTCTCCTCCAGTCAATCACTAATGCTATTTTAATGTATGTTCTTACTGAAAATAATAGTTTAGACCTTCTTGTTTTTGTGCATTTGCATTCCTGGGATAGGCATATGGAAGTCATGTGTGATAGGGTATCTTAGGGAAAGGTGTGAGAAGGTCTACATAGGCTTTTAAATGAATACCAAATAATTTTGAGGAAATAGAGGATAATTAAAGGTGAATATGATCTGAATTAATGTTTTGCAGTGGAAATGGTAAGTCCTACAGCACTATGGGAATATCCTGTCTGGAGGTTGAACTTGCTTAGCAATGTGGTGAAAGGCATCCCTAAGGGACATGTAAGCAGTGTGACAGTTAAGTCTGGCATTGAATGTAGAAGACAGTAGGATTCATCAACCCAGAGTTGAGATATAATGCTACCGGAATGGATGAGAGAGAATAGAAAAATGAGAGTATGTAGGTTCCCTGTGGAGTCCTATGCCATCTTACATATGATATTCAGGTTTAAGTAATCTTGCCTAAAAAAATCAATTTGTGAAAAAAGTATATTATAATACATGCTCAGAAAAGAGAAAATCTTAAGAACAAAGGGGACTCTCTCCCTTACTAAACTGATTTAAGCGACATTTGCACTGGATCTGACAATATGAGGTCTTCGTGACCTTGGCCAGAGCAGTTTCAGCAAAGTGCTGGAGAGGAAGCTGGGTAAGATTGGAGGAGTGGTTTGAAATGCAAGTGAGAGGCAGAGTGGTACATCTGCAAAGTGCAGAGTGTACTTCTGAACAGCTTTGCTGTGGAGATAGTGGCAGAAGATGTCGGCCAATGGTGCAGTAGTTTCCAGACATTGGGGTTAACAGGACATATCATTATGCTGATCTAAATAAAGCAAGAGCTTGAGTGAGCAGAGGGTGACATAGAATGGTGGAGACACAAATTTACTCACCCTAACATGGAAGGGTAGAGAAAACATAATGTCTTTGTCACTAACCGATGTGATTTCTTCATAAGGTCCCTCCATCCTGAGTTGCTCATATACTAAGTTTTTCCAATTTAAAACATGTTTCTATTTCTTTAAGTTTAAACAAATGTCTTTCCATTTTAAAATCTCTGTCAACTCAGGACTCAAATATCTGTCACAGTTGGTTTAGGTATCTTTGGATGGCTTAGTATATGTTCAGATTTTGTACCTGCTCCTGCTTTCACTACTAAGGTGGTACCTGAATATGAGGAAGAGTGGCAGGCTTACTGTGTCCTTGAGAAGATATGGGAGAAAGAACCATATTGCCCCACATTCACTTAAATTTCAGTTGACTGCAGCTGGTGTCCGTTCAGGGGTGACTAGTCTCATCACTGCCTTTGTCCTGAACAATTTATCTGGCCTCACTGTCCTTGCATGTGATTTTTTTTTTTTTCCTGTTAGCATTCAAAATAACCAGCATGCTGATTGTGTTGGTGTCCCTTCACTGGAGCACATGGGGTATGTAGAGTATCCTGAAAAAGGTATGAGCAGTCAGGAATACTGCCTCAATTCCTTTTTCTTTCTCCTTCCCACCACCGGTGCTTTGTTATTTCTTTCTCACCATATAAGACATGAAACCACATCTATGTTCAAATTCTCCTTAGCTCGAGGCATTCCTATATTAAGTCCATGGATGAAAGAAAGCCATCAGTCTTAAGTTACTGGTTTTGCCTCTCAATATCATTGTCTCTTATCAGCTTTCCTAATATTCTCTCTCTCACCTACTTTCCTTTATGTTCCAGGAACATAAGAAACTAAATTAAGGGCTTTCATTTGCTTTACGTCATATCTACTGACCCTACATATGCAAACCTCGTAAGTTTTTGCTTGCAGTTTCCACCCCAGGGATTAGAAGAGATAAATATTTGTTTTGTAGCCACCCTTGCTGTTAGGAGAAAACATGTGAGAGAATACTAACTCAAAACATGGACCAATGGATTTCTGGCGCCATCTACATATAAAAGAGGCAAAAGTGGTTGATGCTACCCCCTTCCTCCCCTTGGTCCTTTCTATTATTGTAATGTGCACAAGAAACAAACAAACAGGGGTCATTGTGTGGAAAAGACAGCAAATCCTGGACACATAGTTCGATGTAATTTTCAAACTACAAGGTCTGGCAGATGTAAGACCTGCTGGAGTGTGGTTGGTGGGGTAAAAATATGGGTGTAATAATTTATAGTTTTAATTTGAACATTTCACATAAAATGGCATATGGTGTGCTTGAGTGTGATGCTGTTATGTTACAGAATTACATGCCTAGAATTTTGTAATAAAAGATTTTGTGATAAACGGGGGCATTATTTGTGCTGGACCCTGCATTTAGATGAAGAACCAATGCCAACCCCTCCCTACTCAAACTAGTTAGTAACTGAGAAAAAATAAACTCGCATGTGTAATATTTAGATTATCTTTGCAATTTTACCCAAAAGCTATTCTGACTCATACACTCCTGCTTCTTCATCTGTGTAAAATGTTCTTTCCTCATTTGCTCCTATCCCTAAGCTGCTAGTTTAAGTTCACTGCTCTGAAAATACTTGATATAAAGTAGGACACAAGCTTTTATTTATTATAAAACTCCATAATTTATAATAAATATTAGTGAAAATTGTCATCTACTCTGGGGCCATTCATGCAAGAGGATTACCATAAAGTAGATCTTAAAAATTGAAATATGCTCTAAACTTCTGAAGATTTCAAAATACAAATTTCTAGACCTTTTTTGACATAAAGAAAAAAGCATTCTTGGCATTATTCTTCCTGTTGTAGCTGTTTTTAACCAGGTGTTAGAATTTATAGCACGGGGTTGGGGTGGTGACAAAAGCTGAGAATGAAGACACAGGTGCCGGATTTCTGGGTAGGCACGTTTAGTGGCTCAGGGATGTCTGGCCCTTCATGAATCTTGAGGCTCAAGAACAGCAAACATATTTCTCATTAAGATTTTATAAAAATACATGCAAAGGATTTTGGTAATAGTTCACAAATAAATAAAAGTGCTAAATAGATTAATAATGTATATCTGCTACATATTCAATAGTTTTTAACTTATTTTATTTTAAGTACATTTTATTGATAGTGCTATTATAGTTTCATTTTTTGTCCCCTTTATCCCCCTCTGCCCTGCATTCCCTCTTGCACCAGCTTTCTCCCCTCTTAATTTATGTCCATGGGTCATACATGTAAGTTCTTTGGTTTCTCCATTTCCTATACTATTCTTAACCTCCCCCTGTCTATTTCATACCTACCAGTTATGCTTCTTGTTCTCTTTACCTTTTCCCCTATTCTCCCCCCTCCCCTTCCCCATTGAAATCCTCCATACTATCTCCATTTCTGTGATTCTGTTGTTGTTCTAGTTGTTGGCTTAGTTTGCTTTTGTTTTGTTTTTTGTTTTAGGTTCAGTTGTTGATAGTTGTGAGTTTGTTGCCATTTTATTGTTCATATTTTTCATCATCTTCTAGTTTTTTTAATTTAATATTATGGTATAAAGAAAGCTTTTTGTCAACAAATGTATCAAACTTGAAACAACAATTCCCTGCTGATAACCATGATCATTTATCTTCTGTCTCTGGACCCATAAATAGCAGTAGTGCAGAAGGACCAAATCTTCATCAAGTTGGATGCTTGGAAGGGTGACTTGGTGATTCTGGCAGGCAAGTCTCAATGTAATCTGTAGAAGGGATGAGAGGATGGCAGGCTTGAGGACACTTAATCTTGGGTAATTTAATTTGATCTATATGTTACATTGTTATGTTCAATGCCAACATGAATGAATGAATCAATGTCTTTATCACTAATATGCTAATGCCACATCAAGGAGTGCTGCCGAACTAGCTATGTGGCTACATCACAATAACTGTGGGAGTTTTATAAAAATATGTATTTTTTATAGTACTCCCATATACTCTGAACAAGCCTATCTTCGGGGGCATGTTAGGATATATGTATGTTTATATCTAAATATATTTATAAATATATATATAATACTTATAAATATATAAACATTTATACTTATATGTGTATAAATATATATATTTATATGTGTATATTTACATACATATATGTTTATATATATACATATATATATTTCTCCCTTATTCCCTCCTTCTCCATCTCTCCACCCTTTCTCTCACCTGCTCCCTCCCCCCTCTCAACGGTCTCTCTTTATCTCTCTATTCTGATAAGTAATGGTTCTGTAAAATGTTCTCTAAATTATCCCTTAAATAAATTGTATACCTGGATGTTATTTCAATATACTTTCCAAAATTGGTTTCACTTAAAATTGTAATTCATACTGTCCTAAGTAAATCAATCTACTGTTAACTTTAAGCATATCTAAGGATACTCATATATAAGTAACAATTAAGTTTGAGAAGGTGTATTTTCCATCCATAGGAGGTCCAGATGATTGTGATAAAAAATGTCTGCAGCACTCAGTGTCTGTCTCTATGAATCCTCAAGAATACAAATATATCCCAGGTTGGTAGATTATTATTTTCAATACACCATTGGTTCAGTAAACAGAATATTCTTAAGCAATGCTTTATTATAGTCCAAGTACTATGAACATTCTGTGCTTGAGCTTCTGGAAATTCTTGTCTAACAAGAAGGAGAGCTCTGATTCTCACATCGGATGATGCATTCATGGGGCTTATTGTTCAACGAATGCACCTCTCAGTTATTCTGAAGTGCAACTCCAAAACCAGGTGTAGTAAACATACCCCTATGCTGCCTTTTAAAGACTGTGGTCCAACTCTGACTCCCACATTCAATCCAAACTATTCAATGTGCAGGAAGGAGCTGCTTCCAATGAAGACAACTTTTGGAGCTTTGGGGTACTCTAAGCTTGGGTCCCCTGATCGATATGCATTCATTTTTTTACTTACCATTCTGTAGGCATGTTCCTCAGTTCTGGGAAGAAAATAAAAGCAAGAAGAGAAATGATTTAATTTGATTATGTTTATATTTTGTAGTGAAGGCAGATGTTAGTCAAATAACCAGACATTTATTTACTCATTGAAACAAGTATACAATAATAGGAATTTGTATTGTCAAGAAAGATCATTTTGAGAAGATGATATATAAGCTGATCTCTGGAAAGTCATGGAACAATGTGAACAAAAGGGCAACCTCCCACCCACCATATTTAGGGTCTCCATAGTAACAGAGAAAGCAGTACATAAAATCTTCCATCACTGATGCCTCCCAGCCATATTCTCCACCAGAGGCTTTAAACCATGTTTTGCTTCTGGAGGGTTTTTTAAAGTGTCCCCAAAATTTTCCTATTTTGCATCTGTCCACCAGTCACAAGCCAATAAGCAAAATCTCTAATGCTCTTGTACCTTGATCATATTAGAAACTCATTCTTGTGATTAGTTGTTTGTGTTTTCTCTATCTGTAAAGTACCCATTGCCATCCTTGGTAACAAAGAAACTCTTTTTCCATAGTGGAATCAATTACACATAGTTTGGGTGAGACTGATTTCTCTCCACAAAGCCAGGGATATAGGTAGGAGACCTGGTCCCAGCTAAATAAGATGCCCTAGCAATCCAGAGAATTATTTCATCTAGATGATTGGTTCAATGTTGGCCCTGTGATCCAACACATACACACGCTATCACAGCTTACCATGAAGTTTTTTTTTTTTTTCTTTTTAGAGCTCTAAGGTTGGCCTGTCTCTAGTAGGCTCAAAAGTTGGGCATATAACACTCTGGAGACTTATGGAAGTATATGTTTGTCACACAGAATACCACAGTCTAATTGACAAAAAAAGAGGAATCACCTGGATTCCTAGTTACAGGAGTTAATAAATTCCCTTTGAAATTGTTACCTAAGCTGGATTGATATGTTTCTATCATTTGCAACAAAAGCAGTCTTAATACACTTATTTTCCCAAAGGCAGATAGCATGAAATGAACCCTTTGACTTTTATAAATGATTGTATTCCCCACATCCAAAATTTATACACTAAACTATTTGACACATGTATCCAGAATATATTATAGTTTAAAAACCAATTTTTTTCATTTTACTTTATGTTATTTTGCCCCAATTTAATGAGTCCATATAGAGGAAAGAACTAAGAACTGACTTCCCAAAGATACTGAGTTTGGGTAACTATTTACCTAATGTATAAGGCAAGTCTTGTGTTCTATCTCATGACACAAAAGGTGTATAAATTAATACATTTAATTTTCTATTAAAATTATTTTACATTTGCCATGGCTGGCATAGCTCAGTGGATTGAGCATGGGCTGCGAACCAAAGCATCGCAGGTTTGATTCCCAGTCAGGGCACACGCCTGGGCTGCAGGCCATGGCCCCCAGCAACCGCAAATTGATGTTTCTCTCTCTTTCTCCCTCCCTTCCCTCTATAAAAAATAAATAAATAAAATCTTTAAAAAATAAAAATAAAAGTAAAAATAATTATTTTACATTTTTCTATATTTGAATTTCTATTAAATTTACTCAACATTTCAAGAAAAATTCAGTTGTTTATTCTTGTTTTGCTTATTCATAGTGTACTTTGTCTTCTAAATAATTTATTAAAACATTGAATCAGATTTTCCCAATACTTATTCATCTTTGTTTCTCTAAGCTAGTTTCCTACCTATGACAAGTCAATCACCTTCAGGCTTACATTTACTGTAAATATTTCTGCAGCTTTATCAATGAAAAGTTTTGCTCAAGGCATTTAAAAAGTTTAAAGATCGGGTTCTCTATCTTTTCATTATTCAAGAATATTTATCCTGCAAAAAATGCCAGTAGATTAGTTAAGCACAGTTTTCTCTTACAGGAGGCATGATGCTATTATTATTGACCAAGGTATCCAAAATTGTTTTGGGAGCCTCCACCCTTGTATTCCTCTGTGCAGCATACATATTTAAAATAAAAGAATCTGACTTCCATTTGGAGTCTTGATTTTACTAGATGCTGGTAAAATTAGTATGAGGCACTCACATCTTCTTCTTGCAAACACCTAGTCTCTCCCCCAAACCCAAATGATAGCTGATGCCCTAACCCCCAAGCAACTCTATATGAAGATAAGGCCTTTAAAGCCACTAATTGGAATCAAAGGAGGTCATAAAGGTAGGGGCTTCAATTCCAGATGGCTATCATTTTTAAAAGAAAAGAAAGAGAAACCAAAGCTCATTTCCCTCTGTGTGCACACACAGAGGGAAGGCCATGTGAGCACATGACAAGGTGGTGGCTAGAAAGCTTTCACCAGCAGCTGACCCTATACTATAACACTCTAATCCTGTACTTCCTGAGTCCAGAACTATGAGAGAAAAGTCTCTGTGGTGTAAGCCACATAGTCTACGGTATTTTGTCATGGCAACCAGAGCGGACTGAGACACTATCTTCATGAAACAAAGAGTATGCATGGGTGAGCAAAGTTTTCTTCCTGCTCTAAGGTTTACTCTCCAGACTACATTTTCTAGTGAATATTTTTTTTGTTATTGTTGATGTTTTCTGCTCTAACCATTTTCTGTTCCTGTGTCCTCTTACACACTTATTTACTGAGAACATGAAGCTAGAAATAGCTGTGAATGTGTTTACCTCTATTTACACTCTTATAAAGTAAAATTGTATCTTCAAACTTGTTAGATTGTTATATGCCTAATCTTGACTGATTAAGGAAATATTCATTATCTTTGAACTGCTAGGATGCTACCAAGGCACTTAAAATAAATAAGTGACTACAACTATGACCCCTGTTATTCCAGAGTTCCATTTTGGTGAGAGGGGAGTGTATAAGGGCAGAAGACACCTGATAAGCAACAAGAATGATATATAAGTGCTACAGTGTAATATATGATGTGGAAAAAATGAAGATCTAGTAAAAGTTTGGGTACACAATGGCAGTATTATCAAGGAAGAAAGATACTAGCAGTTTAAGACAAAAAGATAAGTGGCAAAGGCTTTTTATATGGCGAGAGTTATTAACCCTGCTTTGGAATAAAACAAAAATATTCATGAATTTTGATGTGGCATACTTACTTTTTAAAATTCAATGGTAGTTTGAATTATGGATTTCCACAAGATATCCACATTCTAATCCCTATAACATGTGGCTATGTTAGTTTATATGAAATAGGTACTTTGCAAATATTATTAAGGATCTTGAGATGAGGATTTTCCTTCTCAATGCAATCACAAGGGTCTTTATAAGAAGAAGGCAGAAGAATCAGAGTTAGAGAAGATAAAAAGACAAAAGCAAAGATAAGAAGTGATGTGCTTTGAAGATAGAGGAAGGAGCCATGAGCCAAAGAATACAGAAGCCCCTAGAAGATAATAAGGTATGGAAACATATTCTACCCTAGAGCCTTCAGAAGAATCTAAGTGCTGCCAAAACAGTGAAAAAGATTTCAGATTTCTGACATCCAGAACTGTAAGACAAAAATTTTGTGTTGTTTAAAGCCACTTGATTTGTGGTAATTTGTTACAACAGCAATAGGAAATGAATATACATGACTAACTGAAATGTAATTTTTCTGTACAGTAGTGTTAATAATAAATTAACAAAAATAAATTTCATACATTTTTATATCACAGTATAGTTCTTGAAAGAATCTAAAATTATTGTTTATAGTCATGATTACTTCAAAACTGCAGTAGTTATCTGGTCTGGAACCAGGGAAAATCAGCGCTGAACTTTATTTAATGCATTCCTGAAAAAAGCATACTTACTGCTATGCCATAAATTTCTCAACACATGTAACATTTCAATGGCAGCATTTCAATATAATTGAGTTCCTTTGCAATCTTGAAAGTTTTTGATTTGGGAAACATTAATTTGAAGAAGAGTCCATAGGTTTATCCAAACGGCAAAGATGCCCACGGTACAAAATTAATAACACCCACTATAGGGCTTCATGGGCTACTGGAACAGCTTTGAATTTCACTCAAAGAGAAGGTGAGCCCATGCAAAGAGTAATATATTTTCATATAACTTTCAAAAATAATGCTTAGGCCACCATGTTGAGAAAGTCATTGGAGATAGTATCCAGGCAAGAAACAGTGGTGATCAGACCAGAATGACAATGGTCTAGGTCTTACAGGGGTGTCCTGCCTGTGGCTCATGGGCCGCATGTGTCTCAGAATGGCTGTGAATGTGACCCAACATAAAATTGTAATTTTGCTTAAAACATTATGAGATTTTTTTTGTGATGATGTGTCGCACTGCATTTATGTGTGGCCCAAAACAACTCTTCTTCTTCCAGTGTGTCCCAGAGATGCCAAAAGGTTGGACACCCCTGGTAGGTGGTGAGAAATGGTCGGATTCTGATTATATTTTGAAGTTTGATTCAATTGGATTTCCTGACAAAATATGTATATAGTTTAGCAAATGTCAATTTCTCTTATTTGTATTTGTGTGTGTGTGTGTGTGTGTGTGTGTGTGTGTGTGTGTGGTGAGCTATTAGAGATGTTTATGATGTAAGAAAGTGAGGAAAGAATTGTGAGAGGGAGTTCTTGAGTGTGTAAGGGGGTGAGGTATGATGTATGACCTGGCACCTGGGTTTCCATTATAGCATGGTTAGTTATCTCTATGTCTAGAAATCAGACCGGATTAACTTAACTTTGCTCTTTCTATTTCTCAGTTCTTGGACTTACAATTCTCCAACCTGAATTACAACCCTCCAAAGTTATAAAGCAGAGATATATTTATTAACTATAGTAGGAGTAAATAACAGGTACAAGAAAAGATGTAGAATGCTATAAAATATATTTCACTGTGTAAATAAAAGCTTAATATTCCTTTTCAATGAAAGCAAGAAAACCCAGTTTTAGTAACTTCTTTACACAAAACTTTGTGTTATATTCTCTGAATAAGATGTGACCTTATCTCCAAGAATCTGTATTTTTAAGAGAAACTTGTATATACTTTTTGGGCATTAAATATTAATATAACATTTAGGTAACTATGGAAATAAAAGAGTGACAACCATAAAGAAGGTTAAGGTAGATTTCTAGATAAATCATAATAAAATTAAGTGCTGAAGGAGCTCAGAATACATTATTTTGTGCAACAAGAAGGGATCATTGTAAATTCTGCTAACATTTCCCAGTGAAAATACTTATACAATACACTAGAAAATAGTCCCATGGATAATCTGTGGACATACAAATTTCTGAAGTCCTAGATATCTTGTGTGTATGTTTATATATACTATATATATGTAAGAATATAATATATATTTATATATGACATGTCTCATATGTGTATATATTATAAACACATGTCATATAAAATATAAACATGGACACATATTTTTGTATATTACTATACACACATCCTGATTATGTGTATATTACTATATACACATCCTGATTATGTGTACACACATATTCAATGTATATAGATATTATATATGTATACAGATAGACTTGCAAGGACTTGTTTCCAATGTGTCGTTTGGTCACCATTTACAATATCAATTGCTACCAAGTGAACATGGACTTCGTAAAAGGCCAATGAAATTTTTTCCTACAACAGAATGATGAGGCAGTTTTAACTTCCAAATTGTTGCTGCTCATTTTCAGTCACTGTTAGGTCACTTTTATTAAGTAACAAAACAGCTAACTAAGCCTTTAATATTGACATTTCACAAGGAAAGAATAATGCCACAATGTTAAAGTGTTTTAACTCTTGTGGGTGACTATTGTTCTGTTATTGACAAAATGTACCTATATACGGAAGATGTAAAGAGCTCAGATCAGTTTCCTTAGGCAGCTGTAACAAATTAAGCTCCAAACTTGATGGCTTAAAACAACAGAAATCTATTATCTCATGCTTTTTGGGGCTAGAAATTCAAAGTCAAGGTGCTAACATGGTGGTGCATTCTGAAGGCTCAGAGGGAAAATCTGTTCCATAATGACATTTTTCTAGCTTCTGGTGGCAGCTGTGGATCCTTAGCTTCCCTTGAATCCCTTATGTGTCCACAGTCACATAACCAATCTCACTTCTGTCTCTACATTACCTCCCCGCTATATGTGTACAAGGGTTCAAATTTTGCCACAACTTTGCCAACACATTTTGTCTTCTGTCATTTTTGAAAACATCCTAACTGGTCTGAAGTAATATCACTTTCTGGTTTTGATTTGTATTTTCAATGAAAATTCATAGATTCATGATTGTCATAGTCAGTGATGCTGAGCATCTTCTCATATACCTGTTGGCCATTTGAGAAAAGGTTTTTTTTTTTTTCAAGTCCTCAGCCCATTTTTAAAGCAGATTTTTAGTTTTTGCCATTGAGTTGTGGTAGTTCCTTATATATATTGGAAACAAACCATTTATAAGATATTTGCTGTGCAAATATTTTTTTTTTCATTTTGTAGTTCACCTTTTCACTTTTTCCATGTTCTCATTGCAGTGCAGATGCTTTATGGTTGGATGCAATCCCACCTGTTTATTTTTTCTTTTGTTGCATGTGCTTTGGGTGTCATGTTCCTGAAAACATTGCTAAGACCAATATCATGAAGATGATCCCCTATTTTTTCTACTAGGATATTTACAGTTTTAGGTTTTATTTTTCTTTAATTCATGTTGAGTTGATTTTAGCATATGGCTAAAGATAAGGGTTCACTTACATTCTTTTTTGCGTGGTCCTCCAAGTTTTCCAACACTATTTGTTAAAGGATCTATCTTTGCCCTATTGCATATTTTTGGCACCCTTACCCAAAATCAGTTGACAATATATGTAGGAATTTAATTGTGGCTTCTCCAATCTATTCCATTTATCTATGTTTGTCTTCATGTCAATATGATAATATTTTAATTACCATAGCTTGGTAATGTATTTTGCAATCAGGAAGTGTGATGCCTCAAATTTAGTTTTTTTTTTTCTTTCAAAATTCTTTTAGCTATTTGGGAACTTTTTTGGTTCTATAATAATTTTTAAATTGTTTCTTTTTTATTTCTTTAAAAATATTGCATTGAGATTTGGATAGGGATTGTGTTTCTTAGACCACTTTGGGCAGTATGGATATTTTAATGATATTGTCTTCCAATTCATGGACACAGAATATCTTTTTATTTATGTTTATTTTCTTCCAACAGCATTATAGTTTTCAGTGTATAATTCCTTTACTGCCTTGGTTAACTTTATTTCTAAGTATTTTCAATGCTATAATAAATGGGGTTGTTATCCTAATTTCCTTTACAGGTAGTTCATTAATTCATAGTATACATAATATATATCATATGTTATATATGTAAATAGTGTAGATATTATATATAGCATATATTAACATATCTATTAGTGTGTATATATATATTAGTGTGTATGTATATGTATATATGATGAGATCCATCTGAAAAAAGACCAGCCATTATTAGTCTCATTATATAGCAAGAATGGTTTGTGTGACATCAATGTAACCTAGCAGCCAAAGAGAATGAACTGGAATGTGCACATGAGAACAGTGAAAATTTCACTGTACTAGTAGTTAGTGGGGATGGTGGGCGCCATTGAGTGAGCATGTGTACTCTGTGGCTGTCACATCCAAAATGACTGAGTAAATAAAGCAATGGTCCTGCATCAAGTTTTGCATTAAGCTTGAACATTTTTCTGTGGAAACTATTGGGATTATTCAGAAGCCCATAGCTATGGGAAGCTGGTGATTGGCACCTTCATCACAGTAACATGCCTGTTTGTGCATCATGTCTCAAGCGAAGGTTTTTGGTGATACATCAAATCGCTCATGTGACTCAGTCCCCCCACAGCCCAGACTTGGTGCCTTGTGACTTCTGGCTTTTCCCCAAACTAAAATCACTTTTAAAAGGGAAGATATTTCTGACTATTGATGAGATTCAGGAAAATATGATGGGGCAGCTGGTGGTGACTGAGAGACATCATTGTCCTACACACAATGTTTCTTATATCTTCTTTAATAGGTTTCTATATTTTTCTTATTATGTGGATGGATACCTCTTGACAGATTGTGTGTGTGTGTGTGTGTGTGTGTGTAAACATATATACATATATATATATATATATGAGAACAGTGAAAACCTATATAACCTATATATATTCATATTAGCTTATTAGTTTATTTTTTGTTAAGTCCCAAAACAGTGCTTACTGGGCCCCGTCAGCTCTATAAGACAAGTGAGGTAGAATCCAGGTCATACTCACATATATTGGGGCAGTGGATATACATTTCACCATCTTCACTACTCAGAGAGAAGATGGGAGCTAGGGGATCCATTCCAGTCTTATGGCACTGTGCCAGGGTATGGATTTTGATGAGAGAGTGTCTCTAGTTTTCTTATCAGTTTTGATATTGTTGGCTTGGCACTTTCCTGGAGTGCAGGAGCTTTTCTTTCAGCTAGTTTCAGTGTTTCTCACAAAGGGAATAGACCTGTGCATTGCTGTTGAATGGGTATATTGTGGTGGAAGGGGAGCAAAGAGAGTCCAGCAGGGTGTCCAACTTGCTGCCCACAGCCCACATGTGGCCCAGGATGGCTATGAGTGTGGCCCAGCACAAAATTGTAAATTTGCTTCAAACCTCCTTTTTACTCATCAATTTTTGTTAATGTTTGTATATTTAATATGCGCCCCAAGACAACACCTCTTCTAGCATGGCCCAGAGGTGCCAAAAGTTTGGACACCCCTGGTCCAGGGTTTCCTATTCCAGCATGTTGCTGATGTGACTCCACTGAAATTCTTCATAATGTGGTCAGGGCAGACCCCATGAGGTGGCCTTTAGTAAACACCTGTAACAGGTGTTCAAGTATGCAAACAACAACATTTTACTCAAAGGATAATGGTAGGTATCACATATTAAATATATGTACAAAAACATGTTTTGCTCAGATACAAATAAGGAATGTGCACTTCAGTGATATTATTAAATTTTATTTAAGCACAATAACTATTTGCTGTTCAAATAATAATCACTTAATATGTAGAACTATTCTTTAGACCATTCATACCACGAGCTACTTTAGGGATTTAAGTGCCCTCTTGGAAACTGTGAACTATGATTTAATGAATCAGCTGGGTACCAAGCTAAAACTACTTTTACTATAGTTATAGAATCTTTTGAACTTTTTTTCCCCAACTACCAATGCAAGAAAAGAAAGGTTATAAAGTTAAAGTCAGTTAGGACTGGAATGGACTTTTTAACTCTTCTCTATTCTTTCAAATAAAGATGTTTAAAACACTTGGGAACCTCATGCTTAGAATCACAACTGTTCAGTAAGGGCAAAGGCAAATACCAGTTCAAGAAAAAAAAGTGGCACTGAATTTAGATGTGGTACAAATAATGCTCAATATGTTTATTTTTTGTGTGGTATGGTTTGGTCTCCATCAAGACCTACACACTTTTTTTATGTGAATCTGTTTTAAATAAAGATAAAACAACCCTCTCCAAGGAGAGGCAAAGGAAATGAGAAAGTGAAAGAAAACAGAAGCCTCCAGGTGCAGTGTTCTGCTCCATGTAGAGAGCAATGTCTCTAACTACCAACCAGTGTTCTTGAATTAAATCTGATCAAGTGAAACCAAATCTAAACTGCATCTCATTGAAAATTAGTACATTCTTAATGAGAAGTGCAATTTAATAATAATTACAATTTAACCAATCGTGGAAGTTAATTGCAAAAAAGCTATCTAATTGAGATCCTAAGAATATAAAAAAACATATACTATAATACTTAGGGTCCTATGTGCTCATATGCATGGTAAAGTTTTTAATAGATTAGACTAAATGGTGTGATGATATATAATACTTGCATATTATCTAACATTATACAGTTTATAATAACCTCTTGTAGCTAATGAGGGGGAGTTGAAGGGGTGGAGGGATTGAGCAGAAAGGAGAAAGGACTCATGGACATGGACATTGCTGTGAGGAGGGGGATTTAAGGGGCCTGAATGGTAATGGAAACATATACAACGAAGATTCAATAAAAAATAACATGTATTCCTTTTCCTTATTTTTATATATTAATTTTTAAACTTGTGCATTAGGAAAATTTCAATGTATTTTACTGAAATATCATTAAGTTCTAATAATAGTGAAAAATACAGATTTTTGTATATTAATTTTCCATTAATCTGTTATTAGAGATAGTATTTATGCCATTTTTATTGCTAAATAAACTTATTCCTGCTTTTAGAAGTAAAAATAGATTTTATGGTACCTGACAACATACAACACAAAAATCAAAATCTACATATTATAAACTTACCAAGCTATTCAAGATCCAGCAAAATATCAGCTTAGAGCAAACACCAAATACACATATGCTAATTAGGTGATCCTATATGTTCAAAGAGCCTCATATAAATGGTAAAATAATTTAAAATATTAAATCTTGAAGCAAATGCGTAAAACTTTATATATAATTCTCTGATAATGTTATGATTGCATATTTCACATTAGCTTTCTATCAAATAATTCTTCTAAGTAAATGTAGACATCAAAATATAGATGCATAAATTCATGCATCATATTATTCCAGTGTTTCAATACTCATTAGCTGCAAGTATTCACAAAGTCAAAGGTGTAAATATAGGTCTGTCAAGTTTCAGTTTCCAGATCCTTGAGAATCCTATAGCTAGTTTTCTCAATAACTCAATTCTAATATTTGCCTCCTCCTTTCTCTTTGCTTTATTTTCTCAAAAACACCTTCATCTTTAAAAACATTATGGTCAGTGTCATTTCAAAAGATATAAAAGGTATACAGAGATAGTTGCACCTTGCTATGTATTTGAAGAACAAGCAAATCTCCTCTATTTGATGCTCAGAAACTGCATAACATAAAGTATCCCCTTTTTATTTGGCAGATCAGAAAACAAAATACAATATAACATGAATACCAGAACATCACTTTTAGCCATTTTAAAGAGAACTATTTCAGTATAAATGCATGAGTCATCTTAAATAAAATGCACTGCATATAATTTAACTTCAAAGATTTACTCATGTGACTCAGCATAGTCTCTGTGGTTGCATTGCTGTATTGTGTCAGAATGATATCTCAAATTATAAAGGTATGTGCTTTTGTTCTTAAACATTTATTGCAGACTTCTGCTCTGCAGTCCTGAAGCTTTCGAGAAAGCACCATACAATTAACCTCTTAGGAAGATGTGGAAATAAACAGTGACTTTTAATCGTTATCACACAATCTGTATACCACTCTCCATACAGTGTTTCTCATGTTAATGCACCTATAAATCTGCTGGGATTCTTGTTAAAAGGTTGTTAAATGATAATGATTCAGGAAATTTGAGCTATTGCCCAAGAGTGCATTTCAAACAAATTCTCAGGTGATGTTCATGCCACTCATACAAGAACCACATTTTATGTAGCATGATCTTACCAAGACAATGTGTACACATTGCCGTTTTACCATGTGATGCTTGGAGAATTACGTGTAATGTTGTTATTTTTTTTTTTAAAAAGGGACCCACCCATGGTTTCTGCCTTAAATAAGATAATAAAATTATTATTTGTTATAAATATTATGTATTATTAATATTTCTGTTCCAGATAAAATCACATAAGAATAATAGTCTTCTACCTCTTTGCAGTGGATTTCTGACTATCTCAAACTGCCACCCCTTAAATAAATGCTCCAAATTTTTTCAGGTTTTTCTAAAAAATTATCTCACCAGCCACAGTCTCAGTATAAGTACTACCTAAAGGTTAGTTAATATAATTACAGTGAAAATACATAAGGAATATAAAACACTTTGGCTCTTGTTGTTATAAAACTTATGCTTTGATTAATGGAACTTGTACTCTCCCCTGATTTTAACAAGGTACAAAAAGTGGCTGTTCAATAAATACTCCAGACTATCATTCTCTGGCATTTTATGTCAACTTTAAGCATTATTTCTCTTACTGCCTCTTCTAATTTTCCAGCTCCCATGTCTTGCAACTGTAAATTTCCCTGCTTCTTACAAAATTATGCTCTCTGAATGTATTGTTTTTATTGTGGTTTAAGAATTCAAATGAACATCCGCATCTAAAATAAGAAAACATCAACTATAAATAAAAAAGGTAGGAACCATGAGGCACTTTATGAATAATTTGTAAGGCTTTTAGTTGTTTCAATTCACTTACTTTCTAGTTCATTAGTGAAGTTAATTACTAGTTCTAGGTTTTTGTCTAAATTTCAGATATTTGATGATGGATAGTGAAATCTAGAAAAAATTGTCTTACTGGTTTTAAAGCAATAATAACTAGTATAACTTGACAAGAAATCCAAGTTAATTAATGTAACAGGAGTACATTTTATTCCTGGATCTCCTAATTCATAGTTTACAAATGAAAAACAAAACAAAAAAAACTTCAGTCTCCCTCCTTTATTAGACAAGCAAATCTTTACAAGCAATGCCATCTAATAGTGTTGCAAAGGAGTTCTAAAATCTTTAGTTAAAAAGCAATTTGGGATCCTGGAGCTCACCTGTATTTTAATTTTTGCTTTTGTAATAAAAAAATTTCAGTGTAAGGATGAATAGCCTTACACTTAATTGTGGTTAGTCTGGTCATAGAGATGTATATCTGTAGTCATGTCAATATAAGTGAAGCCAAAACATAATGATGAATATATCTCCATCAGTTTGTTTTATTGTTTGGGTAAGATCCTGAAACTCTACTTCCATTGCTGTTATAGCATTCTTATTGCAGGCAAATTAAATAAACCTTATCTCATAATCACATCCACAATTGACTCACAATGTATTAATTCAAAGTATAATTTGCTTCAACATAAGGAAAATGGTGGGCATGTAATCTAAAATAAATATTCTTGTAGACTGATGATTTGTGCATGTCTCTCCAGAACTGTCCAGAATTCTCCCCCATTATCAGAGATAAAAAGAACACCCATAAGCTTGGCAGAACCAATGCCTACGGGAAAGACTTCAGAAGTGTTGGCAAGCTGATCATTCAAGACCTTAGCGTTTTTACTATAGTCCAGATGTTGCCACAGTTAATTTTGGGCTCTAAACATCCTGATACTACTTGTATAGTTCATATTAAGTTTTTTATCTACTTAGTCTATTATTTTATGTTCTTTTCACTTTCTTAATTCTTTCTACCAACCTGCATTCCTACCATGTATCACACATTATACTAAGCACTGATAATATTGTGATAATTGTGCCTTTCACAAATCCTCAAAAAATGCAAAATCTCAATTCTAAGATCATTTGAGAATACCCTCAGAAGTATCTTTGTTACTACATTCATTTGTAATTTTTCTCATCAAATTATATTTTAAGATTTTACTCATTCATTGCCTTGAATTTTATTTTCATCATCCTTCTCTCTCTCTCTCCCCCCTCTCCTTCCCTCTCCTTCTCTCCCTCACTGATCTCTCTCTCTCTCTCACTAGTGATGGGATTGCTACTTTAGTTGGTTTTCTTTCTTTGTACATCTTATTGTTACAAGACCACCTCTCATAGAGTTGTCATGAGTATTAAATTGGAAAAACATATGAAATGCTTTGATCATCATGTTATAGGCAATAACAGCTTAATATACTTAACTAGATAATTATTGATATTAATATTATTATAATTATTATATTTAAATTATCAGTGCAATTAAAAACCCTAGGAGCTGTAGTCATTAGAGACAATGAACATGAGGAATCATTGAACCTGGTGAGATACCTGCACCTGATAGATACTGCATTAAATAAGCACATAGATGTGTATTCCCTTTGTAACTCCATTTGGATTATTTGTATTATATTTAGGAAACAACTTGATTCAAGTTGTCTTTGACATGGCTCTAATAGCAGCTAATCTATCTTTTCCCCAAAGAGAGATCAAACAACAAAATGAGTCTTACCTATACAAGACTACTGACCTCTATTTTAATTAAAATTTACATTTACTTTTTATTAACACAAGTAATACAGACCTACATTCATGGTAGAATATTGTAGTTTCCATCTAAAAGTCATATATGTAATCAAAATGAATTAATTAAAATAATAAGTACATAAGATTAACAAACAATTTGTGGATTTCTCAACAATTATAAGCGTAAATAGCTTTAAGTATGGGTAACACCAATATAGTCCAACATCTTTGTTTTAGATATTGGTAATCTGAGTCCTTCAATGAATAAGTGACTTACCTATGATTAGTTTCTAGGCTTAATTACTTTAAAAATTTCTGATGTTTATCAACATCATACTAGATTTTATTATAGAGAATAATGCTTCATGGGTTCTCATTCTAACCCTATCAGACAGTTTAAATTTTTATAGAGCAAGAACCATTATCACTATCATTATACAGGATATATGTGCCTACCTTCCACATAAGGACTCAGTGATATGGGGTCCTGCAGAAGGAAGGCCTGCCCAAGTGTGGTCGGTAGGGTAATAATTTATAGTTATAACTTGAACATTTCACCTAAAATGTGATATGGTGAGTTTGAGTGTGATATTGTTGTATTACAGAATTGCATGCCTATGATTTGGTAATAAACGATTCTGCAATAAAAAGGGGGCATTATTTGTGCTGGACCCTGTATTTGAACTGATCTCAAAAGGAAGAAGGGAAAAGTGCCTACCAAAATAAAAATTTTAAAATAGATGAATTTAAACCTAGATTATATAAACATTCTAGAGTGTAAAACTGGTTGCCACTGGTGGAGTTCTTGTTTTAAAACTTGTTCTATGGTACATACATAATATATTATAAAATATTAAAAGAAAGGAATTTTGCGTTCATAAAAATTGTTTAAACATATGTTATGTTTTCCAAACTTTACTGGCTAGATTATCATATATATGATAATTGCCTGCTAAATTATATGCTAAAATCTGAGGGTCAATCTGATAACTGATTAATTTGTGTTGTAAAAAAGAATTCCTTTAGAATGAAAGAACTAAACCTTTTCAGTTCTAGCAATGTCAAGGCACAGTTTCACAATATCTTAAAATAAAATTGAAGGAAAACAAGAAAATGTTTTAAAAAACTGATTTTCTGGAATAGTTAATAAATTGTTTAAATCCCGTAATTTTTTCAATATTAGGTAGAGGGTTAATCAATCAGCATTGATTTAACTATATCCACAGGTTGTTCAACTTTGAAACATGTCTGTATGAGGGCATGGTGTATGAATCAATTTATAATATCATTTAGTTGAAAGCCATTGGGCTTAGCAGTTTGAAGTATCTCAAGTAATCATTAAAATACTCTCTATAATGCTCCAAAGAGGATAAAACAGGTCTAGACTGATTATAAACTGACTCAGAATTTGAACCCAGGTTTGACTCCAAAGCCATGAATTCCAGTTGTATTGATTTTAAAGATACAACTTTACTGACTCATATTTACATCTATGTTTTACATCTTATTTTTATCCTAACAATAAAATTTGATAAATCTTCAAGACTCCTTGACTTTAGTCTTTGATTTCTTTGGCTTTAAGTCAAGACTAAATCCATGTTGATATGTTTTAAAATAACATTTTATTCTTTGTAATTGGAAAAGGAGCTGTAAAATGCATTTGTCTTTTCATGATTGATTATCATAGTTTTAAGGTCAGTTACTCATATTGTGTTGTTTTTCTTGTTTTTGTCTTTGAATTGCTTTGAGTTTGTTTTTTGTGTAGGGAGGAGACTGTCCTTTGCTCAGCATTTTCAGGGGGAAATGATCAGGATGGTGAGAGGATATTGAAAGAGCTGTTATGCTGAATGGTTAGTGAAAGAGTTTGTCTGGAGTAAAATAAGAATGGGGTCTTTATCAATACCATATTTTACAACACTCTTAAAGCATTATTATATAAATGAACTTAATTACTCCTCTAAACAAGCCCAGGAGTTGTAAAGGAGAGGTATTTTTATCCCAGTATTATATCTAAAGGTCAAAAGAGTTCTGGTCATCCAGCCATATGACACAACTGGAAAAGTGCAAATTCTACATTTGAACTGAGATTTTCTGATGCCAGTTTCTATTTGTTCATGTGCAATATCATATATGCCCCTATAAAATTATACATAAGATTTTGACTTTATAAACCCAATAATAAAGAGATGAATGGGAGCTACAAAAAAAGATTGTAGGTGAAAATAAGGAGGGTCTTTCTAATAATGATGCATATTTCCTAAAGTTATAGTGGGCTTTCCTAGAAGAAAAGAGTTTTGATAATTCTAGTTGTTTGATTATCAAAGTGTGATAACCCTTTAGAAGGGCTATCTCAAAAAGAAAATAATGATAATGAATGAAATACTAGGTGACTGAAAACTTCTGCTCAACAATGGAATTCATTATATGGAATTTAATTATATTTCCTGGTTTTGATCAAATGTAAGTGTAAAAGGATAAAAATAATGCAGCAAATAACCACTTATCCAACCTCTGAGTTAATAATTTCCATCTTACTTAGATCATTTTTTAAAAGATAAAGTATTACAGAGACTATTTTATGGCTTCATTTATAATTTCCATTGATTCTATTTTTTTTCTTTTCATTGTTCTCTCCCCAGAGTAAGATCTAACTTACTTGACATATGTGTGCATGGGTGTATATGTGTTTAAAATTATCAATATGCATTGTCAAAGACTGTGAAGGATCTGAAATATCACTCTACTTGCATGTTAACAAAGTTAGCCTGCTACATTTCATGAATACTCATAGAAGACCCTCCTGGATTAGAGAGTAAGGACTTTATTATTCATACCAATAACACTAGAAAAAATAGTAGCATTTTTATGCATGGTTTTCCCAAAACCCAGTTCTCAAGGGTCATACGAAGAGGGCCAGGGACCAATGCTCATCCAGTGGATAACATTGCAGGAGAGGAACTCTGAGCCTAGAGACCCTAAAGAGGACAGACTGCATTTTCCTCTAGGCAAAGATATTGACTTTATCTTTAAAGGATGATCCCTATTTTTTAAAAAAGTCCTTGAAAAGATAGTCCAGTATATCTTGGGATGATTTTTATAACAGCATTTCCTTTGCTGAATTTTATATCATATATGTCATGGGAAGAAAATATTATACTTTAAGATTAGAGACATGAATTTGGACATCACTTTTGGATTATCCTTTTCATGTAAGAAATGTTAAATTCTATTTGATTCAAATTATTATATGTATATTAGTTTCTGAATCTTGTAATTTTATACACACACATAGGAAATATATTTCATCAAGAATTCTTTAATATTACAGCAAATATAGCAATTTAAATACCTAGTAGTTAACCCTTTGGATAGGATTTTAAATTTGCTAAGAAACAGGTTGGATTATTATCTCTGAAATAAAATGCTGCAAACACACAATACAATATACAGATAATGTGTTGCAGAATTGTAGACCTTAACCCTATAATTTCATTAACCCAAATAAGTTAGAACAAATAAATATAAATAAAAATAAGAAAGTACTGTATAATTGTAATAAATTGGAAATTTTATTATTATGTCCTCTCCTAGGTATATTTGAACAGCTATTTGGTATGCCCCAAACTATGTTTATGATTAAATGTCTTTTCCAAAATTGGCATTGGGCCATGTAATGTGAGCCCCCCAAAAGAAAACAGAAAAAAAGCAAAGAATACTGAATATTTATAAACAATATTTAAAGTGTTACAAAAGAATAAAGAAACCCAAAGCACCAAGATATGAAAGCAGTCCAAGTGTTCATCACTAGAAAAGTGGATAAAACAACTATGGAACATTTGCTACTTGACCATAAAAAAGAAATTTTTATCCTTTGCAAAAGCATGGATGGACATTGAGAACAGTATCTTAAGTGAAATAAGCCAGTCAGAGAAAGACAAATACTATATGATTTCACTCATATGTGGAGTCTAACAAACTAAATGAACTAATAAGCTAAATAGAGACAGACTCATAGATGGAAAGCAGGATGAGAGTTATAGGGGGTGGAGGGACATAGCAAAAAAGAAAAAAGATTCATGAACATAGACAACAGCATGGTGATGGGCAGGAAGGGTTATATAAGGGGGATAAATGGCAATGGAAAAAAAACAATAAAAATTGAAATGGGTTGTGATATGCACATTTTCTTTCTTATTGCTTGGAAAGTTTGTTTTCCTTAAAAGATTAGTGATTTTACAAATAAGGAAACACAGTCAATTTGGGGGCTCAACCCGATATAATCAAAGCTGGACAAGTGTCACAGTACCTTCTGGTCTGGGAATACCCAAGATGCTGAAATTGGAAAGCACAGATATAACCACCTCTGAGGGAAGCCCTGTCTGTTCTTTTTTATTTTATTCAGAAAACTAAAGAAAAATTTCAACTCCCAGGAAAAGATCATTAAAGTACAACTCTAAAAAGAAAATAAATAAGCAAACATCTTAACATTACTGGATAATTAGTGAACATTCTAAGATAAATTAAAAATTTTTTCTGACCTCATTTGAAGAAATTGTTATAAAATATTATGTTCTTTCTAATTACCTGGAGAAAGAACTGGTATCCTGTAAGATTTTCATACTAACAAGAACACATGGCACAAATTCATTTACATCACAATGATACTCTGTATATATTTCAATTGTTTAAAAATATACAAAGTTTAAGAAGGGTGTTCAGTAGAAGTAATCAGCTATATAATTATTTGAAAGTCTTCATTTGTAGAATTAGTCTTTTCACTCTGTGAATGTAGTAATGCATAGTTATAAACTTTTTGAGGTAATTCATTAAATACCTACTAAGAATAGTTTGGTGCTAAGCAGTATTCTTGTGGTATCTCCTTTGTTTTTATCAACAGTCTAATATGTGTGTATACTGCATTATGTATGAACAATTTCAATTACAGACAATTTTACTCAGCTTCTCTAACACAATCATTGTCTGAGGCATAATCATGATTTGCTTAGTTTATTTTATTAGGCTATTTTCTAGATTAAATGGCATTTTTAACTTATTGTTTTAATGAAATATAAAGAAATGGGCTATATTATTTTGAAGGTTCTTCCATTTCTTGATATTCTGCAGGAAAACAAAAATAAAAGCAAAACAAATACATGGCTTGTGTAGCTCAGTGGACTGAGTGCTGGCCTTCAAACTAAAGTGTCACTGGTTAGACTCTCAGTCAGGGCACATGCCTGGGTTGTAGGCCAGGTCTCCAGTAGGGAGCAAGCAAGTGGCAACCATGCATTGATGTTTCTCTCCATCTCTTCCTCCCTCCCTTCCCCTCTTGCTCTCTCTCAAGAAGAGAAAGAAAGAAAGAAAGAAAGAAAGAAAGAAAGAAAGAAAGAAAGAAAGAAAGAAAGAAAGAAAGAAAGAAAGAAAGAAAGAAAGAGAGAGAGAGAGAGAAAGAGAGAAAGAGAGAAAGAAAGAAAGAGAGAAAGAAAGAGACAAAGAGAGAAAGAAAGAGAAGGAAGGAAGGAAGGAAGGAAGGAAGGAAGGAAGGAAGGGAGGGAGGAAGGAAGGAGAAAGAGAAGAGAAGAGAAGAGAAGAGAAGAGAAGAGAAGAGAAGAGAAGAGAAGAGAAGAGAAGAGAAGGGAAAACAAAAGAAAAGAAAAGAGCACAATTGTTGAGCAGAAGAGTAGATTGGAAAACCCAGAGGTTTAGCTCTGCCATTTATCTCTGCAACATTGCTATATCTGCTTCATGCTTCTCAGCCACAGTGTCCTCGCTTGCAAATAATGAATACAAATAAATATTTTGAGTGAGGTCAAATGCCAGATTATTTAGCATATCCTCTGGAATATATAGTAACACCCAATATATTGTTAACTACTTTATTTATCTTCACCATTAGATAAATGATCATTGATTTTATGTGAAAGACAAGTAGTCAAGGGCTAGATTTGCAGGGATATTTGGACCCAAAATCTGTAGGGAAATGTGCAAGTCTTGGCAGAAGTAAGAAAGACTTTGACATGTTTATGTTTGCATTTTGTAAATGTCACCTGGGTAACATTAAAGAGGATGAATAAAAAAGATACATCGGAAAAATTTCCCTTATTAACTGTTTTAGAAAGTACTCCGGATTCCATAATTTGGCTTATGTACATGGATCCCATCCTTGATCAAGGATTGACCAGCTCAGTTTAAACAAATCACCTGATCCCAATCTCTTAGACAACACTACTTTATAAGTAGGAACATGACCAAATTCAGAGCCATCAAAAAAACAGACTATAACCAACATCTTTTTCTGTTTAATGTACATTTTTCTCTTTATTTCTGGAGTTTACTACAGCTTCAAGGATTCCTGACAGCTATGTTTTGGAAACACCAACAGTAATGACAAAATGCCAAGAACAGAGTCAAAAAGTCCTAGATATCATCTAATGTTTTGTCATAGATTAGAGAAGACAATGATATGGACTTAGTAGTATTTGATTCATTTGTAGAAGGAGATAATAATGAAAAGGAAAGGGAAAATAATGATCTCTATGTTTCTAGTTTGTGTAGCTATATGGATGGTAGTGTGGTTCGCTGATTCAGAGAATACTCAAGAAGCATTGAATAAGGGATAGGTAGGTAATAGGTAGGTAGATAGCTAGATAGAAGACAGATAGACATGATTTAGAATTCTCTATTGGTCAGGTTTCAGTTCAGGAAATAAGAAACAGAAACTACTGTTGGTAGTTTAAGTGAAAAAGGATTTAAATGTTTACACAGTCATGGAAAGGGCAACAGATACCTAAGGTCATGGTAGATCATATTCTGTTGACTTCAAGGTCATTATCCTATAGTTCTGATAGTGAGGTCAGGAAGCTACCACAACCTCTACCTCATAGTGTAGTCTCTCATGTCTGTGAAACCTGTCACCAATTGTTAGGATATTGGTGTCCAATGCTACAGATGCTCACTTCTGTTTTATCCGGAGTGCCAGAAAGCACAGCAGAAGGAAGGTAGCTTTTACCTCACCTGTATCTTTCAAACCAGAACATTTTATTACCAAAATCAAAATTAAATCTAGAAACTTCCTGGCTGGCATAGCTCAGTGGATTGAGCACGAGCTGTGAATCAAAGCATCGCAGGTTCGATTCCCAGTCAGGGCACATACCTGGGTTGCAAGCCATGGCCCCCAGCAACCGCACATTGATGTTTCTGTCTCTCTCTCTTTCTCCCTCCCTTCCCTCTCTAAAAATAAATAAATAAAATCTTAAAAAATTTAAATCTAGAAACTTAATTGAAAAGAATTAACTTCATAGTCCTGGTAATATAGCCAGAAACACAGGCTCTGGATGCTATGTGCCAAGAAGTCATCTCTAGTTAAAACATTCACAAGTTGTTCAGAAACAAATGACTAGTGAATGACTAAATACACAGGTCTGAAACCTGTGTATATGTTTCAGAATGTACAAAACTGGTAAGATGGATGAGAAGAGATGACCCATTGTTCTGAATTGTTAGAAACCATAGTAAGCTCTTTAGATGAAAGATTTTAGACTAATTTTCAAAGAAAAGGACATCTTCCTGAACAAAAGAAAACACATGAATTTGCTTCCCACAAGGGGACTAAATTGTCACTATGGAAGCTAGAAGTCTTCATCTAAGGCCTATGTTGTGCAGTCCCAAAGAGTCTTCAGGTAATCATCCCATGATAGCAAAGCACAGGTGTGCATATGTCATTTTTTTCTTCTGAGTAGAGGACAATAGCTTTAATCATATTATTTAACACTATTTGACAAGGCAAAGGGTGAGAACCATTGTGTGAAATTTCTGTCAATCCAACCCAAGAGATACTACTAATAAGCTAACTTCAAATTGAGTCAGAAGAGGCCTTTTCAAGTCCTTGACTATGGATATGAAGATTAGTTTGTTTAGAACAATTGCAAACCACACTTTGTCAGTGCAAAAAACAATGCTGAGGTCAAGAATTTTGCCTGCATTTAATTTCTGTCAATAGGAAATTGGATTAGCCTCACAAAATTGAATCTGAGAGGGGACTCATACTAGTGGAGTTTATTCTAGGAATCAAGAATGGCAACAGAGATATTATGAGTCACGAAGTCCCCAGGCCTTTATGTTACTTCTATAAAAGTTAATTCTGTTTGACTGTTTTTTAATTAGATTCCAATGCCAACTTTGTCAGCAAGAATAGAGTCTTGATTACCTCATGTTTGCCACCGAGCAATAGTACTTTCTTAACCCTCTGAAAGGTAATCTAACACTGAGTACTAGTGTTCTCTCTTGCACAGAGTCTGGGAGGTAATATAACACAACCTACTTGGTAAAGTTTCTTTATCTTGCCATCAAAAAATTGGAAATTAAGTACGACTGTAACTATAATCAATGTGCATACACTGACACTTATTTCCATCAAAAATGAAAGAGAATGAAGAACATTTTAGGGTCTAAAATATCTGGTAACAAAAAAGTATACAGATTCCAAGCTACATAAAGCTGTTTAAATATGCTATTGACTAAATTCACTTTTTAAAATGAATAAATAAGAGTGAGAAGGATAAGAAAGAGAGTAAGCTAAGACAGATGTGAGGGGGAGCTCGGCAAAAGAAAGGACTGAAAAGGAAGAGACAAAGTTCAGTGAAAATATATCATTTATAGTTGACTATAATAATTATATCATATTAGCAGAAATGCTTATAGCAAAAAGAATATGAAAACACATTCAGCATTCTTTGTGAAATCAATTTTCCTGTCTCTTCCCCCAAATGGTTTTGAGAATTCATTCTGTTGTATAATCAAAGTAAAACATAATATAGTATGGGAAATTATGGCGTGTTATGAAAGAATATGGAAATTTCAAAAAAAGGAGAGGTAATGTGAAATGCTGAAAGATGACAGAGATCCCAAAATAGAGTACTCTGTGAAAAATTTTTCTTGTGTTAGAATAAATAGAAAAACAAATATACTGTCATCATGCCTTTAATACATTTTTAGAAGAGAGTATTTATCATACGGGTAAACACAACTCTTCCTGTTGTCCTGATAAGCACATTCCTTCAGGGAAGGGTGACTGAGGAAGCTACTATACATTTTTGAATTGCACTGCAGAATCATTCAACTCTATTACCACATTTACCATATGGAAATAAAATTGTTTTGATTTTTAAAGTGATTTTAAGTATCTTTCCCACCTGGTATGATAATGTGGTGAACAACTAGCATATGTATTCTGACCTCCTTAGCAGTAATGCTTTTTGTGTAAATTAGTTTTCTGTCATAAACTAAATTTTATATGAGTGTGGGTTGCAAAAACTAGGTTTTGCAGAATTTAGTGAGCTGAGTAGAAGCTTATATTGAAAGATGAGGGCCTTGCATATGTGGTAAACATATTAAGGTACAAGATTTGGTTAATTATAGTATAAATAATAGAACTGTTAACATAATACAAACAGTTAATTTTCAAGAAAATGAATCTATCCCCTTAGGATGTAATGAAATTAATTAAGTATAAATCTATACTTTTACTGAAAATAACATAGATAAGACCGCAATATTTATAACATGAATGGGAAAATACTGTTGTATTTCAGTTGTTAAAAAAATAGTCAATGACTGCAGCTCACTCTACCTTGATCTGTTTTAAATGACTCTCCCAAAGAGTATGGTTTATATACCTCACCTAACAAAAGTGTATACCTGATGTAAACATCCACAAGTTAATTGAACTATTGTAGGAATTCTATCAGCAAGTTTGTATTTGCATTTGTCATTTATGATGTATTATTTTTGCTCACTTTAAGGTAATGGGTATACTTGGCTGGAATCAGAATGACTGATGACTCACAGTATGAAGATTTTCTGAACACAGAGTAGTTGTATAGGAACACGACTGAGAGGTAAACAGTTGAGGTGAAAATAAGTAAGCCTTTAGCTGAAAATGTGCATTATGCAATGCCAATGCCTTTAGCTGACTATAAACAGACACCAATATCAGGTTTCTAGTGCTTTCTGGCATAAGGTTCATTTTCTGCCAAGAAATGAAATTCATTCTGAATTGTCCCTAGAAATTAATCTTCTGCTATGTGTTAAATCATATGTATGAACTAGGCACAGGAAGCTGATGCAATAGTTTGTACCTTGAAGTTAGAAAATTTACCAGTGTGCATGCTTTTTATAGTCAGTTTAACAGAGACCAGACCTTTGGCTTCACATAAAGTATACATTAATAGCCTATCCTGTACATTATGCATTCTTTACCTCCCTTTTATTCTCTGCTCACAGTCATCATTTTCTTCATCATACTGTCCCAGCATCCAATATCTGTTCTACAGGTTGGGACTCCAGGCCCACCATCTTTGCAACCATTTGTGAAGGGCTTACAAAACTGGATCAATAGTCCATTTCTTTCTGACATGGGCACACAGCCCTGCTGCCACCATGCTCTGCTCTGTATAGGGGAAATGCTATAAGTTGTTATCATTTTTCCTTTCCAAGGAAACAACTCCAAGTTTAGTAGAGATTCTTCGTATTTCTATTTTTATACTTTTAGTTCTAGTTTTCTTTGGGGGCTAGGAGTGTTGAGGAAAACACTCTAGGTGCCATCCTAGCTACTGGTCTGAAGATTTATGTTACTTCGATTTCCACAGTGCACTCTCCTGTTCTGACTCCACACTCTGCACAAATTTTCAGTCTGTCAGTGTCCCATCTTTCATCTTTCCATTAACTATGTCTGTAACTCTCTCTATACTCCTGCAGTGTGTCCCTTGTCACCACCTACGTGCAAGGGCAAATGAAATCAGTGCTTTATCACCAGAGAAGATGATTTAAGGTAAGGATTCATGATCTGGAGAATCTATTAGAGAGGAATAATTTATTCTTCAAGATTCCCATTAAGAATAACTGTTGGATAAATCCTGATTTCACAAAGTTTTATTTCCATTTTTCATACAATGACTGTCAAATGGAAAGAATTATAATATTGTGGGATAGAAAGAGACATTGGCTTATAGATCATGTCATATTAACATTCTTGGGGAGCAGCAACTGAGTCTCCTCTCTCCTCATAGCCAAAGAATATAAAGGAGTTGTACCACTTGCTCCACTTACAAACTATATATAAGTCAAATAGAAATAGCTCCCTTTATTTCTGGAAAGAAGGATATTATAAACAGAACATAAATAATTCTACATTTTAAAATTGAAGTCAACAATGACTATAATTTTTATAGTAGTCATGCAGTCATTATCTAAAAACACCTTATCCCTTTGAAATTGGCAATAAATAATTATGCATCCCCCTAAATTGGGTAGATTCTAAGTACTTCAGTTGCATAAATTTATCTAGGATCTTTATAAGTGTAGACAGATAGGCTTATATTTGTCATGGTTTTCTCACCTCACAAGTTGAACGATCATAATCAAAACTTGAAGAAGTACTAAAATAGTATCTAGATCTACTAGAACAGGCTAACCAAGGAAGAGGAACAACCAAACAGAAAACTCATAAACAGTCCTTTTCTTTTTAAAACCTCCTTCATGTATTTAATTTCCCATTAAGTCTGAGTTACTACTTTTGCAAGTTCATGTTTTTTTCTAGTTCCAAAGGTTAGCAAAGGCAGTAACAAATAAATATAGTATAGTCATAGTATATATATTTAAATATATATGATCTACAATACCATACTGTATATACTGTATATATATATCGTATATATGAAAGAATAAATTATTGCAAAGTATATATAAATAATATATTAAGATATTTACAGTAAAGAATAATCATATGTTTAGAGTAAAAAAACAGTTGAGATTTTCCTTTATGACAGGTGCTATATTAACTATTTTAAGTATATTATCTCTGCTATATTCTCTTTATCTCCAAAATAACCAACCCTGTGATGTAGATATTATAATCCTCACTTCATAAGTATGAAACATTAAGCTGAGACAGTTTAAATATCTTGTGCAAAAACAACCTTGGAGTTAGGGTCAGAGTCAGAATTTCAATCTATGATTGCCTTACTTAAAACACTTATTGTTTTCATTATAAAATCTTATCTCTTATTCCATTGGGGAGGTTTTGTTATTTGAGATCTGTTTAGGAGAACTTACAGAACATATTTGAAACATCATGGAAATTATAGTGTTATTTTTAATAATTTTGTTTTGTATTTTTAAAAGTAAGACATGAGTGTTGTAGAACTTTTTAAAAAAATAAACACGAAGAGCATTTTAGCTGGACTTGGTGTTTGAGAACCAACACAGAGTATCTACTCCAGTTATTTCTTCCTCACTTTTCCTTGATTCTGCAGGACTTTTTCTTCAAAACCCTTATTCAAGTGCAATTTGATGTGCAGAACCCATGGGAAAATGTTGTTGCTTCCTAAATTAGGTCTGAATTATCCCCTACTCCTGTTTCCTGGCTCTCTATGAACAAGTCACAAAAGTATTCCCAAGGAATAAAAATGTTTACAATATGATTTATCTGGAAATTATATTTGAGAAGCCAGACACTCTTCAGTACACTAATTTTAGTACTCTCTCTGCCTCTCCAATATCTGTAACAAACTTAATATCCAATCATTGGATCCCTTTACCATCCACTGCCTTCTATCTTAGGTCTTCTTGCATGATGGGGAGTTAGAATCTTTTCATTGAATATGGCATGAAAGATGCTGTGAAGAATGGAGAAAAATGAAATAGCATTATCTATTTAGAAAATATTTTCTCTTTGTGTATTTGCACTTAGATATGAACAGATAGGAGACTGAGAGTTTCTCATACATTGTTATGGACCCTGCTACCTGGTAACATATGCTAGCATTTCTCCTCTCTTCTTTTTAAATGGTTGTGTAGATCTCAATAAATGTTAACTGTTACATTAATGATACATAGTAATGGGAGGTAATTTAACAGACTTTGGGTTGGCCAAAAAGGTGCTTACTTTTTTTCCATAAAATAGAAGATACATTATTCATTTTCCCCCAAAACTTTATTGTTTTGAATATTTTGAGTATGTCTGTTATCTCCCACATGATATAATGTTGATTGTTCTCAATCAGTGTCTTAATTTGATCGTTATCAACTCCAACTGGTTCACCCAACCATGGAGCACCATCCAGCAAGAAATCTCCATCAGAAAACTTTGTAAACCACTTCTGAAATTTTTGATTAGTCACAGGGCCTTCTCCATATACTGCATAAATCTTTATTATTTTTTTTGTCTTTTTGCACTTCAGTTGTGTTTTTACCTTTCTTGAAATAATAATGCATAACATACCAAAAACATACATTTTCTTCAATCTTCAATGTTAAAATGGCTATACAAGAATTCACCAATTATGATAAGTCTTTTAAAATGTACCTTGATATGTCAGATGTTACAATACAAACTAACAAAATTGTTTTGAATAAAGTTATAGACAACTAAGAGTTACTACAGCCATTGTACGGAAAAAACAAACAAACAAGCAAACAAACAAACTTTTTGGCCAACCCAATGGCAATAATTCTTCTAAATATTTAACAAAGTATTGATTATTGTGTTCATGGTATCTATGGCCTCATCTCTCCTAAAGGAAAATTAGAAAGCCTCAGGAGGTGTAACTAACTTCTACTGCATTAGGAGAAATTCCAGGGTTTTTCTTTATTTTTATAACTTCCTTCCCAATATATTATTACTCCTTTGCCTAAGGGGAGAATCTATATTTTTAGTTCAATTTGTCTCTGTATAAAATACAGCATCTTCTGAGTTGCTAAATATTTAAATAAATATATAATTTATGTTATACAGGCTTTTGTAAGGATTCTAATTTATAAACACCATTAATAAGAAGTTACTAAGACTCAACTGAATTTCCAAAATGTACTGTAAGACATTTACTAAACCCATTCCTCATGAAACTATAAATAATTTAAACATCTATACTTGTCAGAGTAAATGAGCAAAACCTATTTTGGTGTTAACTTACTAATTTGTTGGAACTACTATTTTCCCATGATTTTCCATCAAGGAAAAGGAAGGCATATCTATATGTTGTAATATATGTAAAACCTATTTATTATGTGTTATATTTATAGGGGGTCACAGTAAACTTCATCACTTCTGTAGATAAGCTACATAATGTTATCTAATGTATGGTCAGTGGGGTGGCAAACAGGGGTTATTCCAGTTCGATATCACTGGTTTTTCATTGTCAAGTCTAAAACAATATTATGTTTAATTTGTAGTCTAAATATTTAATATCCCTTGAAAGACCCATGTCCCATATTGTGAAAATGCAAATTTATTAATCAATGTTATTTTTAATGAGTATAATGATTGTTTTTTGGCAAATGGCTCCTAAGATAATATAATATATGCAATTACCATTCTTTTTCAGAGTAAAATCTGATGTTTCTGGGTGGTAAAGCCATCCTGTGCGTATTATCTCTAGGGTAAAAATCTTTATTGTCTGCTAACTGGCTTACTAAAATGAAAAAGTTAAAATACCTTCATGACACTATCTATTTCCTTAGCCTTCGTGCATGTAAAAGCTGTTTTCAGTTTCACTAAGAAAAGCAAGAAAATATATTATGGTCTCATCACATATGCTAGAGAGCAAGGTGAACTACACAAATTTCTAGTCAAAGAAAGCTTTTCAAACCTTTCTTCTCTTTTAAACCAGATACTCTGATGTTTGACATTGCTGGTTTTTACAACCCCATATGACCTACTCCATTTACTAACATCTGAGGATATAAAACACCTTGGAAATCTGCTTCCAATTTTCAAAAGGCTGAGATTCCATTATACCTACACAGACAAATTAGCACACACGTGCACAAAGAGCCAAACACACTCATGATTTTAAAATATACTTGCAATTATATGAATTACAAAGTGAAGCAATAGAAAAACAAAACAAAACAAAACAAAATAAAAAGATTTAACTACTTGGAAAAGAAAGAATGAGGAGAAGAGAATGTACTATATGAGTTCTTTCTGGAAAAAGTTCACTCATTGTTAATATAACAAAAATGATTTGCATGGCATCGAAGTAACCTGGCAGCCAAGGAGAATGGACTAGAATGCACATGCATGAATAATAACGTCACTGTACTAGCAGTGGGGGCAGTAGACACCATTGAGTGAGCATGTGTACTGTGTGGCCATTATATTAAAAATATCTGAGCAAGTAGAGCAATGAATCTGCCTCAAATTTTGCATTAAGCTTGAACATTCCTCTGTGGAAAGTAATCAGATGATTTAGAAGGCTGCAGTTACAGGCAACTGGTGACTGGCAGCTTCATCACAACAATACACCTGCTCATGCAACATGTCTTCTGCAGAACTTTTTGGTGAAACATCAAATCACCCAGGTGACTCAGACTTTCTACAGCCCATATTTGGTGCCCTGAGACTTCTGGCTTTTCCCAAAACTAAAATCACCTTTAAAAGGAAAGAAATTTCAGACTGTTGATGAGATTCAGGAAAGTATGAAGGGGCAGCTGATGGTGATTGAGAGAACTGTTTGAGGTCCCAAGGGGCCTACTTTGAAGGGGACTGGGGCATCCTTGTCCTATGTATACTGTTTCTAGTATCTTCTTCAATAAATGTCTCTATTTTCATAGTACATGGCTAGATACCTTCTGGACAGGCCTCACATGTTTGTAACATCCTTAACTTCACAAAGAAGAATTTACTTGACATCCTCAATAAGTTTATACCTTACGACAATATCTGCCGTCCAAGTCTAGATACCACCAGATGAATAACAATGAGCATTAAACAGTTATTTTTGGTCCTGGATCTGAGGTACACCCTGAAAAGGAAGAGATTCTTTTTTCATAATCTCTGAAGTTTTTGTAAACTCTGTAATTAATTTTTATTCTTAAACCATTTACAAAATTTGAATCAAAAGGACTATATTCACATTAAAATATAGTTATCAAGGAATATATTTATAAACATGCTGATAAATTATGTAAAAACATCCATTGACCCCTGCCAAAATGAGCAATTTCTGCAAATAAACAAAGAAAAGTTAAAATAATTACCTCAAATGTAGATACAACTACACATAGGTATATGGAAAATTTCTGAACAGTTTAGTTGATATATTTGTAGTTGCTTCTTGACTTAAGTTGATGGATCTGTGGCTTAAATGTAACATCAAGAAGTGACTATATTTTCTTATTGGTAATAATAAGCATCTGTTTGTCAATTTAAAATAGTAAGCAAAATCATATAAAAATATACATTACTGAAGGGAGACAAAAAAGTGATATGAGGTTAAGGAACTATTGCTATCCAATATTTTATCTTTAAAATATTGATATAACTTTTATATATAAAATTAATTTTATTTCAGAATATATACTATAGATACTATGAACAATACTTACAATACTGTAAGTAATTGAAAAATATATGTCTTTATGTCCATAAATTAAATAATTGTCAGCCAGAAGTCACCTAATATTTATAGATCTTAAATCATGTGCATGCCATGAAAAATAATTGAAATTTTACATGTTATTTCATAGACCAAAATTAAACCCTAATTGTATTACCCAGTTTAATTTAGTGACATTAACTTTTGAGGTTTTTCTAGAATTTCATTTTAGAATTTCATTTCTAAATAAAATCTTAAAATGCTTGTAGAATTTTATTTGTAAATAAATCAACAAATGCTTATTTTTATATTATAAATTTTATACTACAAAGCATTAAAATACTTTTAATACTTTTAAATGAAAAGGAATTTCATTCCTTTTAAATGAAATAAAGGAATTTCATTTTCCTCTTCAGTTTAAGACTAGCAGGTGCATGTGATTTCCGTGTATGTCTAAGAAATTTCATCCAAGAGAAGCATGACTTGACTTGTGTTTGGGGTTTAGGTGGAGAGAGAAAAAGATGATAGCCAAGAGCCAAGAGACTGATGACAAACTCTAACACTGCCTACCCCTCAGAAATGAACTTGTACATGTTAAACTTTTGTCATTCATTTTTATCACTAAGTCTTCTGGGTGGCTGTATTGAATTAGAAGGTGAAGACAACGGCAAGAACTTTTTTGCCAGTGTCTTTACTAGAGTGGGTGGCCATTCACAGTACTTCCTAAGAGTCTAAAATGACTGATGCAAATGTATTATCTGTGTTCAAAATATAACTAGAAGAGACAAAGTAACAATGGCAAATTTTAGGGTTTGTTTCCATTTTTATGTAAATCATTATTAAAATATAAAGTTATTAAGATATATCCCTGAAGAACTAAATAAACCATCTGATCAAAAGCCTAAATGAAGCAAGGTTTAGTATCTATATGATTTCTCATAGTGAGAACTGTGTTTTAAAGGAAATGACATTTAGTTCAGTATTGAACCAAAAATCAGGTAGGACACCAAGTTCCAAAACTATTATATGATGTAAAGATTACCCGCAGATATCTATGGAGATTTTATTAATAATATTCAATAATAGATTGCTATAAAAACATGATAACTGAGCCTGAAAATTTGAATTCTTATGGAAGTAATACTTCATTCCAGTATATGTGATTACCTAATTTTTATTATAGTTCTGCAAGTCAAAGCTACTTCAAATAAATGAAAAAAATAAGAAATCTCAGTATTCTAGTAACTTCTTTCCAGTTTGTAAATAAGCCAGCCTTTTATGTAGGTGTGCCTCCAACATCTGCCATCCTTTCAGCTGACAAAGCAGGCAAACTTCTGCAGCTGTATCAAGTTTCTATATAATAAAACCTAATTTTCTGAGATCTACACATAAATTAAAGTAAATTTTGATCATTTATTATTTCTGTTGCTGCTGTTTTTCTTTTAATCTTAACCCAAGGACAATTTTTTCATTGCTTCTTAGAGAGGGAGGAAGGGAGATAGAGAAACATCACGGTGATACTCTAACCAACTGAGCTGCACTGGCCAGGGATCTGCTGTTGCTGTTTTTGTCATAAAATTTGTGTTGGCGAAACCCAACATGTCACAAAAACCCATCTCCATTCATCTTAACTGTCCTGTCAATGTCTGCTCTTGTTCCATTGTTTTCTTATTTCCTCACATGTAGTGACCATGAAAATGAAAATCACTTTCATGTTTCCAGGTTGAGGAGTTTCATTGACCAATTGTCCTGTCATCTGTATTCTGAAATATATCATCATGTTTGTGAGAGACCATGCTTTCACTGCTTTCTGAGGAAGGGTTGAGCATGGCAGGAATATTTAGACAGACCTGTTCTCAGGGAATGTACATCTCTTCTGATGGCTGACTTCATTTTAAGCCTAGAAAGAACTTTCATGAAACACTACTATACGCTAAAGTTTTCTTTCTGATTTCTTCTCTAATTCACAAAGATCAGGCCTGTATCATGTAAATCTTGAAACTCTGAAGCATGGCATGAAGATATTTGGATGAATGCTCCTAACCTCTGAATCCTCTGAAAGTCTGGGGTTGCAGAAGTGACTTTTAGTCCCCAATAAGAGTTAACACTTCTTCCAAGACAGAAGATGCTACAGAAACAGCCCCTGAACTTGATCAATAAGGACTTGAACAAATGGTTAAATAAATTGTGGTTCCCATAAGTGTAAGATACACAGGCAGTCAATGAGAATATCTAGTAATACTTACAGCCAGAAAACTGTAATGGTGAAAAAACAGAAGATGGAAGGTCATAATCACAATAAAAGTCACAGTTTCTTGCTCGGTTTCCGAATGCAAAGAGATGGTTATATATCAAGGAGGAAGGACTCTGTAATACACTGGCAAGAATCTACCATAAAAATTCACATGGGTTTTTGTTTGTTTGTGTTTTGTTTTTTAGGAGCTCACATACATTTGCTCAAGTGAGTAAATATGGGAGAAAGAAGGGACTGGATACACAGGCATTATAAAGACCATTGGGCCTAGGTTCTGAGTTGACATTAATCCTGAAGGTGCAAAGAATCATCTTCAACCTCATATTAAAGTGCAAGGGCAGGTGTTCAGTAAGAGATCATAATTTACTTAAATTAAATATACTTAGAATGGATAATGAACTGTGAAAATAACAAATATATACTTTTCAAAACCTCCCCTAAATGTGCTCATCCTGTGTTTGTGTTATATTTCTTGGTTTCTAGCACCCCCATCTGCCAGTTGTGCTAACCAAGGACTTGAGTGTCAGCCATACTCTCCATTTTTTGCCTCTTACTCTCAGTCATTCAAATCTGCTGATTTTACTTTTTTTATGTGTTTCAAACTGATCAAACCTGCATCATTTCCTAATTGACCTCCTTCCAATCTCAGGTTTCCAAAATATATCTCAAAGAAATGATGGATAAATCTAACATACACATTTAAACACTTCTTTTCCCTGCCAAAAAACTTTCAGTGTTTCCAATAGCACATAGGACAAATTCCATACTCCTTATTTTTTTTGCATGTAAGAGCATTTATAGACCAGCTCCCACCTAATTTTCAAACTTCATCTCTCAACACCCCTGCTCCTTCCTATAAACTCCAACCCCCATCCCATCTGTAAACCCATGTTCCCTCCATGTTAGAGTACTTACAGTTCCTCAACTTCCTCCTGGAAGCCTTCCATGATTCTGACAGCTAGATTAAGTGCATTCATATGCATCCTTATAACATCCAGGGCTTATCCTATCTGAGCAATCATTATGTTTAAATGTTAATATATTTTTTCTTCTGCCCTAATAAACTATTTTATTTATCTAGTACCTAATATTTTCCTGGGTACTCATATGTTAGATATCCAGCAGATGGTTTTTAAATGAAACAATATTTCAAAACATTCTAAAATCTTTGAAAGAATGATAAAGTTCGCTCTGGGAGATTTATTGCCTAACTATATACCTCAAATAGAGGATGTATCACATGCAAATAAATCAAGATTTGTAATTTAAATTTCATTTAAATGTAAACTTGGAATTAATTTAAAAAATGGTCTCAATTAAACCAGTAGATTTTTCTTCCATCTTTACTTCAGACTGTGGAAATAGATGTTTAAGATATAACAACATCTGCATGAAATCAAGAGTAGTTTAGTTCTTTGCCAAAAATATTTACTGTGTGTGTGTTTTCTGTTGAATTATCAGACATACACACAGTCTTCATATTAAATATCAGCACTGCATTTTAGTTTGAGTTATCTTTGCCAAACCATGTAAAATCCTTGAGATTTGAGAACTGAGGGGGCAACTCAACTCCACAAAATGCTCAGCCATTTAATTAACATGGGAGTACTCATTCTAGACTCAGGACAATGCATCCGATGACACTCCTAGGAGTCTAGGACATTTATCACACTTCTCCAATTAAGATAATATCTTTATTCTCTCTCTCTTGGCCTTAAAGTACACCAACTTTTTTTTTTTTTATCTATCAAGTATATGCAGCTTTCTTCTGAGAAGACTAGTTTGCATTTTTTTTAATGTAATTTTATCTGGTTTCACAGCTGGATGATAAGGATAGAGATATTTCAATTCATGGATATGGAGGAAAGAGGAGGAAAAAAAGACCAAAATCATGTATTTCAGTATAGCTTTTGCCTTAGAATATATCCTAAAAGTTATTTAAAATATTAGAATTTATGCTGGATGGACAGAGAGTAATGTCTACCACACTTCATGAACATAATTAGAAATTAGGGAGTCAGAGCTAGATATTACTTCAACTTTTTACTCAATAGTTATAGGACTTAGTAGATTATTTGGTTTTCTTAAGCCTCCACTTTCTTGTATCTAGATTTTGTATAAGGATAACTATTTCACCATTTTTTAAATTAGAAATAAATGTGATGATCTACATAATGCACTTTATTTAATGTCTGGCACATAGTAAGTAGAAAAGAATATAGCATTCATTATGATTAATAGTCTTTTCTTTCTGTTTGACACCCCCAAAAACTAGGCTCTAGCCGACAACAGCTGTACTTTATGGTACTTCTCTCTTAAAATATCTGCTAATTGTCATTAATTTGTGGATAACTTTATAATAACAGAAGTCACAATATGTTCTGAGTTCTGCTGCTTCTGTTCATTGTAATCTAGGATATGTTATTGGTGTCTGTGCTGCTAGTGCCACTGCTGCTATTCTTAAGAGAGATTTAGATGAGTATTATTTGATACCACAGATGGAGGATAATTCCCTCTTTAAATTGTGTCTGTGATGGTAGGAGAGCAGGGAATTAATCTGGATGTAGCCCTAGACATAAGGACCAAGAACACTAAGAAGAAAAAAACACTTGAAAAATCTTCGAGAAAATACTTGGAATGAAAGTCTCTTTCTGAAAGAGTATTACTAACCACACAGAAGAACCAGTTTTTTAAATGTGTGTCACTATAGGCAATATAAATCATGCTGCGTCTGCACAAAGCAAAGCGTTCTAGAAAATATTTAGTAAATTTGATTAATGTATACAACACAGAACAGACTGACAGAGGACAGAGGGGAGGAGAGAGAGGGATAATTTTGGAAAGAAGGTAAAGAGTCTTGTCAAAGAACATGTATGAATGACCATGGACCTGGACAAGAGGGTGGGGATTGACTGTGGGAGCAGAGGGTGGGCTGGGTGGAGGAAAGCAAAGGGGGAAAAATTGGGACAAATATAGTAGAATAACAATAAAAATGAAAAAAGTAAAAAGATTAAAAAACTAGAAACTTTGTTGACAGTGGAATTCATATACAGTTTAAAATTTGTACTGTACCTTACATGCATTGAAGGACAGAAAATGGGCGGGGGGGGAAGTACCATTTGAAATCCCAAAGAAATCTTTGTCTAATTTTTTATCCAAAACAATGTAATCTGTTTGATCATATTAATTCCATATTTTCAATCTTTTTCTTTTTTATTGTTATTCTATTATATTTGTCCCAATTTTTCCCCTTTTGCTCTCCTCTACTGAGCCTACCCCCTGCTTCTACAGTCATACCCCACCCTGTTGTCCATGGGCATGGGTCATTCACACATGTTCTTTGACAAGACCCTTCTCCTTCTTTCCAAAATTATCCCTCTCGCTCCTCCCCTGTGTCCCCTGTCAGTCTGTCCCATGTAATATATATTAATCAAATTTATTCAATATTTTCTAGAACACTTTGCTATGTGCAGACACAGCATGTTAGCTAATTTGGAAAGGTCATAGTAGAAAAATTATGCTTTAGGCTTTGGCTGATGTGGCTTAGTGGATTGAGTGCTGGCCTGCAAACCAAAGAGTCACTGGTTCAATTCCCAGTCAGAGCACATGCCTGGGTTGTGGACTAGGTTCCCAGTAGGGGGCATGCAAAAGGTAACCACACACTAATGTTTCTCTCTGTCTCTTTCTCACTCCCTTCCCCTCTTTAAGAAAATAAATAAAATCTTTTTAAAAAGAAAAAAAATGTTTGTGTTGTTTTCTTCATAATATGATAAATCTTTTTTAACTTTCTTTTCTAATTTTTAACTTCCTGTTCAAATTTAGTTTATGCCCATTTTATGTGGAGAATGATCACCTTAGAAGGAAACAAGAAACCTAAGAAGTGTCTGATAAGTGTCTGTTCTGACAGTTCTCTAAGTTCCCGACACTGAAAGAGATCTGGACATCAGGAGAGAAGAATGTCCATCAGGGTTTACCTGCTAGTCACTCTTTGGTCCTGCCTTTAACTTTATTCTGTGACTTATCCAATTAGAAAGAAAAAAGATGAGGATAAAGCAGAAGTGTAACATTGTTGCTTTTCTGAACTCCTTCAAGGTTCAGAAATATGGTGTTCTAAAGATTGGTGGTATCTCTACCTCTCAGTAGTCAGTTTGGAGAAATAGACCAAAGTTGGCTACTGGTATTTCCAGTATGGTGTAAGCCTTTCATTATGCCCAACAGTTTTGGGAAGAAACCTTAAGTACACACCAATAACATAATTCCTGTCATCTGCTCATAGGGCATCCAGAGTCTCCTGCGTAAAGCAATTTTTTACTTTTCTCATTAACTACATATGGAAATTTTCCTCTTTTTATGGTCTCTTAAACTCATATCTCCATGAAACTTTCTACTCCTTTCTTTACCCATCTTTCCGCTCTCAAGACCTACAATACAATAATATTATATCCTTAAGCCTCTATGATCAATGAGATAAAACTTGACGACTTCAGAATCTTTAGAGTAAAACACCTATAAGCAAATATTTGTATTTTTCTAGCTAATATCTATAAATTCTCAGAGAAAAACTTGCATTAATTACTTTAACAGAATGGTATCATTACTTGTCTTATGAAAGAGCTTTTTTCCATATATACTAAGTGAACAGAAAGGAAAAAAATGGATGTCAAAAGAAGAAAATCTTGTATTGCCTACATATATATTCTCTTTGTGACCCTCAAAGTTACTTATTCCCCTCTAAATGTATTTGCAAAACCAATTTATTTGAGAAACCTTCATAAAAGACCTTACAAATGATATGTTTTTGCGACTGCCTCTAAACGTTCTACCTATACTCACAGCCTTGATAGTTTTTATGGATGTAGATGTGCTAGATAAAGGTTAAATTTAGGGGGCTTCGAGCCTATAAAAGGAAGCCTAATTTCATTTTTGAATAGATGAAATGACCTGAGTGGCCTTAAAAGTCATTGCTGTTTTATATGAGGCTTGGCAAAGTCCCAGTCGTCTGATAGGGACTAATACATAGGCATAGAGTACAAAGGTCCTGTGCAGGTCGAGATGATCTCAGTGTTGTTGTTTTGGCACCAATAATCCATGGAAAATAAATGACTTAACAGGTCCTTCTTATTTTTAAAAAGTCATTTTACTTCAGTCATATTTCAGATTAAGAGTTTCTAAGATCATTGATATACTTGTTGTTTCCATTCAAGTGAATTTCTATTAATACATCATTAATTCCCCATAGATGACTTTTGTTCTAAATTACTGTGTATGTGGATATAGATGCTTAGTTCATTAGGAGGTAAAAACATTTTCCTAGAATATATTCTCTGAGTAAGGCCACTCAGTCCTCTTTCTTGATCAGAGTTAATCACACCTGATAGCTTTTATGAAGATTTTCAAGTCTGTCAAAAGTCTAGCCCTGGCTGGTGTGGCTCAGTGGATTGAGTGCCAGCCTGTGAACCAAAGGGTTGCTGGTTCGATTCTCAGTCAGGGCACATGCCTGGGTTGTGGATGGGGTCCCCAGTTGCAGGTGTGCAAGAGGCAACCACACATTGATGTTTCTCTCTGTCTCTTTCTCACTCCTTTCCCTCTCTCTAAAAACAAATAAATAAAAATCTTTAAAAAAAGTTTAAAGTAGCAAAACCAAAATTCTTGTTCTTAGTTTTTTACTTATTTTATTTTCTTATAGTGAAACCCAAATCGTAAACATATGCCTCTCCACATACCCTGCCTATTCTGCTCTTCTTTAATCGTTTTTCTTTCCTTCTGACATATTGTACTTTTCAAAGTAAATTGGTTTTATTAACTTCCCGTCCCCCAAAACATAAATTGCTACTCTTTCCCAATCATAGAGAGCCACATAAAACCTACAAATATGAGACAGTTGCTTGCCTATTTTGAGGCTTCCCCAGTTATTGACATGGCTGAAATATCCATTTAATTTTTAAATGATATTTAGTGAGAAACTACTAAAACTGAAATATTTGCTAAGAATTTAGACAGCAGAGAACAAAATGGACACCTACACACACAAATATGAAAAGCCATTTTATTGTCCTCAAGAAGCATGTAATCAAGTGAGATAGATAAGATAAAGATAAAAGATACAATGAATGATGAGAGGAGTTTTTTGGTTTGTTTGTTTGTTTTTAATCATAAAAAACCTACTAGAACCCTGCTACTCCCTTAGTTTTGTGTTCAAACCAATAGTGTTATACCAACACCTATGGCAGATTGTTAGAAATGAAGACTCTTAGGACCTACAGACTTACTTAATCAAAATTCATATTTGAACAATATCCATAGTTACATCCTATGCATGTTAAAGTTTGAGGTGGTCTGTGATAAAGCTATCAGGTGCTAAGGGGAGATCAAAAGCTTATAAGTGGAAATGGAAGTATCGGAACTGGATCTTCAATACAGACATAAAAAGGGTAAGAGCATAATATCAAAGTCATATACCAGCTTTATAAAAAAAGGCATTATCTTATGCATATTTGGATAGTAAAGTGAGTTCAAAATATTTGATGGTGTGGTTCAGAATGAGCCATACCAAGATATGCAAAGGCAACTGAGACCCATAGGCTCAAGAGAAACTTCTCTCCCCCATCCTCAATTATCTAGAGGAATTTAAATTAGAAGCCTTGCCCATAATAAGAAGTTATCAGAGATTACTCCTTTGTCCTATCTCTATGGCATGGTAAATTCCTAATTGCCGAACACACTCTTTCCCTGAAATGACATTTTGAAGCTCCAAGGCATCTTACTTCATCCTCAGTTCTGAGTAGCATATTAGACAAACCGTCTTTTTTGTCTTTGAACCTCTCATGTATGCAAGGTATCCAATCGTCTCATGTATGTGGGGTTCATTCGTGCACAAAATTTCTCTTGTCAATCTATCTCATATTGATTTTTATTATTGGACCTATTGGACCAGTCAAAAGAAACAGAGAAGGAAAAGAGGAATATTTCTCCTTTCCCACAGTTGTGAGAAGTAAAAATATGATTATTCACTTTAGGAATCATAGAACAAAAATGGAAATATTAATAATATCCTTGAGTGTGTGGTAAAGAATGAGGCTTGCTAGTACGTTCTCAGTAAAAGGACAGAGGCATAGGGAATGGACTCAGAGGGATATTGTCAGGTAGGTCATAATAAGAAAAACTGGTAGGAGTTGAAATTCTCTTGTAAGAACTTCTAGCTGTTTTAATGAATAAGAATAAAGTAGTATAAGCTTATAATTATGGCAAGGGAGAATACTGCTTTTAGAGATGAATAGAAAATATAAAACCCTATTTATATTTCACAGAAAATGTTAGGTAGCAGCTAGGAATGAGTGACCAGAGAGGAGATAAAGACAGGGCCCTCACCATTACAATCTAACCGAGAATTTAATACAGGAGGCTGGAAGCAAAAGAAAGACATGTCTCACCAATTGCCTCAGCAGTCCTGAGCTTGGTTTCACAAGATCGCCAGGTGTCCTGAGCTTTACAAGCAAAATAGCACAGGAGAAAGGGAGAGTCCTTGAGACTGTGCTGAAAAAAGGCTTCTGCAGCAATCTTACTAAGATTATTGGGTATCCTGAACGTCACAAACAGAAATCATACAGGGAGAGGAGACAGTCCTTGAGATTCTATGCTGGATAAAGGAAACTCCTGTAATAATTTCACTAACTAAGACAAAACGTCTTTACTAACTGAGAAAGAAAGCCTTTGTAGCTGTACATTATTTCCAAAAGGGAGAAGGAGGGGAAACTTAGAGGCTGACAAAGGTACATAATCCCTGAACCCCAATAGTCAGTTTACTTAAATTAACTAAATATTCAATTGTAGCTTTGTCTCAAGCATACAGAAAAAATTCACTAACTTATTAACAAACTTACCTACTTTATTTTTTCTATATGTGGGGCACTTAGACTAGCTGGGTGTCTGCTTGCAGCTTGTGTTCATGTGTATTTCATAAATAAACTTGCTGTCTCATTTCCACTATTCATCTCTCAATTAAATTTGCCTCTTATGGGGAGATAAGAACTGGGGTGGAGGAAGTAAGCCTCTTGACTCAGGTCTCCCTCCCTCACCCACAATAAGAAGACTAAGACAAAAAGGGTATGGGCTAAGCATCAAAATCCTCTTTTGGTGATTATCAGTTTAAGGTTAGACTAGTAAGATGACTGTGCTTTTTTTTTTTTTTTTTTTTTTTCAGGAAAGTGCAACTGACTAACACAAAAATAGGGTAAGTCATTAGAGGTAACAAGTTTGTGTGGAGCAAACAAATACTCTACTGCAAAAGAATAGGGATGCACTGCAGTGAAGAGTGTATACAGCAGAATGCTCAAAATGATTGACAATGAAGTGTGACATGGAAAATGTTGATATGACAATGAAATGCAGAGGTAGGATAGAGGGTAAGATCTTTGAGGGAAATTAGATCATGTAATTGAAAGCTCGGGATATTGGAAGTTTGATTTACAAGGACATCAAAATTATCAAGAATGATAACAGGTATTGTTGGAGATAGGAGCATTTACCTAGCAAATAAAATATTCAGAAAGGGAAAAGGAGAGATTGGGTGGGTTGTGGATGACTACAAAAATGAATGGAAGTAGAAGGTAGAATGCTCGTGACAGGAGATTGAAGCTGGAGAAAGAAGTTGAAGGAAATATTCATGGAAGAGTTTCCAGACTGAAGAGGATATTATCATAGACCTTGAATGTAACACAGTGTAATAGAAGTTAAAGAAATGGAGATATGTGGCAAATGGAGTCAGAAAGAGGAATAGGATCATCTGCAGATTACAGTCCAGGGAATAAAGTATGACCTATAATCCCGGGTTTCTTTTCCTACAGGGAAAAGAATTACAAAGTAACACCTGAGGTCCCAAAGCTGCAGGTGTTGAGGGAACGGATGGTTGAAGGCATCTTGTTAACACTGAGGACAAATTCCAGGGCCCCCTTCTAATATTTCTGTGGAGGTTTGTATTCTAATTGTGGGATAATCTTCAAAAATCAACTTAAAAGGATACAATGATTTTAGCATGAAAAACATTGTTTTAACTTAAAGAAAAATGTAGAAAAATATCTCTGTGGACATAGACAAATATTTAAATGACCACAAATCATAAAATGTAAAAAAAAAAAAATGCCCTGAAAAGATGGACTTACCTTCCTCCTCAAAATTCAGTATATTAACAAGCAAAAGGACAATTTGCATGCTGGGAAAAGGCATGTGTAATTCCTATAACCAGCAAAGGGCTCACATCTGGAGTATTTAAAGAATTCCTACAGAAGTGTAAGGTACTTATAAATGATCCTGTAGAAAAATATTAGAAAGTAAGAATAGGCAATATTATTAATAAAGTATCTGAAAAAATTGTTCAGCCTCTTTGTAAAACAAAATTAAAACCATAAACAATGAGAAACCATTTTATAGTCCAACAATCTGAGTAGGTATGAAAGCTTCACAATACTAAATGTTGTGAGGATCTGGGCCAAGTGTAAATCTTATTAGAGTGAAAATAAAACTGGTAAAATCGCTTTTGAAAAATATCTAAAACATCTAATAAAGTTAAAGGTCCCAGTTCCCATGACTCTGAAATTTTACTCCAGATCAATCATTTTGAGGAATTCTGGCTCATCTACATGAAGAGAAGTAAAGAATGCTCATAGCAGCCTTGTTTATGAGAGCAAGGGTTCTTGGAATCAGTCCCAGTTGGGTCATCTCCAGAGGGCCTTTGAGTACTAGTGATTCAAGATCTACTCTAAAAAAAATGGTTTTCTTATTCCTCCTGATATGAAGAAGAAAAACAGTTTTCTCAGTCTTATCTTAATGAGGCCATCCAACAATTTCAGTGTACTTTATCTGAAGCTATTCAGTGTCAATGTTCTCTGGTCGTCTTTAACTGTTACTCTCACATCTATCCAACCTCAAAAACATTCTTATTTGTCTATATTCTGTCTCCTTATCATTCCACTCCTGCAAACAAGTTCCTGTCTCTGTCAGCATGTCCTGACCCTCCTTGTATTTATACATGTCTCCTCAAACCTGTTTTTATTTTCTCTAACCTCTGGTTGCCTAAAGTTACTCAAGACCTTGGCCTTTTCCTCCTATGATTCAAACTCAGCAGAAAGGAGGTAAAATGATTCCAGTTGCCTTCTCAACTAGTCATTTTTAAGCCTTAGTGTGTATCTGACTCACATGCAATAATAAAGGATTTCCCTGAACCACAATAAAAGCAGAGAGGGAAATTTTCTCTACCAAATTTTATAAACCTGAAGAATAGAATAACATCTCCAACACAAGGCTCATATGAATTCCAAACTATAAATCTATGGTACAATTACTTCTGTGAACCTTGGTTAGTCCCCAGTGAGACATATTTTACTTATTGTAATTGTGCTTATTAGTACTGCTTGCTAATTAGACTGGATCAATGGTATTTAGTCAGTCTTTTTAGCCATTGTTAAATACTTAACTAGGCTGTATCTTCTCTTATTACTTTACACTATGACCTCTGATAAAAGTTTTCAAGTGCTAGATGATCCAAAAAATCTATAAAAATATGTTACATCTATAAGTTTAGGCATAAAATTTCAACACTAACAAGAATCTATCACCTTTCTCTCTTAGCGCATCAAAAAAAAAAAAACAAACTTAGGACAAGAGGACAAAATCAACTCTGTTTGATTTTGAGATCTTGCATTTTCCAGGGTTTGAGTGTTCTACCTATAGATCCAGTGTTTTAAAGTATCTTTCCTTGCCCAAGTTTAGACTTATTTTTATTTAACAACGTAGTTCGAATATTATGCACAATGCAATAAAAATTATAATTATAGCCTATTTCAAGTCAATTCATTTATAAGTCTTGCACATATAAAATTTATTTCATGGAAAATTCCATGGCCTTAATAACCACCTTATCAAGAATGATGGCTATGTTGGGGTGGTGAAAAACAAATACCATATAATCTCACCTGTAAGTAGAACCAAATCAGCAAAGATAAATGAGCAAAATAGGACCAAAGACATGGAAATAAAGAACAAACTGACAGTGACCAAAGGGGTGGGGGCACAGGGTAACGGGGAAAAGAAGAGGAAGAGGCGAGTCAAAGATATGAATAGAGGTCTTGTGGGCATGGACAAGGGAGGGACTCTGGAGTGAGGGGTGACAGGCAGGGGTGAGCAATGGGGGAAAAGACAGGATAACTATAACTGAACAACAATACAAAATAAATAAATAAATAAATAAAAATAAAAAACAAAAAGAATGAGGGCTATATTGAGAGGGAGGAGTACAGAAAGTATTTTTTTCCTATAGGAACTATGTAGACAGCCCCAATGGTTTGATTACACTTCAGTTTTGAAGCTGTATTTCGGATGCAGAAGCATTAATTTATGTCATATATTATCTCTAAAATGCTTTAATTTCTTGTTAAGGCTTAGATCATAAGGAAGAGAACAACTTAACAATAATAAAGTGACAACAAAATATAAAACAGAGTTATTCTTGTCATTTAATAGTTTCACATATTTGTTTTCCTAGCAAGGGCTAAAAATAAAATGAAAACTAGGATGGAGATTTCCAAACTGTTTTCATTCAAAGGATTTGGTGGTGTGATAATGTGTGCCGATTATGGGAAAGGTGGGATATGGATACCTGGGGCAAAGGTGGACTTGAGGATGTAGAGAATGCTAAAGAAATTACTGAGCACAAGCACTTCAACACGATCCATGCTAACCTTCAACCTTTTCTAAAATGGGTCCACTTCTTATCATTTTCTGTGTCAATTTCTACCCTCTTTTGCTTGTATGATACTATAAAGGTATTGGGGAAGAAAAAATTTCCTCTGCCTTTCAAGATTCTTCTAATTGACCTAATAATCAAATTGATATGAGACAGATAAGCAGGAGAAAATCAGATTAAAGTTGAATGACATACAAAGGGAGTCCAAAAAACCAAATTTATTTATAAAAAATGCATATTTATTCTTACATGTTTGAAGTTCAGTCACCTTAAAAGTATTCTCCATTTGATGAAATATACCCATTGAGACAATTTTTTCACTGCTCAAAACAGTTTTAGACTTGTCAATTTTGATTCTTTTAGTGATTCTGCTGTTATTTTTGCTTGCTTGTTTGTTTGTTTGTTTCACCTATTTCACATGGGAAAAACATTTCCCTTTGAGGAATTTTTTCATCTGGGGAGACAAAACAAGTCACTCGGGGCAAGATTGGGTGAATAGGGAGGAGGGCGGGGTATGGAGGTCATGTCAATTTTGGTCAAAAACTGCTAAACGCTCTGCTCGGTGTGAGCAGGTGCACTCATAAATCACCAATCATGAAATGGGCAAATGCATTGACAGAGACTTAAAAAATATCCACTGAAGCCAAACACAGCCTCTCACAACAACACATGCTGGTACAGTGATACAGATGGATTTACAGAGCACTCACCTAGCTGAGGAAGCTTGTACTATAAGGAGCCTGTCCTCCAAAAGATAATTCTGGGTTTTGGGGGGTACCCCCTCATATATATTATCTCCTATAGAAATGAGAGAGACTCAGAAAAACTGACTAAAGTGCCAAAATGGCAGAATCAATCTCCTTAAATACCACCTTCAGCTAAAGACAAAGGAAGATCTTGTGGGTGGGTGTCAATATGTAATACTACCTGGAAAAACACAGCAAACTAGGGAAAGATTGTTTTGCAGAGTTAGGTCCAGGTCATATCCATTGATAATGAGGGCAGGCCTGGTACGGTGTGGGATCACTCTTACAAATGGAGATTTTCCTTACAAATGTAAATGTTCTATTACAAAGGGAGCTTCTACTTGGTTTTCAGAGCCTTTCTGTGTTGAGACCCTTCAAGGCCAGGCAGGTCTTTGTTTATTTGTACAGAAGGGAAAATATTCACAGGCATGCCTTTGTTCACAGGTGGGCGAGCCACGCATGCTGCAAGCCGTGTGTCTATCTGCATGCCTCATGTCATGGCCCTTGCTCCCCAGCATGGCACCCATCTTGACACCTTTCTCCTTGTGTGTCTCTCACCATCACAGCCTCCAGCAGTGAGTCCCTATCTGTTTAAGTTCTAGAGGGCAACAAAGCTAGAAAACTGCCAGAACATCACAACGTAACATAACATAATTCTACACATGCGAGCCCACTTCTGTTATGGAAACAGTTTATCAGACTCAGTTGCAAGGCTGTGAGAACGCTACTTATCAGGTCCTTTCAGGGCTATGGAAACATTGCTTCCCTTAGTTACCCAGACACCTGGTTGAGGAATCAGACTGCCTCCACTTACCCTACACTCTCCTTTGCCAGTCGCTTTATAAAATTAACCAGCTTAAAATAAGCATATCCCTAAGGAGGCCTATTTTGTTGTGGCGAACTCTGCTCTCATTCAAAGGCTTATTTATTTTTTGGTTAGTCTCTCTGCTGCTGTTCGCCCCAATCCCCACACTGTACATTAAAAATATGAACACCTAGAATACTATTTTTAAAATAATTATATCATACGATTCCTCACTGAAAATCTTAGAGTTACTTCTCAATGCAGTTATAACAAGAATGCGTTAAAAATAAATTCAAACTGAGTAAATTTGAAAACTTAATTGACCTAAGTGATTCGAGAACTGGGTAGCATCCCCTATAGCAACAACAAGGGTACTCCAAGGAACAGTACAAAATGGAAGGTCTTTTTATAGGAACAAGGGTGGGACAAGGGAGCTATTTATAAAAGAAAAGACAAGAAAGAATTATTTGTGGGCTGGAAAATTTTTGGGGGGGGAAAGAAAGGGAGAAAGTTTTTTATCAACATACTGCCTCTGCATTCTATGGAGGGTGGAGAGGACCCACGTGACAGATGGCCTTACTGGTGCTTGACCTGAAAATCTGAGACTGTGGATTAAGATTGTGTTTCTGGGAGAGTTTGAGATTACGATTAGATCAGGTATTAAATCTCAGTTTTGTATCATGGGTTTTTAGCAACAGTGACACCAATTTAAGCCTATAGGTTTTCTTTAACAAAACAAATCTTCATCCTGCCCTATTCATCTTTACATGATGTGGCCTTTGCCTGTGCATCTCACTTCTGACCCTTGCCTCCCATCATTCCACTGGTACCAAGCCAGCACAACAGTGTTTCTGTTTCTATGCCTTCACCACAATGATTTCACTTCTACCTTTGGGTCTAGGAATATGCTGTTTCCTCTTCTTTATCATAAGTTGTTTTCCTTTTCTTTTTTTTAAATCAGATCTTTAGTTTGTTATCTCCTTTTAATGACTTTGGTCTCAGTTTAAACTTCACCTTCCTTTTGCTCCAATGTAAAGTAACTTCTTGGAAATTCAAAATCTTGTTCATAGTACACTTTAGGCAGGTATATTAGTCAGGTTTCTCCAGAGAGACAGAGCCTGTTGGTTTAAGAAATGTGCAAAACCTTAGAGAATTTTTATGAGTTTGTTTGAGCCAAATGTTGACAGTGTTGGGGAAGCAAGATCTGAAATGCACTGGTATATGGTAGTTTCTTTTAAACATTTGGAATCAAAGAAGGAATGTAAGGTGAGAGAAAGAGAAAGCAAGGTACAGATTGTATTATAGGGTAGTTAACAAGATTATGTGTCTTTTGAGTGTGGTTTGCTTCCTAGGTGTATAAAAAGGAGGTATTTCTAGGGTATGCTAACCTAGAGACACAGAAACTATGAATAGGGTTTACTTAGGGCAGAAATAAAGATTTTATTAAATAGATTACAGGCCTGGGGCATGGCTGACCATAATGACCTTCTCAGATAGCAATTTCTGACTAGATCATCCTGTGAGGCTCTTTTTGTTCACTGGACTTGTCAGATTTATTACAGAGCCACTTTCATCCACAAACCAATTGGAGAGATGGAGGCAGCAAGAGAAACAGTGACAGAGACAGAGATATATGGAGAGATTTATTATAGAAATTGGCTTGTGCTGTTATGGAGGCCAAGAAGTACCCTAATCTGTCATGTGCAAGTGGGAGAACCAGGAAAGCCAGTGGTGAAATTCAGTCTGTAACCAGAGATCTGAGAACAAGGGTAGATGCCCACACTGGTAATGGCAGATCTTTCTTCATTCTACTGATTCAAATGCTACCGAATTTTTTCTGAAAACACCAGCTATCTGGGCATCCCTTAGCCTATCCAAATCAACACATAAAACTAACCAACAGAGTAGTGAATGAAGTGTTCTTGTTATTTATTTTGTTATTGGTTTATCATTCATTTTCCTCTGTACACACATACATTAAACACTGAAATATGAATTCTATGACAATAGGGTTTCATTAGACTTATATACTGCTGTTATCCCAAATATCTCATACCACTTCTCATAAATAGCAATTGTCCAATAAATATTTACACATGGAATGCATGAGAAAGTGAATGAAGATTCAGAGGAATATATACCATATTACATATATATTCTCACATTTTTTATGTCTTCAGGGGAGAAAGAACTGTAATACAATAATATTTAACCCAGTATCACTGACCCATTTATAGAACTTAAAATTTGCTTTTTAATATTCATGGTCAAAAATGAAAAAGAGTTCATAACAAACTATAGATTAAAAATTTTTGATCTATAATTTTAATAGATGAGCTTAAGTACATATTAAGAAGTATAGATGATACTATTCTTCACCAAATCACACTCAGATTTTAAAGATCACTATTAAAAAGTGATCAAAAAACCTCTAACCTGAATTTCTGAGTTTAAAGTAACTGTTCCAAAAAAGAATACACTAGAGAGAATATTATTTTAAAGTATTTCCCTCATTGTAATTTAATAATATTAATCAATTTTTCAAGACATTTTCTTTTACACATACAATATTTTGCATAATTTTCCACTGTATTCATGTCTACTTATGGGCTCATATAAAATCAGGGTCTTCAGGTATGAAAGAAATAATTTTTTTGGCAAAATAACTAAAGAGGCAAACAACCTCAATAACTTGTTATGCAATTTAACTTTTACTGTATAGAGAACACACACAGTGAATTTATAAAATTTTCTTTTTTATAATAAATGTAAAATTTAATACATCCTCATATGTGGGAACTTTTTTCTAGATTTTAAAAATAGTTGATATAATTATGAAATAAAAATTGTTTCTTCATGAATAAATATTGGAAAATACAATAAATGGAAATGGTATTTTCTGCATGTGTGGTCATGAGCCTTAATTATAAATATTTAATTATGTTTCATAATATTCAAGGAAAAATTAACTATAAAACTTAAAATCAAATTACAGTTTAAATTAAGAAATTATATAACATGAAGCCATACTGTGATTCAAAAAGTTTATCTTATTTCCAACAAAAGCAAGCTGAACTAAATTTAGTAGTATAATGTGATGTTGTTTTCAGTTTATTTATGTTTTATGGTAAACAATTCCAATAAACCATATGGCTATGCATTATTTGTTTCTTAATCAGTAGCTGTTGTACAAAACTGGTTTATCCTTTTAATTGAATTTGTTCATCATCCCAATCAAATAGTGTGCCAATTCAATAATAGATTAATCAGTCCAAGACTGATTTAGAGAGGTATTAGAAAGGGACTGAAAATCACTGTAGTCATTTAAGGAGAGAATATATTAAAATACTGTGTAAATGTCAATGTAAGATATTTGACTGGTTTAACTGATGAATTCAGTAAAAATTATTGAACTACATGTTCACCAAAACTTAGTGTTAAACTTTTGTTTAGAATAGACAAAATGGAATTTTTGAATTTACTTTTATCAAAGGGTTTTTATGTAATAAAACAGGCTTATTTGGTATGTAACTGACTTAATTTATTCTAGAAGTTCTACTAAAGAAATAAGTGTGTTTTCATGATTAAGGGTATATCACTCTAGGAAAAACAAAATATATTTATTCTATGTATTATATTTTATTTAAAACAATATGTGCCAATGGCTATTATAAAATTTATCTTTTTAAAAACTAATCTATTCTCTGGTATATAGATGATTACTAAAAATGTAAGATTTTTTTCTCAAGGCAGAGTTCAATTAAATTTATATTTCTAGGAGGAAAAAACAAGATTCTTTTCTTAGAATTTTTATTTTATTTAGCTATGTTATTTTTCCATCTGTCCTTTTTTCTCTTGAGTTTATCTTAGAAATAAATACAGCTGAATACAGACTCTAATAGTGTTTTCACTACAATTAAATTTAGAACTACAATGATCCAAATATTCTCACAGACCTTGACCATAGATGTCTGGAAATTGCCTCATCATTCATTTCTTCTATTGGCCAATTCTTCAGTGTTTTAAATAGACATCTTGTAGTGGTTCAGAGCTCTAATACTGCACAACCATAAAATGCTGAATGAAAATCTAACTTGCCTTCACACTTGGATAAAACAAGTAGTAAAACTGTAGCCATGAAGTTGGGTTATTACCTCGCATTGTTTTATCCTCCAGAAGGCAATTGTTTTGATGATCCATAATGATGCGGGTTCTGGTACATAAGAATCATGTATGCATGGCCCACACTTAGATTCATAGTAAACAAAACTATGAATATATATACTATAAATTGAAGGGGAAACTCAATTAATAAATGAAATAGACCAGGTATTAGAGGAGACATTTCAACTTTTTGAAACCAATTTCAACTTGTTGTTATAGTCATGTATTACATACCCTGTTATGTCTTAGGAATAAATTTAACTTTTTACAAACTTCTGATATTACAAACACTAAAATTTGGAGATGAAAAATTAGAACAGATGGCTACTCAGTCTGTGTGGAAAACGAGAAAATTTCAATGTAATAAGAGAAGGAATACCTGCCAATAACCTATACTCTAGTTTCCCCTAACTAGGCTATATGCAAAGAATAATAAAAATGTTAATTACACTATAACACCAATTATACTAATTAAAACAACATAGAAATCTCAACAACAAATAACAACAACTAGGAAACACACCCTGAATCTAATATTAAGAGTGCTGATAAATGTGATTTGAAATAGGTTATAAAACTTGAAGATATTTTGAATAATAATGTGTGAAATTGGGGTTTTGGGGTAATGCTATTCTTATTCCTTTCAGAAACCTAAATGATTTCATATCTTCAGAGCTGGACTAACTCCATAATTCAGGCCAAGTGGATTTCACTAATGCCAAGTCCATAGGGAGTGTTTCCAAGAGCAACACGTTGCTTCTTACATGCAAAGGATATAAAATATGGATTAAATTATATACCGCCAAATAATATCAGGTGGTCCTCCTGAGTAGAATATGGAAACCATTCTCCAATGCTATAAATTACTCTTTTCATGACATTATATTTCTTAAATATCTATATTCTTTTTGTATTTCTCCTGAGGTAATACCAACATAAAAGCAGAATTAAGCACGAAGTATACTGGGCCAAAGAGTTAACAATAAAATTTAGACTTCTTCCAACCATAGATACCAAATCAATGATAAAGATTAATTAAAGATAAGTATCTACAGTAGACTTCAAAACATATGAATGATAATCATTTTATTACTAAATTAGTGGGAAGCAGATTTATGGTTTTACTTAGTTTTTAACCCTATCAAAGCATGAAGAAGTTTAAAGTAGTATGGGTTACAGACAAATTGAATAAGAAAGTATAAACAAAAGAGGACAAAAACATTATTTGAAAGTCTTACTGTAAGATTGAGTACAGTTTTAATCTCATGTTGGTGGAAACAGATGCATATTTGCAAATTCTACAGCAAGTTAATTGAATCTCTAGGTTATCTGAAATCCTTTTGAGTAAGAGTCATAGAATTATCCATAGCAATGACCATAATAATATAATAAGTATTCACAGTTCTATCTCAATAAAATAATATATGATCTAATGTTTGTGAATGATCCTTTATCTATTCTTTATAGTATATTGATTTGAGTGGGTCTTCAAAAATATGTGAAAATGATCATTAAGAAACATTGTATTATATACTCATTGTTTTATCTCAAAATTAATACATAATACATTTATTATTGCTCAGTATCTTTAGTAAGAAAGACTGTAAGATATTTATGTGTTTAGATAAACAAATTATTGTATATGTAATAGACATTTATTTTCCTCGTTCTTCTTTTTAGTAATGCCCTAGTTTTCATTCAGTTATTTAGCCTTATTCTACAAGCCCTATGTCCCAGGATAAGTTGATTTCATCAAGGTATTCAAGAATGGACTTTACTTTTAAGGTAACCCTTTTACCTTATTATTTTTTTTAAAGATTGAATGTCAGCTTTATTTTTTAAGGTTTTATTTATTTATTTTTAGAGAGGGGGAAGGGAAGGAGAAAGAGAGGGAAAGAAATATCAATTTGCGGTTGCCTCTTGTGTGTCCCCTACTGGAAACCTGGTCCATAACCCAGGCATGTCCCCTGATTGGGAATCAAACCAACGACCATTTGATTCACAGCTCATGATCAATCCACAGAGCTACCCCAGCCAGGGCCCTTTTACCTTATTATTTTATTCAGAAACATATGCCAAGCCAAAGAATGCATGACATACTTGTGGCCACAATCAGATATTAAAGACAAAGACAATGCGTGACATAACAATTATCCATCACAATTAGGGCTCATATAAAGATACATTTGATGTGGCTTCTGGAGAGAAAACTGTTTTCTTGCTTTTCAAATAAAATTACTTGAAGAGGCACCTAAGTAAGAAATCTACCTTTTAGAAAAGGGATCATTAGAAAGAATTGAAGAGGGCCTGGAGAACACACTTGTTAAACATACCTAGAGGCAGTTCTGTTTCTAAATTTTCAGTAATGGCTACTCAAGACAGATGTTGCTCAAGTCAGGTCTTCTGTTGTCTGGAACCAATAGAATTTTTCAATGATTTTCAGTGTTAATGAATACACTAAGTTTTATACTTTTGAAACAGATTAATACTACTTAATATACACTTATTGTTTTTAATTGATAGTATATTTAATTTGTGTAAAACAACCTGCTGGTTGGTAAAATGACTTCACAGATAATTGTAGCTAGAACTATTGCCATAATGCAAGAAGTGTACAGAACTGAACTCTTACAGGTGTCACTTGATGTATGTGTGGACATAAAACTACAAGAACAGATCTGTGGATATTGCAAGTATTAAAAGTTAACTCCTTGAATTTTAAAAGTAAAAAAATAAAAATAATACTGGTGAGGAGAGGGAGACCACATCATAAACATTGGAAATGAAAACCCACAGATTGCTGTAAGACTAATCCTTGCTGATGACCTTCATGTTCCCACTAGAGCACTCTTTGGGAAAATTGCAAGACCATTGAATCACTCAGGACACTTATGCTGCAATAACACAACTCCAAAACCTCAGAGACTTAGAACAACAAAGGTTAATATCTTGCTAACTCTACATGTCCATCATGGGTGGCTGTGGCTGTCTGCTCAATATCAACATTGTTGGAACAGGCTGACTTTGCAGCCTATCAGATAAATCACAGTATTTTAGCAGAAGCAAAAGGGATCTGGCAAGCCAAGGGTGATACCTAATAGATTCTGTTTAAGAAAAGACAGATGATTTTTGCCCACAATTTATTTCCCAAAGAAGTCACATGATCACTCCTGAGGTAATTAAAATGGGAATACCAAATCTTACTGCAAGAAGTGGAGGGGCGAGACATAAGTCACACAACCAAGCCTAAAATCAAAGACCACAGATGTAAGATCCCCCTGCAGGAATAATTGAATAAAAATAATCAGTAACACAATCTACTATGACTACACCCATCCCATTTCTTATCCTGCTTCTAACACTTAGTCTATCCACCTCTCTGTGCCTTAGGAACATTAGAATTAATTTCATGCCCATTGTCTCCATTTGAAACACAATATGTGGTTCAGATACCCTACATCACCCACCATCCTGTGGATTCTAATTTCCACAAAGCTCTGTGAGTTCTATGTGCTACCCTTTGACCCTACTTATCACTCCTCTGAAACCCTTCCTCTGATTTTTTTAGGAGTCACATTCTTTCAAAATATATTTCCTTATATCTTCAAATGATTCTGAGTATTTCTTTCTTTTTCTTGCTCCACCTGTAACCTGCCTCTCTCTTAAGGACACTGATTCCCTTGCTGCCTTTCTAATTAGTTAATATATCCTTTTCTATACTCATCTTACGTTTGGGGATCCAGATAGAATACAGTCCCTCCTTCTTCTTTATTGCTATATCCTGACCATTTTACCTAGTTTTATTAACAACTTCCTACCCTCAACTTTAATGTACATTCTATCGGCTTCTATGTTTTAGTCATTTCCTGCACCCAGGTACTCCACATCATTGTTTGAAGATTTTGGTTTTTTCTTCACTGTCAGTGTCTCCTAAATTTCTCCAGTCATATTTTCATTTTAATAGTCAGTCATTTGATATTGCCCATATTTTGTTTTCTCAGTTACTCACTCACACTGATCTGGGTCTGGTCATGAAGGGATTTTTCAGTTGTAACTAAGTTCTCAAATCCATTGAAATTAGATAAGGTGCCTATTGTTTGTAGACCTGACTTAATTATGTGAGCCTGTAAAAGGGGCTGGGATCTTTCTGGTAAAAGAAACTTGCAGCGTGAGAAGGATTTGACATCAGGGATATTCTCTATTATTGTCTTTGAACATGAAGGTGACTACATGGCACAGAGTGCTGGCAACCTCTGTGAGCTGAGAGAAGCCCCTAGATGATAGCTAAAAAGAATATGGTGACCTCAGTCCCACAACCACAAGGAATTAAGATTTGCTAACATTCTGAATGAGCTTGTGACAAGATTTTTTCCTAGAGGTTGGCCTGTGCAATATCTGTCCTGAGATAACCTGAGCCCAGACCCATGCTCTGAAAATTTGAAAATTTGAACTATGGAACTGTTAATTGTTGAATGGGTGTTTTAAACCACCAAGTTTTCAGTCATTTGTTATGTAGCAAAGCATACTAATATACTAATAATTCAGTATCTTCTCATATCACTAATCTAGTCTTCCAAAAAACTTACAAGTTCCTTTATGAACTACCCTTCACTCCTAACGCTCCCATACATCATCATCTCACCACTTTTCTTTCTTCCTAAAATGTTCTTCCAGCCAACACAAACTTCTTGCCATTTCTTGAAGTTCTATCAACATGCCAGCATGTTCTAAACTCAGATCTTTTCATTTGTTCTTACTTCCTGAGAGTTCTTCCTAAAATATCCCCATGGGATTGTTAGGTCAAAAGGCAGATCAAATTCTAATTTTTTGAGGTATCTCCATACTGCTTTGCACAGTGGTTGCACCAGTTTGCACACCTACCAGCAGTACGAAACAGTTTCACCACATCCTCATCAGCACTTGTTTGTTGACTTAGTGATGACAGACATTCTGACAGTCATGAGGCAATATCTCATTGTGGTTTTAATTTGCATTTCTCTGATAATTAGTGACATTGAGTGCCTTTTCATATGTCTATTGGCCAGCTGTATGTTGTCTTGTGGGAAATGTCTATCAGGTCCTTTGCTCATTTTTTAATTGGGTTGTTTGTTTTTTTGGTGTTAAGTTTTGAAACTTCTTTATGAATTTTGGATATCAACCCCTTATCAGATGTTTCACAGAATCTGTTCTCCTATTCTGTGGTTTGTCTTTTTATTTTGTTGATTTTTTTTTTTTTTTTGCTGTGCAAAACTTCTTGGTTTGATGTAGCCCATTTGTTTATTTGTTCTTTTATTTCTGTTGCCTGGGAAGATATATCTGATAAAATATTGTTGTGAACAATGTCCAAGATCTTGCTGCCTATGTTTTCTTCTAAAGTTTTTATGGTTTTGAGTTAAATATTTAAGCCTTTAACCCATTCTGAATTAATTTTCATGTGTAGTGCAAGAAGGTGGTCTAGTGTCATTTTTCTGCATGTATCTCCAATTTTCCCAGCACCATTTATTGAATAAGCTATCTTTAGCCCATTGTATGTGCTTGCTCCCTCCATAGAATATTAATTGACTATAAAGGTGTGGGGTTTTTCCAGGTTCTCTATTCTGTTCCATTGTTGTATGTGTCTGCTTTTTGCCAATACCATGCTATTTTGATTACTATGGTCTCATAGTAAAGTTTTATATTAGGTAGAATGATTCTTCCAACTTTGTTCTTCTTTCTCAGGATTGTCATTATTATTCAGGGCCTTTTGTGGTTCCATATACATTTTTGAAATATTTGTTCTAGTTCTGTGAAATGCATCTTTGGAAACTTGACAGGAATTGAGTTGAATCTATAGCTTGCTTTGGATAACATGGGCATTTTAATGATGCTAATTTTCCCCATCCATGAACACAGTATATGCTTCCAGTTATTTGTATATTATTCACTATCTTCTGTGTCTTATAATTTTGAGTAAAGGTCTTTGATATCCTTGATTAAGCTCATTCCTAGGTATTCCAAGGTATTTTATTCCTTTTAGAAGCAATTGTAAATGAAATTTTCTTAATTTCTGTTTCTGTTAGTTTATTTTTGGCACATAAAAATGCAACTGGTACCACTGGCTGGTGTGGTTCTGTGGATTGAATCCTGGCCTGTGAAGCAAAGGGTCACAGGTTTGATTCCCAGTCAGGGAACATGCCTGGGTTGCAGGCCAGGTCTTCAGTTGGGGGTGCATAAGAGGCAACCACACATTGATGTTTCTCTGCCTCTCTTTTTCACTCCATTCCCCTCTCTCTAAAATAAATAAACAAAATCTTTTAAAAAGTGCAACTGGTTTCTGGACATCAAATTTGTATCCTGCTATTTTGCTGAATTCATTATCAGTTCTAGTAGTTTCTTGGTGGAAACTTTGAGGTTCTCTGTGTACCATATCATGTCATCTTGTAAAAAAACACACTTTTACTTCTTCCTTTCTGATTTTGATACCTTTTATTTCTTCTTCTTGTCTGATTGCTGTGGCTAGAAATTCCAGAGCTACATTGAATAAGGAGGTAAAAGCTGAAATCCCTGTCTTGTTCTCGATCTTACAAGGAACTTTTTTAGATTTTCTCTGTTGAGTGTGATGCTGGAAGTGGGTTTGTCACATATGGCCTTTATTATGTTAACATATGTTCCCTCTATACCCACTTTTTTGAGATTTGTTATCATAAATGGTACTGGATTCTATCAAATGTTTTTTCTCCATCTATTAATATGGCCATGTGTTTTTTATCCTACATTTTATTTATATGGTGAATCACATTTGGTGATTTGCAAATGTTATATCAACCTTTCATTCCTGAAATAAATCCCACTTGATCTTGGTGTATGCTCTTTTGATGCATTGCTATATTTGGCTTGGTAACATTTTGTTGATTTTAGCATTTATGTTCATTAGTGATATTGGCCTACAAATTTCCTTCTTTGTAGTTTATCTGGTTTTGGAATTAAGATAAGGCAGGCCTGGTAAAATGAGGTTGTGAAACTTCTCTCTTCTAGAATTTTTAGAAATAGTTTGAATAGGGGAGGTGTTAGTTCTTCTCAGAATGTTTGGTAAAATTCACCTGTGAAGCATCTGCTCCAGGGTTTTTGTTTTTTGTGAGTTTTTTTTTATTACTACTTCATTTTCACTATGTATAATCTATCTATTTAGATTATCTTATTCTTCATGATTTAGTTTTGAAAGATTGTATATTTCAAGGAATGTATCCATTTCATCCAAGTTGTCCAGGTCATTAGCATATTGTTGTTCCTAGCATTTTCTTACAATCTGGTATTTCTTTGGTGCCAGTTGTTATTTCTCCTCTTTCATTTATGATTTTATTTATTTGGTTCACTTTTCTTTTTTTCTTGATGAGTCTGGTTAAAGCTTTGTTAATCTTATTTATCTTTTCAAAAATCAGCACTTTAATCCATTGATCTTTTGTATATTTTTTAAAGACTATTTAATTTATTTCTGCTCTGATCTTAATTATTCTCTTCTTTCTATTCACTTTGGGCTTTGTTTGATGTTGTTTTTTTCAGTTCCTTTAAATATAAAGTTAGATTGTTATTTGAGCTGTTTCTTTTCTTTCTTTTTTCTTTTGAAGAGGCCAGTAATACTATGAGTTTCCTTCTTAGAATTCCCAATGTCTCAGTATTTTGGATTGTTGTGTTCTCATTTTCTTTTTTTTTCAAGGTATCTTTTGATTTATTTCTTCACTGTTCTCATTGTTGACCCATTTAATGTTTAATAACATGTTATTTAGCTTCCATGTACTTGTGTGTTTTTCAGTGTTCTTCCAAATGGTTGATTTGTAGTTTCATAGAATTGTGGTCAGAGAAAATGCTTCATATGATTTCAATCTCCTCAAATTTATTGTCTTGTATTGTGTCCTTACATGTGGTCTATCCTAAAAAAAATGTTTCATGCGCACTTGAAAGGTTTGTATATTCTGCAGCTTTGAGGTGAAATGTTCTGAAGATATCAATCAAATTTATTTGATCTAGTGTCTCACTTAAGGCCACTCTCTCCTTGATTTTTTGCCTGGAATATATTTATCCACTGTAGTCAGTGGGGTGTTAAAATCCCCTACTATGACTGTATTTCTCTCTATCTCTCCCTTTATGTTCATCAAGATTTGCTTTTCAAATTTAAGCGCTCCTATGTTGGGTGTGTAAATGTTTACCAGGGTTATAGCTTCTTGTTGGATTGTTCCCTTTATCATTATGTAGTGTCCTTCATTGTCTCTTGCCTTGGTTTTAAAATCAATTTGTCAGATATAAGTACTACTACCAAAGCTTTTTTTTCGCTTTCCATTTGCATGAAATATTCTTTTCTACCCCTTTACTTTTAGTCTGCATGTGTCTTTCCATCTGAGATGGGTCTCCTGGAGGTAGCATGTATATGAGTCTTCTTTTCTTATCCATTCAGCTACCCTTTGTCTTTTGGTTGGAGCCATTTACATTTAGGTGATTATTGATAGATACATATTTAGTGTAATTTTATTGTTAGACTATTTCTTTTTTCTCTCTCTCTTCTTCTCCTTAAAGCAAGCTCTTCAAAATGTATTGATATTGATTTGGTATTAATAAATTCCTTTAGCTTTTTCTTGTCTGGGAAGGTCCTTATTTCTCCTTTGATTTAACTGATAGCCTTATGGGTAAAATAGTTTTGGTTGTAGATCCTTGCTTTTCATCATCTTGAATAATTCACGCCACTCCCTTCTGGCCTGAAATGTTTCTATTAAGAAATCAGGTGACAGACGAATTTGTACTCCCTTGTATGTAACTACCTGCTTTTCTCTTGTGGCTTTTAAGATTCTTTCCTTGTCTTAAGCCTTGCTGTTTGATTATGATGTGTCTCAGTGTAGGCATCTTCGAGGCCAAATTGGGATTCTCTGAGCTTCTGGGATTTTTATGTCTTTTTCCTTACCCAGATTAGGAAAGTTTACAGTCATTATTTGTTCAAATGGTTCTCAATCTCTTTCTACACCTCTTTTCTTTCTTGTATTTCCATGATGCATATTTTGTTATGTTTCATGTTGCCCAAATGTTTTTTAAGCTTGCCTCTTTTTTAAATTTTTTTCTTTTTTCTGTTTGCCCTGATTTTTTTTTATCCAGTATATTATTTCTTTCAGATATTGCATTCTTTATTTCTGACTAGTCTTTTTTTACAGTTTATGTATTTGTCATGATCTTAGGTATCCTTATAATCATTACTCTAAATTCTCTGTCTCATAAATTTCTTGCCACCCTTTCATCTATTTCTATTTCTGAAGAATTCTCTTGTTCCTTTATGTGAAATCTGTTACTTTGTCCTCCCACATTGCCTGCATCTTTGTATTCATTTCTATGCATTAGGTAGATCTACAAAGACTCTGGGAAGCAGGGTTTTTTTCAGACACTGCTTGTGCCTGGCCCTGTGCATCCTGTTTGGAGCTATCAGCAATCACAGTATGTGAGCCCCTCTTCTGGGCCTGTTTGTATACAGAAAGAACCAGGCTGCACCCTGAGGTCAGCTATCCCTGATAACATGGGAGGGTCAGCTAAAGTATGAGAGCTTCCAGAGACTGCCTTAGTTGCTAAACTAAATAAGTAACATAACTTCAAGCTGTAGTCAGCAGCCTGACTTAAAACAGAGAGGGGCAAAGTAATTCCTATGGATGGGGCTAATGCTCCTTCTCAGGCTGTTGCCTCTTGGAATGGAGAGCTTTGCTTGAGAAAGATAACCTCTGTAAAATGGGGAAGGACTTAGCAAAGGGATCTTGGTGGCTGTTCCTTCAGTTCTTTCCCCAAAGCCACCAGCCTCAGATTCTCCTCATGCATCTCTAGTCCACCTGTCCTCCCGTTGCTGGAGCCCAGGGCAAGTGACTGCAAATGGAATATTGTGTGATGGTCTTTTAGGAGGCTTTGTGTGTCTCCAGCCATCTCTTCCTAGCAGATAGAAACCCTGCTGCTTTTCAGAGCTGGATATTTTCTGGGTTCTTTCCTGGCTCTGGTGCTATAAGTTGATTAGCACGGTTTGGGGTTTAGATCCCACATTTCTCAGAAGGAACCTCAAGGCCACTGGAAATATCCCTCTGAAACTTCAGCTGCTACCCATGGGAACCCTGCCAGCCCTCTTGTATCTCCTCTGCACTCCCTACCAGCCAGAAACAGTGGTTTCTTCTGTCTGTCCTTCATTATAAGGCTTCTCTCCAGTGAGTGTTCAGATGGTTATTCAGGATGATTTTTCTACAATTTAGTTGTTGTTCCAGATTTGTCCTGAGAGGTGAGTATAGTTTTACTTCTCCTCCAACTTGGGTCTCTTGAGTTTTTCCAAATATTTAAAGTGTTTTAATTTTAATCTATGTGCAATTTATGTTGAACAATTCCATCAGTTCCGCATGTACCTCATCATTTAGCTACTTTATGGTAGTTAAAAAAACACACAGGAAACCATGAGATGTATAGAACAGTTATCTAGGTGTTCCCTAGTCTTTCCAGCTTCTTACTCCTAATTATGGTCATTTCATTTATAAATGTTTTTCTTACAAATAATTTAAGACATCTTCCTTTTTATCTTCAAATGATATATTTTATTCTTACACATAAATTATCATCTTCCATATGAATTATTACATGGTACAGTTCATACCAACATTTCCTCAACATTACCACTTAAAAAAATTAAGAAAAATTCCAACTTTTGAAATGTATACCTATAATTTAGATATATAGCAAAAATAAACAAGAATTGATTTATCTTATATTTATGCAATAAATCCAGGGTAATGATTTTATTACTACCATTATTTTTTAATTAAAAAGTTTTTATTTTATTTATTTTTTATTTTAATTGTTGTTCAAGTACAGTTTTCTGCCTTCTCCCCACCCCAGACTACCACCCCAGCCCTCCCCACCTCCCCGCCTTGTTTTTGTCCATGTGTCCTTTATAGTTGTTCCTGCAAACCCTTCACACTTTTCCCCTGAAATTTCCTCCCCTCTCCCTTCTGGTCACCATTAGCCTGTTCTCAATTTCAGTGTCTTTGGTTATATTTTGCTTGTTTGTTTGTTTTGATGATCAGGTTCCTGTTAAAGGTGAGATCATATGGTATTTGTCTTTCACCACCTGGCTTATTACTATCGTTATTGAAATACTGTTTAGAATTACTCAAAATATTTAGAAAAAGACCTTCTTCTGAATTTGCATTTAATAGCTGTTCCCATGTTTGTCCTACATATAAAACTGGCTAAATTAGCATATATTGCTTTTTCAACTGTCCATGCATTTAAAAGCTCCTTTGCTTAACAAATCAATATTAATCTGTACCTGACTGACTGATCTTTTAAAAGTATGTGTGATTTCATTTTTACATGCCATATTTCAAAAGTGTTTTTTCTATAACTTGTAGTACTTGCCTATGGTAAAGCATCTGAAAATGAAAATATATATTTTTGTTCACCTATGTGGATCAACCATACTTCTTCTAGCCCACCAATTTTCAACTTGCTGGAAGAATGAAGAACTGATATTCATTTTATCATGCTAGAATGTACTACATAAACCTGACTGGGTTAGCTGAAAATATATTTAGAACATAGTTGTTGTAGTTGAGGGAAAAGAAGGTACTTTGATTCACACATAAAAAAGCAATGAATTAAAAAGCAAGACATCTCTGATGCCTTTTCTAGTTTTTCCACCAATTCCCTGATTGACTCTATCAGAGAAAAAAAAGAAATAAATAAAAAGCAGAAAAAAAAGTGGCAGTAGCATTTCATAGAAAGAAACAACGGCAAAAGTGTGATTTGGTTGAAAATGTAAAAGTTTTCATCCACATCACTGAAATGATACTACCAGGTGTGTCACCATCCATTCCTCATATGATCACCAATCATGTTTTAAATTTTAGTTCAGTTTAGTGTGTTACTTCCCTAAATAAACCTTATTCTCAATGCACTTAGAATAAATTCTAAAGCTCCTTATCATGGATTAGCATCATGTTGGTATTTTTTCAGTAAGGAAGTGGATAATGTTGATTGTCTTGCCATTTTGAGTAGAACAGTTCTACCCTGTGAGGAATGATGCCTTGCATTGTAGGGCGGTGAGCATTACTGCTCCCTGGATATTAAATGCCAGCAGACCTCTACCCCTATACATTTCCAAATGCCCCTGAAGTGGTTTGGTACTGTACACACCTCCATTGAAACTGCTGGAGAACAGGAGGAAATTCTCTTCTATTCTCTGCCTGGCTTCCTGATACTACATTTTTTTTCTGTCTCAAACACACCAAAGTTTCCTAAGGGTTTTGATTTGCTTTTGATGAGATGAACTCGTTTTAATCATCCAAGACTAAGCTAAAATTACCTTTCTTCAAAGAAGTCTTCACTGACTATCCTTCCTAATCTTACCCAACTCATCCTTGGCATTTTTGGTGACATTACCTTTGTAACTTCTTCCACTGCTTTTAACACCAAAGGCATACATTTGTTTATTCGTTTACATGTTCCCTGCATTAAGATGAAAGCTGATATGTGCAACAACTTTTTTATTTCTTTAGTGTGTCAGCTGGAAGACAGTAAGAACTCTTTCATTCTTCCCCTTTCCTCTTCCTTCTTCTCATCTTCCTCCTTCTTTCTTTACCCCCAACCACACATGCCCTTCTTTATTTTTAATTTACATTTGAAACAAAAGTCAGTGTCATCAGTGCTGAAAAATTTCCTTGGTACTCTACCTTTATTTTAAGGAAATGGTATACAGTTATAGTTGATTTTATAAAGAAACAGATATTTAAACTAAAGTGTGGGTGAGATTTATAATATCATATATACTAGAGCAGTGACACTTGTGTATTTTCTGTGGAGATACCTGGCTTCCTTTTGTGTGAACAAAATTTATTCAAGTCTCTTAAGACTTGTGAGAGCATATTATTATACTTTATTTACAAAGCATGGTGTTCGTGTGACTTCTTAAATTAATAGTTCTACAAATACAGAGCCAGAATCTAGGATAGTTATTTCAGCTCTAGGTCTCAGTGGGACAAAAATACAATTCAAATCTTCCTTACTGAGATGGCCAGGTCATTACACTGTGGTAGATACTTTCTTTCCTCTCTCCTAGGAATTTAGAAATTTTAGTAAGTAACTTCCTCAACCATTGTAACAGTTGTAAATGCTAAGGATGAACTACACATTGGTGCTTTAAAAATATATAACTATATAGATAATTGTGGGTTACTGGGTTATTTCTTGGGGGGTATTTTAAAAGTATATAAATAAGCTTAACCAATTCACAGTTTTTTTCTAGTTTGGCAATTTATTTCTTTGCCTTCTTAATACCCTTTGAGGTAGGTTGAAAATTCTTAAGATCCTTAAGAGCTGTGGGTCCCTAAGTTATATCTAGGTTTTAAATATAGAGCTTAGAGAATAAGCAGAGTATAATTCCCCTAAAACCTCATTACCAATAATATGAATTTTAGATTTTTAATAACAGAATGTATAACCATTATTGAGAATTACAGTCTTAAAATGGTTGTATTTTTATGTAGTCACCAACCCATGATTCTCTATTTTAATTCACCTTATACTTGGATATATTTTTGAATTTTGTCATTGTGCATTTTATAAAACATTTTCAAATATGTCATATCATTTAATTCTCACAACTCTAAGTACAGGTATTATTAAATGTATTTTTGCCCTGATTGGTATTGCTCAGTGGGTAGAACATTGTCCCCAAAACTGAAAGTTTGCTGGTTTGATTCCCAGTCAGGACACATGCCTGGGTTGGAGACCAGGTCCCCAGTTGGGGGCATGTGAGATGCAACTGATTGATATTTCTCTTACACATCAATGTTTCTTTCCCTCTCTTTCTCCCTCATTTCCCCTCTCTCTAGAAATAAATAAATGAAACATTTAAATTAATTTTCTATGATTCTTATTAAGGTCAGAATCAAACAAGAAGTCACTTCTTTGTCCTCAGAGTTCTTGCTTCAACTCACCATGAGAGATGATCTTTTAATGAAAGTATATATAAATGTTTAATATAAGCCAAATATTGCCAAAATTCTTCAGCTTTCTTAATAGATAAAATAAAAATGAGTATAAGTAAAGGTGACCATTGGTTGTAGTTTTTCTGGGATGTCCCAGCTTATGCCCATTTATCTGTTTCCCCAGAGTTTTAAATGGTATGTTAACTGATCTACCTTCTTTCACTTCCATGTGTATTCGGACTGGGACCGTAAAATATATGGCATCTAATCTGGAATACTTGCTGAGAAAAATGGAAAAGTGGACCCTTATCTAAAGTAAATGATACAAGGTAGAGTACAAGTAAACTTTAGAAGAAATAGAGACCATTTACAGATTCCATCTACAAAGGTTAAGGCTAAATCATACCTGCAAATCCCTAGTTTATACAACCAATGTACCTCTGGCAGATAATCCATTCAGGTAGTGATCTGAGTGGCACTGTGGGTCAATGTTTACTCAAGTATGTGTTCCTCCCAATTGATGTATTAGAAAGCCTACTCCCTTCAACTTCAATCCTCTTCTTTCAGTCCTTTGTTCAAAACAAACTTGCTTGTCAGAAAATTTAAGTCAAAACCATCAGGGTCAGGCAAAGAGGATTTTACTACTGCTTAGAACTTCAGTGAGAATTCCAAAGACTGGGCTGGGCTCCAGAAATCTGTTGTGGGATGATCACAGAATGGGCTGTCAAATCATCTTTGTTCTCCACTCCTAAAGCTGAACTGATGGCAATGCTTTGCTGTTTCTTTTCAAGGATGAAAAGAAGATATGGGATAGGAAAAGAGGTAAGGACCATATGGATATTTCCTCCCATTGTACAAGGAGCCTAGGGGTGCCCATTCTTTATTCAGAACATTCACACAGCTGCTAAGAATTAAATGACAGTTTTCCAACCATCACACTCGACCCCTACCTTTAATCTCCGAAGTGAACTAAAGGGGGTATATTCCACACTGATAAATTGTTCTTTGCCAGAAGATGTCATGAGCAAATTAAAATGGACAATTTTCAATAACTTCAGAAGCTACAGAAATTATGTGAAATCCATTCATACTGAAGACCTGAGGATGGTTATAACCACATTGTAGTTGAAAGAAATGCTTATAAACCAATGTCACATCAGCTTGAGGTTTTAGAGCTTCTATCAAGAATTATATGTATAAAAAAATCAAAACTCATGGTAAATCCTAGATAAAAGTAGAATGAAGATAAAATCATCCACTTTTTATCTTTTTTACCATGTTTTCCTTCCAGGATCTACTATACTCTTTTCTTTACTTCTTATAATTCCTACCACATTTTCCTGGGGTGAGTTTGGAGCCTTTAACTCATACCTCCCACCATGTATACAATATCTAATCATTGTCAAGTCTATTTCCATGTATATTATCTTATGAATCAAACTGATTAGTAAGTAATGACATAAAACGATCAAAAATGTGGTGTCATATTTTTTAGTGCATACAACAGGAACCACTAAAAAGATGTAATTATCTTCTGGAGGGGAGGCCCCTTGTAGTACTGTTTCCTCTGCTAGGCAAGTGTTGTAAGAACCCATCTGTACCAATGGTATCATTGTGAGTTTGTGTTCAGCTTTGGTGATTTGTTTTTGAAGAATCTCTGAACATGTTTGTCCATTTCATTATTGGTGATTTACCAGCATACCTGTCTACATCGTGCTGAATGTTCAGGAGCTTTTGACCAAAAACAGCATGACCCCCATGCTCCATGTTCTCTATTCACTCGCTCTCACTCCAAGTGGTTTTTTATTGTTTTGGTGGATGAAAAAAGTCCTCAGAGGGACACGTTTTGCTGATGTGGAAGAGGTAAAACAAAAAATAGCAAAGCACTAAAAGACCTTAAATTTGCCACGTCTGAAACTGTTATGAGCTGTGGAAAAAAACATCTCGATAGGTATATTGCATCAAATGGAGTGTGCTTTGAAGGTGACTGAAGTTTAAACATGTAAGAATAAATACACTATTTAATAAATAAATTCAAGGTTTATTTTGGGTCCCCTCATTGTACTATATTCCTGATTAGGTAATCTGTGTCCCACGTCAGTTGTATTATTTGATCTTAAAACAAATCTGTGTTTAAGTTCCATTATTCCCACTTACAGATGAACTAACTTACAAAGGTCAAGAAATAATTGATTTGGCTCTGGTCACTTATCTCTACTACTCCCTTCATCAAATGGTGTTTATCGTATTTCTAGCTTTTACAATTTAGATTGCTAGTAAGAAGCAAATCTAAAATTACAATTTGTTTTAAATCTGGAATATGTTTAACTTAGTTTGCTCTATATATTGTAATAGTTCTTGAAGAAAAAAAATACCCTACAAGAACACAAAATTTAATAAATTTCACTCATTATATCAAAATAATTGTAGACATTTTTGGTAGGAAGACTTGAGTTTTCAAAAAATCCCTTGATGTTTTAAATTTTTTTCTCCATCTAAATACATTGTGGGTGAAGTTTTTAAAAGATGTTGACACATCATGGACTTATTTTTCAAAATATTAAAAGGGAGAATATTTAGCCTGATCTTAAGTTATTTTAAAGTTGAAAATATTCAAGTTAAATTCATGACTATAAGGTAATAAACTCTCTGAAATACACACAAACTACTTTTTGTAATAGATAGTGAACCAGTATACCACAAAGTAATTTTCTTTTGCATCTATTACTTTAAAATGTAAACTTTCAAAGAGTCTTTACCATGAAATGCTTCACACCTTGTCTCAGTGCCTGGGCTCTGAAGAAAGACTATTCCCACTGGAAAAGACACTTCTACTGTATTTCTTTCTTTAATGCTGTCATGGATGATCAGAAATAATATAAAAAGGTATTTACCACATTATATGCTCTCTATTATGATAGAAATTTCTATTTGAAAAGTATCAGGTATCTGCGAGTTTAACCATAGTCCAGAAACTGTACTTTTCCAAACCATCTTTGTTACCTGGTCGGAAAGGGCATATTACTTATTGTCTGCCTTGTATATAACACTTGCTCGCTGTCTCTAAATTTTACACTGAGGACTGGGGCTTTTTTAGTACCGAGCCATTCCATTTATATCTCTGAGATAACACAGAGAAAAAATATATATATATAATTTATATTTATATTTAGATGCTTTTTTTCCCAAAGCAAAGCTAAAAAATGTGAAATCTTCTCTCCACACTCGACATATCATGGTAAGGAGGATACGTTTGAAAAATTGCTCTAATACTTCAGAAAATATAAAAATCAATAAGTTATAAAAGCTAAAAGGCTCCTTCAATTTTGTCCCCTTATTGCTCAGTGTAGGTGGCCAATGCCCAGAGAACAATCCAAGGTTGCATAAAAGCCATTATACATCTAGTTGTGTACTGCAGACAATATGTGTAGCTTCACCAGGAAGGGAAAAGTGTGCATCTGCCAAAGAATAGGGAGCTCTGAATGGCCTCTAAGTTCCTGTTTGTTTGATTGAGAGCTGGAAAGTGTGCTTGAGAAATCAGGCAAGGGAGACTGTTGTGTTCTTTTTTACCCACTTTTGTGTGAAAATAAAAAAGGGTCTGAAGCACATTTCCCTCTTTCTTTTCTTCTTTTGTGATTTTTTTCAGGCATAATAGGTTTAGGGTGCTTTATAATGAACATTATCATCACACTCTGGGAAGGTAGTGAAATATAGCACTTAATGCTAAAAAAAGAGAGAGAAAAAGATAAGCTATGTTTTAATCACACAGGAAAAAAATAATCTTTCCTGAACACTTTTAAATTACATTTTTTTCTTGAACATGTATAGGACATGCAAGGGTTATCAGAATCAGTGTTGGCTATGGTTAAACAAAGTTGTTTTATGTCAGTGGTCCCTAAATATTTTCATTATGCATCACTATTACTACAGAAGATTTGAGTAAATGTCATCAATATATATTTTTAAACAGGGGCACAGGATATGCTAATAAATGTGTGTTGTACATCACATTTAACAAAATGAATGTAAAGGATTTGCTAAAAACATGAATCCGCACAAAAGTTCTGCCGCTATTACAAATCATCTCAGTGCTGCCTGACTTCTGTTCTTCAGTGCTCTCATTCGGTTTGAGGCTGCAGCCTTTGTACCAAAAGGCAGTAAAAAGGAACAGTCTCACTCCTCCTTGCCTTTATTTTTTTCCTTAAATGGAATGTAAGTATGGTGCTCAAGTTAGTATAAGATTCTAGACATTCAAAAAGAATCATCCTAAGGTCTTTATACAATCTTAAATTTCCAAAATAATTACAACATTTTGGCAGAATATGTCCAATTAACTTTCAGCATCCCTTCCGGTTTTCTTAGTGTGCTTTACCACAATAATTGTAAAAATCTATATTTCCAAAAGTCCCTTTTAGTTAGACTTCTGAATACAAATTAGGTTTCAGCAACTAAATATATACCACAAGAATCAAAGCAAATAGTTAAGGCAGATGCTTTCTCACTGATGATTTGGGCTATTACCTAACAAGAATGGTTGTAAACATGCGAAATTTTTCTCTGACAGCACGGATGTTGAGAGACAATGGCTGTGGATGTAGGGACAGCTCCCTGGATCACAGCTAGAGTTGTGCTTTCTTGCACTAAATTGCTTTAGTGGCAGTTTCTTGTTTTCCTGTCTTTCTGACAGTGGTAGAATTAATAGTTTCCAATAGTGTCTCCTGGAGTCAACATAAAATTATCCTTCTAATGTGTCCATAGACTCTTAACTAACTCTATTAATAACTTTATACTTAAAATATTTGTCATAATTTCTGTTTCTTGAATGCAAACCTGTCAAAAACTTGCATAAAATATGCACGTGACAACTGAAGATCCTCCAAGCAGTGCTGAGATAAGTTTTCTGGGCAAACTGTCAATTCTTTGTCAACAAAATCTTCAACTTAAGAGTGATTTAAATTAATACTTTAAAAATTATTAAATTACTCATCAGTACTGATTACCATTTGTCATGTAACTTTAAAGTTGATTATGAATATTTAACTTCCCATGCTAAAGTCTGCAATACCAAGAGATTACTATACTTACTTAGATTTCAATCTAAATAAAGGAAACACAACATTTATGTATAAGCAGTAAGACAACCATGATCATATAAACTTATCCTCTAAAAATATGTGCTAAAACAAAATAATAGATAATGTTGAAAAAGTCACTTGTCTTGGGATATGTATTTACATAAGTATCCCAGTTAAGGAAACACGTGCTAAGTTGATTTATCATGAAGATTTACTGGTTACTATTCATTTTTTCCATTTTTTATTGTTATTCAATTATAGTTGTTCCCATTTCCACCCCATTATTCTCCCCCACCCTACCCACCCCCACTTCCCACATTCAATCTTTTCTCCACTCCGTTGTCTTTGTCCACGGGTCCTTTATACATGTTCCTTGATAACCCTTCCTCTGCTTTCCCCAGTTATTCCCTTCCTCTTTCCCCTCTGGTTACTGTAAGTTTGTTCTTTCTTTCCACATCTCTGATTATACTTTGCTCACTTGTCTGTTTTGTTGGTTTGGTTCCACTTACAGGTGATAGCATATGGTATTTGTCTTTCACAGCCTGGTTTATTTCTCACAGCATAATTCTTTCAGTTCCAGCCACACTGTTATAGGAGCTCTCTTTTTCTTTCTGCTACATAGTATTCCACTGTATGAATGTATGACAGGTTTTTGATCCACTCATTTACTGATGGGCACTTAAGCTGTTTCTAGCACTTGGGTATTGTAAATTGCACTGCTATTTACATAGGGGTGCATAGGTTCTTTTGAATTGGTGTTTCAGTATTCTTAGGGTATAATCCCAGCAATAGAATTTCAGGGTCAAAAGGCAATTCCATGTTTAGTTGTCTGAGGAAATTCCATACCATTTTCCACTGTGGCTGCACCATATGGGAAAATATATTTGCCAATGATACCGGGGCCAAGGGTTTGATCTCCAAAATATATAAAAAACTCACAGGACTCCACACAAGGAAGACAAAAATCCAATTAAAAAATGTGCAAAGGACCTAAACAGACACTTCTCTAAGGAAGACATACAGAGGGCCCAGAGACATATGAAAGGCTACTCAGCATCACTAGCCATCAGAGAGATGTAAATTAAGACCACAATGAGATACCACTTCACACCAGTCAGAATGGCCATCATAACCAAATCAACAAACAACAAGTACTGGTGAGGCTGTGGTAAAGGGAAGCCCTAGTACACTGTTGGTGGGAATGCAGACTGGTACAACCATTCATTTTCAATTTCAGCCATGCACTCTATTCTCTACTCTGAAAAATAGTCATGTATATATACCTTTGTAGACAAAATTTACAAGTATAGATTTCAGAATTACATAAAACCGAAATTTGCATACTTCTATAAGTCTGGATAAGTCAAAATCTTTAAGAAATGTATCTGTGTAAAATCTGTGATTTTACAACAAATGTAGAATACAATGAATGGTAGAAGTTTTATAGTTCTTAGTGACTTAGCAGTCAAGTGTACATTTTTCTATTGTTCATCATGACAAGAAAACATTTCTATTTTATTAAATTTAAATGTGTGTTGTTATATCTGGGTTAAAGAAAGATAATTAGTTAGATAGTTGAATAATCAATAATTCCACAGATAATTTATATAATATTTATAGTAAATATGTTAGGAAAACCTAAGAGTTTATAAAATATTTTGCCCAGGAGTGAGAGAATCAAATATTATTTTTGAAATTATCTATGATCTCTTTGCTACTTCTTATAACTAGAAAGATTTAAAGAAAAATATAAACCTGGAGAAAAATAAATGTACAATAATGTCATATGGTAAAAAATTTAATGAGATGAACTTTCTATTACCTAATTTATAATATTAACTCTGTTCAGTGAGCTCAAATGGTTAAAAGATTAATGAGTGCTAATGTTTATTTCAATAAATAGTAGATTTGGAAGTATGCTTATTTTAAAATCTGATATATTTACAAATATATTCATAATTATAAGTATAAAAGTATTTAATGATTTTCATTAGTTTTTATACCTATTGAAGTGTCTTCTTAGGTTGTCACTGTTTATAAACCAAATATTTCATACTCTTAGAGGCTAATACTGTTGGAACCTAGTATTAATATAATTGTAAAGACATACAACACACACTTAGACACAAAGCCCTACTGTCAAATACTTGAAAGGAAGGACAAAGTTTAACTAATTATGTCAGTGTAGAGAATATATCACAAAAATTATAATAAGAATTCATTAAAGGATCCTCTTTCAATATTTTACCCTTAAATGTTTCATTGCTGTCAGAATCTCCTACATTTATCTTTCCCAATACCTTCTTTTCAGCTGCTGATTTTCTGTTCTTTTTGCTCCCGTTACTTAACTTTCCTTAGGGCTTGTTTTAATCTATCCCCAGTTGGCACAGTTTAGCCTTTTCTTGACTTCAGTTTTACTTTAAACCCAATACTTTCCTCAATACAGCCTTAGATATCAAAATCCTTTCACTGCTTGGAATGCAAAGTAAAAAGATGGCTGCAAATACCAATTTTTACCTCATCATACATACTATGCATGTATGCTCAATAATGTCATATGATTAATTGGTTTTGTTAAAGACAATTCATATACTGTCAATGCTATTTAATTTATTGAAGAGCAGAAACAACAAATTGTTAAGGTAATGTTTACAACCATTTGATACTTTCATTTTTGAAGTGGATATTTCCACCTGGGCATTAATTAACACTAAATATTGCCATTGTATACATGTCTGCTAACAGTGGAGCTGAGTAGGAAGTTAGACTAAGGTTATCATATTTTCTTGAAGAAAAATATGGAGAAAAGCACTGTATATCTAGGTAGATCATAAACTAAATATTGAGTAAGGTTTATTGACATAGAAGGTTTTGATCAGAAAGCATTGATACTAGACTTTAAAATGTTGAAATAAACCACAGCTAGGTGATAGTGAAGTCCAGAATGTGGGTTTCTGTTGGGGTTGACGATCCGTGATGGGACTTTCCTGTGTTCTCTGGTAGTTGTACCATAACTTGACCAGATCTCTACTTGTCTTTTACATGAGCATTCTACTTGATGATGTTCAGATCTTGTCCATGTAAGTGTAATAATATTTTACTTAAAGTTGGCTCTTTCTACGTTAGTGTAACTGCCTGTGTCTTCCTCCTCATCAATTACGTATTTAATTCACCAAAAGAATCACTGTGATAGTCCCTTGCAGAAGAAAGAGGAATACATAGAATCAACCCTCAATGAGTTCATGATCTAGTATGGGATGGAATTAGTTACTGGGGTCTCTGGCTCTCAATTACATCATTTGTAAAATCAACATCATAGGATTTCTGTAAAGATTAAATGAGTTGATCAATAAAAAGCACTTGGCATAGTTCTTGGTACATTTTTTAGAATGTAATGTAGTTAAAGTTAATATTTTTGGCATAAGGCTGGCAAGGGCCAAAGTGCAGAAGCAGCTGAATAGATGGTGTGTTCCGGGCATGTGACAAGCCTGATGGGGCTACAACATAAGACAAACCTATTCTAGAAAATCATTTTAATAGCAGTGCAACAAAAGTAATTGGTAAAGTGCATATATTTTTATAAATTTTACTAAGTAGTCCAAAGCCAAACCAAAATTATATTTTAATTTAAAGTTCATTAGCCCTAGTTTCCTTCCAATAATTTAGGTAAATAGGATCTGATCATGTGGGTGTGTATGTAAAAAAGAGAAGGACTTTTTTAAAAAATTAGAAAGTATATGTATTGTAGTAATGAAAGAATAGCCACTTGAGGAGACTCTTGGTTGCACGCATATACATATTTTGGACAGTCTGTCCACTGCTGATCTAGAAGTCAATTTCTCCACATGAAGCCCCTGGAAATTGACCATCACAGATATCATCCCTTTGATCAGAATGATGACTAATTCTCACCTTGAAGAGAAAAGATGCAGCTTCTGAAACTAATTTTTCTTAGTCTGGATGAAATGTACTTGCCACCTTTGCCCAATAAGACACTCCTTTCTGGTGAGACCCACAAACCATGTTAAATCCTGATTTATTGGATTTACTTCTGTGCTGCACTTTCTGGAATGTTTGCCATCATTGTTCCTTAAAAATTAAATCTAACTCCCAGATTTTACATAAGTTCTTTATTGAAGTCTCATGACAACTCTATTCTCATTGTTAAAATAATTTAAATAATGTTACATCCAGCCTTTCAATAATTATATTGCCCACAACTCTTGACCATTTAATATTTCTGTGAATATATTACATTCCCAATCAGTGCCATAAATTTGTCTAAGTCAAGTTCCACTTTATATTACTTACACATCTAATATTTCTGGAATGTGCTAGATACTCAATAACTATTTAGTGAATTTTAAGGTCATTTAGGCAAAAGTGTTCTGAGCACAAATACTTAATTTTGTTCTATCTATGACACACAAATAACTGAAACAGTTTTGACTCTGTCCATTCTCTGAATCTTCACATAGTTCATAGAGGATGTGGAAGTACATCATGGCACAATTTATAAAGACAGATCACAATTTACAGCTATGTAGTGCCTCATTCCTGTAACTGGCTTTAGGCAAATATGAACACTGTCAGTAAATGGCTAAGAAAACTAGATTAAGAGAGTTATATAATTTAAGTGACTGTCCTACATCCTGGCAATTATTCTGGAAAGGGCTAGGAATTTCACTGAGTATTACAATTGGACTTTGTGTTGCTTTTCTTTGTGGTGATGAGGTAAGTATAAAAGCAATACACACACACATTTCTTATACTCTAAAATAGCCTCTTGATATGAGAACTAAATACTTCATGGCAATTCAAGTATATGAGGTAAGTATAAAAATATATTTTATATATATATATATCAATTCAAGTTATTAATTGAGTAGTTTATCAGTGCTAAAGCCAAATTTCTCCCATTAATGTATATGTTAGGTACATTAAGTAATTCATTTGTTAGAAAGCTGAAGCAAATTTTATCTTTTTCTCTTGGCCCATTGCAAATACTACAAGCACATCAGAAACTTTTGTCTCACCTCAGGTGTTTCAGATATTTGTCATGGCATACATCCATAAATGGGAATTTTTAAAGAAATTTCAAATTTGTATTATTTGTTGTCACTTTATACTTCTCTTTACATGGAATAATAAAAGTGATGATTAAGGATAATTTATCTATAATGAGATCTATGCACATACCCATCCACAGAGATAATACTAAATTAACTGCTTTAATGGAAGGGAGTAATGTCTGAATATCTAAAAATAAATTATGTTTGGCTTTTGACATATGCTCTTATCAGAAATTCTGTTTACTAATTATGGTATTTTAGCACTAATATATAAAAATATTAAAATTAATTTATATTTTCTAGATAGACACCCACAGATTATGTGTATGTCACAATAAATAACTCGCATTGTGAAAACAGAAATGAAGTCAGTTTTGTGGCAATATAGATTTTTTCTCACATTTAGATATTCATGCTTATATAATTAATATATGCTCAGAACATTTAACAAAAACACTCAACTTGATTTATTGTTTGATTAAATAATAATGAGTTTTTAGCCTTGGCTGGCATAGCTCAGTGGATTGAGTGTGGGCTGAGAACCAAAGCATCACAGGGTGGATTCCCAGTCAGGACACATGACTGGGTTGCAGGCCACAGCCCCCAGCAACCACACATTGATGTTTCTTTCTCTCACTTTCTCCCTCCTTTCCCTCTCTAAAAATAAATAAATGAATGAATGAATGTGTGAATGAATGAATGAATGGATAGAAAGAAAGAAAGAGGGTGACTGAGGACCACTTTAAAAATAATAATAATAACAATGAGTTTCTTATTTTGTTTTCATTTTGCTTTATAGAATGTAGTATATATAACTAAAGGTTTTGGTGATAGCTTATCTATCTTAGTAAAAACAATTTAATAAGATACTATTGAGAGTGGCCAATTAATATTCTGAGATTCCAAGTAAAACAATGAACATCTATTAATTGTTGCATTTTATGCAAGTGATTTAGATTATTATCCTATTTTTATTCTAAAGAAAGAGTGAATTTTCTGCCATCATCAAAGGCAAAAATTTTGATATGATTTGCTTCAGGTAAACTTCAAAATTATGAAAGATAAATTATTCTCTTAAAAGATACTTTTCCAGTTTAGGTAGCTTATAACTACAGCCTAATAGTGGTCCTGGCAAAAACAAACAAACAAACAAACAAAACACCTACTTTATAATATTTATAATTGTTTAATGAAGCAGAGGCAGAATACTTGTTTTGCTATAGCAATTATTTCCCTTTATTGCTTGAGACAGTACTGATTCATCCTAGATGAGAAAAATGTGTACATGCAATATTAATAGGATTGGCATTCTTTCAATGAGCAATCACTTTTAAAGATGTTTCCACATTTACTGCTTTTCAACTGTAACATCTATATAGTATTTCACATATTAGTTTGAGGCCACGTGGGGGTTACTAATATCCAAAGCAAACCAAAACTATTTAAGAGTGATTTAATAGTTAATTCAGAAATAAGCATTAATTAAATTTCTCTTTAAAAGATCATACCTCCCTACAAATTAAATTTATAAGTTCAGTCAACTCTTTAATTACCTTTTAAAATTATATGTTGCTAAATGAAGTGGTATAGTTGGATATTTCACTTGTTAAACAGTTATGTTTATATTATGTAGATCTATTTCTGAGTTCTTGCCCAGAATGATGGGCAATGAGCCAGAATTGAGTTGAATCTTTTGATGTAAATAATGCTCAGGGTGACCTAAATGTACACTATAGAGCTGAGCAGCAAAATGCCTACTCATATCCAAATTTTAATATACCTGATTGCAATTTCAGATTCTCAATAGTGTATTTAAAGTAGAAATTTAGAACTGAAATGCCTTTCCAAACAAAAACAGCTTGCCATTAGAAACTCTTTACAATCTTCTCTATTTGTTTTCCATTTCCATGTAAAAATCCCATGAGTAAAATAGAGTAAACAATTAATTTCACTTAAGTCTGTCATGAAAAGGAAGTGTAGTATTTGATGACAAAGCTCACAGTACTATCAACACCAAAGTTATATTTGACTAGAAAAGGTAATTATATGCATAAAGAGAGCTGAGATGCTAACAGCTAATCATTCATAAAGGGAAATTAAATCTAATTTTCTAACTGACAGTTGCTACCTGGCAATATTTTTATTAAACAAAACAAAGTTCACTTTACTACATTGGTAACTCTAAAAATTGTATGGGCACAAGCAGATGTGTTTAAATTAGGTTCAAAGCGAATGAGTACAAGAGGGTTGCAGCAAGTCCGCACTTTTTTCAGTGGATATTTTTGGTAGTTTTTGTTGTCACTGTTAATTATTAGCAACTAAACTAAATCATAAAGAAACATTGCAGAAATTCTTGGGATGTAGTTCTCTTTGCTGCTTTTTTCATTGCTACCTAGATTATGATGGAGAACCAGTGAAAAACTTATGTAGAACTAAATTGAGAAACTTGCCTAGGATATTGAAACCTCATGCACAATTAAAGCTACTTCATACTCATCATCTTATCTGTCTGGTATCTGACCTTTTCTGTTGACTCAAAACTTATTTATGTTATAATGAAAAAGGCCTTAAAATATGCTGAAAAAATACTGTTACTTAGGAAAACATTATTGCAATTCTGGCCAAAGATGGAACAAAGAAAAAAACTAATAATAATAATGAAAATATGAATAAAATGTATTTTGAGGAATTTTCAACTGTTTTTTAAATACCTGGGTATAATGGTTTTGTACAAAACATCTTCACTCAAAGCAAAGAGCCTCAGTGAAAGAACAACCTCCAGGCAAGAGACTTTATCAGTCAAGGTGGCAGAAGGACTACGTTGAGCCTGAAAGAACATTCCTTATAGTACATACATACTGGCATATTATTAAAAAGTTGTTCCATCATTGCAATATTGGTGTTGAACACACTTTTGATGACAAGTCTCTTGCTTTTTTTTTAGTGTAAGTGTGTTTATTAGCAGCTAAACAGTGACCCAAAGACCAGCCATTGTCTTCATCCCAAATTTCAATTCCCAGATGGCCTGATAAAAGTACTCAATTCATTTTTAACGTAAGACAATGAGCTACAAGTGGGGAATGGCTGTCCATTTAGAAGCATTTTATAATGATCTCACACATAGCCAGGTGAACAAAAATAAAACTTCATTTAAAATAAATCCTAAATGTACTCCTAAAATTCTACAATTTGCTACAATTCTAGCAAACCAAATACACAATATATTCTTTGACTGTTATTTAATGTAGGCTCTGACAGTTGAGTTCAGCTGCCATTATGTACAATAAAAGTTTTGATGGCAACAAAACAAACTAAAAAAATAAATTGTGAGATAAATTTTTTATAAATTATTTCACAATAAACATGGCTGTTTATCACATACACATCTGAGCTCTCACATGGTCACAATTTAAATGGAAGGTGCTGGTTTTGTCTGGGAAAAATAAAGTAACTTTGAATTAACTTAAAATTTCCTAGCAAAAATAAAATATAAAAAACTGCATAATAAACTGAGTGATGATTAGTCATGATCAGTTTTATAAGGAAAATAGTATAGAAATGTTTTGTCATAAATTTTTAACATCATCAGGGGACTTTGTTTAATCAACAATATTCTGACTTTGTAATACATAGGAACAGTACTCTTGATCTAATTACTCTCTTTTAACATCAATACTGTAATAGAATATGACTGAATTCAATTAGTGGAGAAAAACATTATGAAAATCAAAGATTTAAAAACAACATTTAGTTAACATCATGTTTTCTTTCACCCACCCATTGATTATTATACATATCATACTTTTCCATACTAAAAAGTGTTTGAAATAATAACCAGGACCTCTGATACTTTCTCCAAAAGATTCTTCAACAATTTACAATAGCCAAGTGCTGGAAGCAGCATAAGTGCCCATCAGTAAATGAATGGATCAAAACGCTATGGTACATTTACACAATGGAATACTACACAGCAGAAAGAAAGAAGGAATTCCTACCCTTTGCAACAGCGTAGGTGGAACTGGAGAGCATTATGCTAAGTGAAATAAGTCAGGCAGTGAAAGACACATACCATGTGGTCTCACCTACAAGTGGAACCTTATCAACAAAACAAACAAGCAAGCAAAATATAACCAGAGACACTGAAATTAAGAACAAACTGACAGTATCCAGAGGGAAGAGAGGAGGGGATAATAGGGAGAAAAGGGTGAAGGGTTTTCAGAGACATTTCTAAAGTACACATGGACAAAACCAAGGGGGAGTGGAATCAGGAGGGGGAGATGGTGGTAACTGGGATGGGGGGAGGTGTAGGGGGAAATGGAGACAACTGTACTTGAACAACAATAAAAAAAGATTATTTAATAAAATATTCCCTAAAAAGCTTTATTGTGAGATATTCATAATGCATTGCCTAGCATAATGTGGGGGAAGAGCAAACGTTCTACCCTCAACGTTCTTCTGGCTAGTCTAATAATCAAACAGACATGAAACTGATTAGAAAGAGAAAATTCTTCTAGGGAGTTAATTTAAGGGAGAGGAAGAAGTTGTTCTTGAGCCTGTGACTAAAGTTGCCTTGAAATCAGCACAATCTGCACTCCACAAAGGCACATCATTGGGTGACTCATTCTGAACTGCCTGAAATAGAATCCATCAGTAATATTTTTGATAAATTAAATTTAACTCTGAATTTATTTTATTGTTACTGGAAATATTGTAGTTTCCAATTATTCATCTTGATAATTTACACAGGTGAATGTTCTTCTTACTGTTAAATAAATTAAGCCCATCTCTCCCCCAAAATTCACATTTTTAATTATCTTGAATATTATGAAAATTATGTAAAAACAAAAATAACTACTTTGGAAAAATACCAAGCTTCTAAAACTATAAGAATCTATGGGACTCAAATTACTAAGCGTAATCCTGGCTGAAATTTCAACAAGAGTATTTTTACAACAAATTAATAGAAAGGAGGCAAATGCAAATGTCACAGAAATCCAAATGTTCTACTTTGCTACCAGGAATATATCCTTGGATTTACACTCACCATGACTCAAAGCCTAGGTCAGATGTTTAGTAAATGCTTCTCAGTACTGTCATCATGGCTTCAAGAAGGATTATTGTCTCATCCTTTATCTGAACTAAACACCTTCAAGCTCCCTCTTGCCCCTAATTCTCTAAAGTCTTCACCATCTACCACTTCTCAATCTGACATATCTTTGTGAAAGCAAATTCATTTTTACATTTTCAGAACATAGGCATTTTAGATTGGAAGTGTTTTATTTTATTGTTGTCCAAGTACGGTTGTCTCCATTTTCCTCCCACCATTCCTTGCCACCTCAGCCACCACCGCCTCCCACCCCTGATCCCACTCACCCTTGGTTTTGTCCATGTGTCCTTTAGAGATGTTTCTGAAAACTCTTCCCCGCTTTCCCCCATTATCCCCTGCTATCTCCCCTCTGGGTACTATCAGTTTGTTCTTAATTTCAATGTCTCTGGTTATATTTCGCTTGCTTGTTTGTTTTGTTGATTAGGTTTCCGTTAAAGATGAGACCATATGGTATTTGACTTTCACCACCTGGCTTATTTCACTTAGCATAATATTCTCCAGTTCCATCCATTCTGTTTTAAAGGATAGGAGCTCCTTCTTTCTTTGTGCTGCATAGAATTCCATTGTGTAAATGTATCATAGTTTTTTGATCCATTTATTTACTGATGAGCACTTATGTTGCTTCCAGCACTTGGCTATTATAAATTGTGCTGCTATGAACATTGGGGTGCATAGGTCCTTTTGGATTGGGGTTTTGGTGTTCTTAGGATATAATCCTAGCAGTGGAATTTACAGATCAAAGGCAGTTCCATTTTTCGTTTTCTGAGGAAATTCCATACTGTTTTCTACAGTGGCTGCACCATTCTGCATTTCCACTAGGGTGCCTTTTTCTCCACACTCTCTCCAACACTCGTTGTTTGTTAATTTGTTTATGATGGTGGCCATTCTCACTGGTGTGAAGTGGTATCTCATTGTGGTTTTAATTTGCATCTCCCTGATGGCTAGTGATGCTGAGCACTGTTTTGTATGTCTCTGGGCCCTCTGTATGTCCTCCTTGGAGAAGTGTCTAGAAATTCAAGGTGGACGAAAGACTTAAATATAAATCATGGCACCATAAAAGTCCTGGAAGAGAACATAGGCAGAAAAATATTCCATGCAGCAATATTTTCACAGATATGTTTCCTAGAGCAAGGGATATAAAGGAAAGAATAAACAAATGACATCTCATCAAAATAAAAAAGCTTCTGCATGGCTAAAGAAAATAGCATTGAAATGAAAAGAGAACCAACTGTATGGGAAAACATATTTGCCAATGATACCTTGGGCAAGGGTTTGATCTCCAAAATATATAAAAAATTCACACGACTCTATTCCAGGAAGACAAACAACCCAATGAAAAAAATGGGCAAAAGACTTGAATAGAGTAAAAGTATTTTTAAATCAGTTAAAAAAATAAGGAGAAAACATATATTTATGTGGTCTTTTGTAATTATCTATACATAATTACCAATACATAAGCATAAAATGTTTATAAATATTTAGCTTAATACAGATATAGTTACATAGTTATGTATTTATAGGTATGCATATACACACTACTTAATATATGTAGGTATATTTTCTTGCTCTGGCAGCTGCTATGACATAATAAGACAGAGTGAATGGCTTATAAACAACAAACATTTATTTCTCACATTTCTGGAGGTTGGGAAGTACAGGATCATAACACCAGAAGATTCAGTGTCTGGTGACATCCCACTTCCTAGATGATGGTCTTTCCTTTTTAACTTTACATGGTAAAAGGTGCAAAGAAGCTTTATGTGGCCAGTTTTATAAGAGCACTATTCTTACTCATGAGGGTTTCATTCTCGTGGTATAAGCATCTCCAAAAGGCTTCATCTCCTAGTACCATTGCACTGGACATTAAGTTTTAGCATATGACTTTGGGGGTAAAACAAACATTCAATCTGTAGCAGGCAATAATGATAGACTTGAGAGAACATAACCAAGAGTTTATGTTTGGACATCTCCACATAGTCATTGCAGCTCTGCCCTTGGGAATAGTTTCTATATAACTATAGAATAGTTTCTGTAGCTATATTTTAGGACTTTCCCTAAGTGAAGCTGTGATGTGGAAGAAGTCAATTTACAGCTGATGCCAATATAATTCTCCAATACATTTTGAACCAGAACTGAGTTCTTTTATGTCTTATAAGTTTTAAGGAATGTGACCTACTTTACCCCATGTACCCAAACATGAGATGAGGGGGAGGTATTTATTTAAAAGATGTAAATAATATGAAAATCTTGTCCAACTGTTTATAATTTAATTTGCTTGACTCCAAATCCAAATATATTACTTCATACCATAATTGATTGAAACTATCCTCCCCTGACCTTATGTCCTTATGACTTGACCAAGTATTTCCAATAAAAGCTTGGTCATTGTGGGAAATCCCAGTAACATAGTCATTTGGTGTTCCATAACCAGAAGCTAACTCTACTAACACGGGAAGGCCAGTAGCATGCCACGAGTACTCTCTCTTCCCCAAATGGAAAACAGCTTTCAGCTATTAAAACATTACTGCTACATAATGATAAAGGTTTTGTCTGAGAATTGCAACATCTTCAAAAAATTAAAAATATAACTGCCATATTATCCAGAAACCCACTTCTGGACTATGTCCAAAGAAAATGAAGTCCATATTTCAGACATATCTGTACTCCAGTGTTCGTAGAGGCATTATCCACAAAAACCAAAATACATAAACAAACCTAGTGTTCATTGATTGATGAATGGGTAAAGAAAATGTGATGTGTATAATGGAATATTATTCAGCAGCCTTAAAAAAAAGGAAATTCTGTCATTTGTGACAACCTGGATGCACCTGAAAGACATTATCCTAAGTGAAATAAGCTAGGCACAGAGAGACAAATACTGCGTAATCTTGCTTAAATGTGGAACCTAAAAAAGTCAAACTCATAAAAGTAGAAAGTACAGTGGTGGTTGCCAGGGGCTGAGAGGCGGGGTAAAAATGGGGAGATGTGGGTCAAAAGGTTCAAAATTTCAATTTTGCAGAATAAATACGTTCTGGAGATCTCATGTACAGTGTAGTGACTATAGTTAATGACACTGTGGTGTACACTTGAAATTTACCAGAAGTCACATAGTACCTTCTTGGTTTAATTCCACACCACTTAACACCAACAATGTGGCCCTTAATGCCTCCACTGAAGTATATGATCCAACTCCAAAAGCCCATCTTAAGTCTGGGGAGATTTGAAGGTAACAAGAGGGAGAAAAAAGAAGTAAAGAAATGCCAGAAGCAAATTTAAAGTTATTAGTAACTAAGCTAGCCTCAGTTTCCAAATAAAACATAGTCACCTATCAGTTAAAGTAGGAACTCTTACAGATAGACTATGTGAAATTACCACATCTTGGAGAAAGAAGGAAAAGTTATTTGCAGGTTGCGTACTATCATCTGTCATTGTTCCACAACCACCCAATGAAAATTCAACACTGTGCCTTGATACTGACCCATTCTGGCAACCAATCAGTGTGTCTTGCTTGAATCTGATCAAGTTATGGTGTCTTCACTGAAAGAGTCTAAAATGGCTATGATCAAATTAAACGTTTATACCCTAAGAAATTGGGACAGTGAGGAAAGGTATCTCGGTTTCTCCTTTGAGTAACAGTCTGAAGCCCAGGGCGCAGGTGGAATCGATGACTGGACAATATATAATGGAAATGATGACTGGAAACTATATACTGGATATGATGGAGAGTATATTCCTAATTTTCTTCCTGTCCAGTCTTATTTTTAAGTCTCTTGATTTAAGTCTTATTTCTTACACCACCAAACCTTCCCGATATGAACTATTCTTCTGCATGGGTATACATCAGTGATAGCTGATGTTGTGCCTTGCTAGCTGGGATTTCCTAGTTTCCTCCAGATCAGACCAACTCTGATTATCTGTCCTGGGCTAGGAATTCTGGGTAATGTGTTCTGATCTATTAGCAGGAAGTTTAGAAGGTCATTTTATAATAGTTATTTTCAATTTATGACTGCCTATCGGTGTCAAAAATAGGCCTGGAAATAACAAATTTGGATGGCAATACATAGTAGAGCTGGAGTACTTTTATATTTTTTTCAGACATGAAATTCAGTCAAGAATGTTTATCTGAATATATTAAGATTACACTAAAGATCTTGACTGACACTTTTCTTGACACTATCCTAATAATGATTCGTTTTTGCTATTTGTAATAAAATCAAATACTTCATTCAATGTGAAATGAAGGAAATACCTTTCAGTTTGATCTACACCTAGGTTGTGCTATTGGAATATTAATAATTCCTTTTATAATTCATGGATTCTCATTTTGCTATGAAATGATATTCTTTCCTATGTAAAATCACAGGTAAACATACTTATTCAATAACAAGCAGCCAAAGAGTTTACTCAGACAGTGGAAGATTGATTCTTAAAGTTATTGAAATCTATGCCATTTTTTACTGTCACTTTATATTCAAAATACTTTATCTGAATCAGAACTGTGATTGCTGAGGACCACCTTTTATATTCTACTGTCTGACAGCAAAATTACTTGGGCTAAGTTGAATTTTTAAAAATCTGCCGGCTTTCTCTCAAAAAATTTAATGCAGAAACCTATCTTTTAAGATAGATGGGTTATCTAGTAACCAGTGGATTTAAAAAAGAGTTTGCTATCTATGAAATCTTACATCAAAAAGAGAAGTGTCAGTGTGGAGAGCAGGACTAATAAAATGGTGTTGGTCTGATCAAGATAGCACGAAGTATGTAAAACAAAATGGAGTCACTCATGTCAACCAAGCTGGTGCCAGTCAAGAAGTTGGTTGAACTTTCTTGAACCAAGGTGGTTCAAGAGAGAAACTACCTAAGTCAGACCACACATATCTGGTGATGAGATACAATTAAGATACACATGTGGTCAGAACAACCATGTCTGCATAGCAGGAGTACCCATAGAGAGGTTCCTGGGGAAATTCCCCACTTGCCATAAGGGGTGCTAAGACACTTATGTAGAGATTCAAAAGAGTGGAGTATACTACTTTCAAGGTATAAATGAGGCAGGCTTCAGACCACTGCTAATACACTTGAGCTCCATACACCAGAGGCTGCTCCATGCCACATTGATCTTCCTTGGCATTCTCCACCAGAGGCTCTGACCTGCTGGACTGAGGACTTTGTCTGCCCTGATGCCCACCTGACTCTGGAGATTTTTTTCTTACAGAGGATGATGACTCCTTTGCTCATTGTGCTCTCTCCCAGAACTGCAGACTGAGTGTCTCAGACTCCGGTTCATTATTCCCTATTGATTGTTCTGTGTGTGTGTCCGTTATATTTCTCTTAGATTGTTAGAATGTGATTAGGATATTAATGTATGTTGATGCTTTACTTCGAATGAACTTACATTCAATAAAAGCTGAGTGAATAGCATAGTTATCTTGCGTGTTCTTGTTTATTCCCTGGTGCCAGATTGCTCAATAGGCAGCTAGCCAAGCAGTTGCCCTGCTGACTAATAGGAAAGACTATATTGCAAACATACGCTCATGACAGCACTCTACGTCACAAAAAACACTAATTAAATTCACTCACATATTTATTTTCACGTTCTCTTTCATAATTTGAAAGCACAGTTTAGTCCTTTTAATACTAAAAATGAGAACACCTTGTGTTAGTCGTGTCATTTCCTAATTGAGAGAAAGATCCAAGAAAGCAGGTCTTGTAGAATCACTATGGATGCAAATTTGCAGCACAGTAATTGCCCAGCATGTGCTGGCAAGCAGTTCATTCAGGCACATGCAATTAGAAAATAAAGAAGCAAAGAAGAGGAAGATAATCAATAGTAATCATTTCTGCATTTCCCCTCTTTCTTTCAAATGCCATTGTCATTTCATTTATGGCTGAAAAACAAAAAAAACAATTTAGAAATTTATCAAAATGAAAAGAAGAAAAGTTCAATTTAGAGACAGGAAATATTCACATGAGTTCAAGGGGAGTTTTGATTTCTTCAGCATTAAATGAGCACACTTTTGTCCAAGATATGATAACAATATGTTGTTACAGTAATGGTGGCCATGTAATGAATATCCAGAAGTATTTCACAATGAATTGAATTATGCTGTGTATATCAGCAGGAGTAAAGCAGACAAACTGGCTTAGAGATTATAGTCATACAGTCTGGTCCACAGTATTTTAGACTTTGACCATAACCAATTAAAATTGAGTACTCTAGTGTTCTAAATATATGGCTAACTGTTAATAGTTCCTGAACTAATATGGCTGATTATAATACCCATTAACCACCTACTATGTTTTTCTAGTATACAGATTTGTAGGTGTCATTGTTTCAAGCAAAGTTAAAATGAGCTTAAATTCTCTATAATTGTATATTATTCTATATTCATTTGCACATATATGTATATTATCAGGTATGAGCTCAATTTGAATAAAACATGTATTCAAAGTGATTTAAAATTGACATTCTAATCAAAATACCTCAAATATATTCAAATGATAAAATTTGATTTTGTAATATTCTTTTATCTCTTAGGCATAACAAGATAAATTTAAATGAATGCATTTAGATTCTTGGATTTATTGGTTTGGGTTAAATAGAAGAATCTTATTAAAAATTTTTGAGAAAAGGGTGATTATTTCCTTCCATTTTTGTTTCAGGTTTTTTTCATTTGTAATTCATGATGAATATTAAATACTAAAATATACTTGGGAGGTGATCAAGTCATAGTTTATACATGTTAACATTTACTTTATGGTGATAATAACATTAGAATCAATTTACTGTCATATTTCTTGTTCCTAATTTCTAGTTTAATGGCAGGAGCAGGGGGAGTCGAGGGCAACAAATTCAAAGAAAAGATGGCCAAACTTTTGGGTACAAACTTGGTGTTTAGATCTCACATGCTGTCTTTACTTAATTCGTCAAGTTATTTGACTCCTCATACAAGCACTACACCTAAGTCTATTATTCTGGATAAAATTGTACATAGAAAGTTTCAGATGCCCTGGCCACATACAGAGTCTATTCCAGGCCTACTGGGTAACTAATTCTTTAAAGTGAAAACTGCTCTTCAGTAAACATTGTCATGATTGATCACAACTTGTGAGTGATCACAACTGAGTATGTTTACCTCTTAGATGATATGACCTACCACGAATCCTGAGCAAGGTATGGCACAGTCAGGCATGAATCTCTTTCACACTGCTAAAATAATCGTGTACGGTCTATTCTCTCTCCTTTTAAGTGCAACTCTGCAGGTAACAGTCTGTAATATTCCTCCTTAAAGCTAAAGAGTGCCTGTTTGTTACACTTGCTTCTAATTTTTTCCAAAACACTAGTACCATTTCCTTATATGTCTGTTTTCATAATGAAGTGAAAATACACGTTTTTCACACTTAAAATTACCTAATTTTCATTAACATCTTATGAGCCCTTAATTCCATGGAGACAAGAGTTTTGTTTTTATTTTTAACAAAAGGTTTATTCTGGAGTAGTTTTAGATTTACAAGAAAGTTGTTGCTAAGAGTGTAATATATGCCCCACATGTCCCATGTGCCCACACTCAGTTTCTCTTATTATTAACATCTGACATCACTAAATTTTTGTCACTATCAATACACAGATATTGAAACATTATTATTAGCAAAAGTTCATAGTTTATAAACATTTATGTTTTTACTTAATGTCCTTTTTGAGTTTGTTTGTTTCAGAATCCCATCCCAGAAACATTGCATTTAGCCCTCATGGCTCATTAGGTTTCTCTCTGGGTGACAGTTTCTGAGGCTCCCCTTGTTGTCAGTAACCTTCACAATTTTGCAGATGCTTGGTCAGATAATTTATATAAGGTTACATAATTGGGATTCATCTAATGTTCTCATGATTAGACTATTATGGGTGTTTTGAAGAAAGAATACAGGTAAAGTGGCATTCTCAAATATTATATTAAGGATACATAATGCCCACATGATTTATAACTCTTGATATTTACCTTGATTACTTGTCTGATATAGTGTTTGTTAGCATTATCCGGTGTAAACTTATTCTTTCTTTGCTTCTTTTCATACTGTCCTCTTTGGAAAAAAGTAGGAACAACTCAAAGTGTGATGACTTCCATTCTACCTCATTGAAGAACATGTTTAAACAACATAGCATGTTTCTAAATAACACATAGGTCAAACCATAAATCTCAAGAGAAATTAAGAAATATGTGGAACTAAATAAAAGTGGAAGACAACACATCAAAATTTGGGGGATGCAGCAAACAGTACTTAAAGTGAAGTTAATAGTTGAAAGCATATATTAGAAAAGAAGAAAGATTTAAGTTTAATCTAAGTTTCCACCATAGGGAACTGGAAAGACAAGAGGAAACTAAATTCTAAGTAAGTAGAAAAAAAGAAATAATTAAAAAATAGAACATAAAATGAAATTGAAGACAATAAAAAACAGAGAAAATCAATGGATCTAAAAGCTGTTTTTTTTTTCTTTTAAAGGTCAATAAAATTGATAAGATTGAGGCTAACTAAGAATAAAACTTGTAAATTACTAATATCAGAAATGAAAGAGGGGACATCACTGCATTAAAAGGTTAATTAAGTAATATTATGAAAAACTCTATGCCCACAAATGTGAAAACCTAGACAAAATAAACCTATACTTTGAAAGACAAAAGATGCCAAAAGTTATACAGGAAGAAATAGATAATCTGAATAGGCCTACATATTAAGGAAACATGATTACCTTGGGTAAAGTGATGGTTTATAGGGGCAATACCTAAAGTACAAGCCATGTATGAAATAATTGATAAGTAGGACTTTATTAAAGTGAAAAATTCTGCTCTGCAGAAGACCTTGACAAGAGAAGGAGAAGACAAACCACAGACTAGGAGAACATTTTTGCAAAAGATACATCTGATAAAACATTGTTGTCCAAAATATACAAAGGACCCTTAAAACTTACCAGTAAGAAAGCAAATAAACCTAATGAAATAGCCAAAAACCTGAACTGAAACTTCACCAAAGAACGTACACAGATGACAAGCATATGAAAAGATGCTCAACTTTATATGTCATCAAAGAAATACAAATTCTAACAACAATGAAATACCTTATTGTACTTATGAGAAGGTTCAATATCCAGGACACTGACAGCATCAACTGCTAGCAAGGAGGTGACAAGAAACTTCGGCAGTTTCTTGTGAAACTAAACATACTCATACTGTGTGGTCCAGCAGTAATACTCCTTGGTATTTATCAAAGGAGCTGAGTTGAAAACTTAATGTTCACATAAAACCTGCACATAAATGTATAGAAACTTTACATATAATTGCCACAATTTGGAAGCAAAGGTGTCCTTCAGTGAGTAAATGGAAAAATAAACTCTAGTACCTCCAGAAAATTGAATATTTTTTGTACTAAAAAGAAATGAGCTATCAAGACATGAAAAGACATGGAGAAAATTTAAATGCATATTACTAAATGAAAAAGTCAATTAGAAAAGACTGCATAATGTGTTATTTCAACTACATGGCATTCTGGAAAAGGCTAAATCTATGGAGATTATTAAATGTCAGTGCAATGGGGATGAATAGGTGTAGCACTGAAGACTTTTAGGGCTTTGAAAATATTATAATGTTGGGTACATTCTGTTATATATTTGTCTAAACCCATAGAGTGTACAGCACCAAGAGTGAACCCCCTATTGTAAATTTTGGACCTTGGATGATTAATATGTGTCAAGGCTTATCAGTGGTAACAAATGCACCGCTCTGGTGGGAGACGTGGATAGTAAAGTGCACTCTGTATCGGCAGAGCAAGTATGTATGGGCGATCTCTGTGCCCTTCTCTCAGTGGTGCTGTGAACCTAAAACTACTTTAAGAATTAAGTCTTAAAAATTTCCATTTGTTTTTTAAAAGTCTTTCTGAGACTTTTTATCTTTCCATTTGGTTCCCTTATAATAATTGTTTGTTGCAGCATTGTATGATGCTGATTTAAAATCCTCCTTAGATAATTCTACATTATTCCAGTGTTGGTATCTATTGATTTTTTCATTCAAATTGAGATTTTTCCTGATTTTGCAACAGAGGAAAGGATTATTTACCAATTGTTTGCCAGGTAGGATTGTACATCCAGCTTCTCCACTCAGCCCCTGTTGACACCTGGTAGGGAGGCTTGTTTTTCTGGTTTCTCAAGGCAGAGGTGTGAATTACAGTTACCCAATAAGGCTTCCATTTACACTGCTTTGGATGGAAGGGTGAATTCCACTTGGCCTCCTTGTGGGTAACCTTGTGATAAGTCAATGGTGAAAGTCTCTATTAGGTATCTTCTGACACCATTTCAACATAGAGGGAAAGAGAGAGCTTTGTTATTTTCATGTAGGGGTGGGCACTCATGTTTCCTGTGTGGTCACTGATGGGAGTGGGTAAATTACAACTCAGTGCTGCTGGGTGGTGTGAAAGTCCCCATTCCACCCTGAGCCTTGTTTAAAACTACAGAAGCAAGGGTCACTGTGCAATCTGGTCTCCTTAATACAACCTGGGGCCATTGGAAGTCTAGGCAGCTGTCAGTAGTAGAGGTTGGGAAGCATTTTTTCTATGGTTATTCTTTTCTGAGGAGCAGAGTGGTTACTGTCTAACAGATTTCTGTCTTGCCAGCTGTCCTTTTCCTGTTATGCTGTTTTGAGAGAGTAGAGTTTTGAGGGCCTTTTTTGTTCTATACCTATGGGTGTTTCCACATTGTCAGCTTCCTCTCAGCATTCATTCTGGAATAGAGGAGGCACAAAGAAATTAGGAATCTCACCTTTTATTGAGTCCCAAGAGCTAAACCTCCTTACCTTCTCTCTTCTTTCTTTTGGTCTCCTTATTTTGGTTACATATATAATATTCAGATGGCTAACTTTCTACTTCTAAATAAGAAGTACACATATTTCATCTTTCCAGAAGTTCTGATCCTATTGAAACATTTTGACTACAGTGATATGATTAGACATAAAGAGACAAATCTTGTATAGGAATACAGTTAAATGTACAGAAGCAGATTAGGCAACAAATGATGAGATGCAGAACTGAAACACTGGGCTGTGCTATTGAAAGAGGGAAGATAAATACAAACACAAAAAAGAGAATGCAGAAGCTGAGAGGGCAGTTACTTGTGATAAATTGTTTGATAGAAATCATTGCCCAGTGAACATTTAAAATTTACAATATTTATGATAATTCTAAAAGATTGTTTCCCATATATTAAACATTATGACTCTGAAAAACTTTTTTAACTTACCATATTCTAATTCTTATTTGAATATATTAAAAATACATCTAAAACATGGTAAATTGTAAGAAGAAATATGCTTTAACCTACTGACACAAGGTACAGAGTAGATTAGAATAATATATTTATAGTAGCGACTGTCAGGGTCACTTAGGAATTACTAGAGAGTTAGGAGATTTAAGAAACATCAAAAATGTCACAATTCCATGTTTGAACACTAGAAAATATTGGACAAAAAATCAGATTATAGAGATAGTGATTCTTCAAATGATGAAAATATTATTTTATCCTGTTAAAAATAACATATCACAAAGAAAAAAATCAAATGAAGAGGTAGAATTTTGAAAGCAAGTAAATCAATAATGGCAAGTAAACATGGGCATTTTATATATGTATGTATTGGGGATATGTATAATACATTTGTTTACAAGCACGCATAAACACGCTGAGGTTTTCAAATCTTATCACCATGCTTTATTTTTTACATGTATTTGTAACACTGCTTTTGATAAGACTAGCAATGGCTTCACCTCTTGGGGGAAAACTTTTTTTAGTAAATCTGAACTTAAAATAATTTCAAAGAATATGAAATTTCAATCTGTTTATAATTTGATGGTATTGGGCATATCACCTAAAAATCAACTCTGGTGTTCAGCATTGCAAACATACACACATATAGAATATGTATCCAAACACATTTTGCTAATTAATAACAAAAGATACAAGTCTTATTTATCAATATCAATATATTTTTTATTCAGCAAATATTTACTAAATATCTACTGTGTGGCAGGTGCTATCTAGGCTCTCTAAAGGGAATAGTGTGCAAAACAAATCAAAACTCTTTCCTTTATGGAGATCACATTTTAGTGAGTAAAAAAAGACATGGTATAAATAAATATATACCAATATATGTAGCACAGAGATGATGACAAATGCTAGTGTTAGTATTCAATAAAAGGGATGGATATTGCCATAGGCTGAAGATTCGTGTCCCCCAAATTCACGTTGAGACCTAATTCCCAACATGATAGTATTTTGAAGGTAGCACCATTGGGAGATGATTGGGTCATAGGACAGAGTCTTCATGACTGGGCTTCATGGACTTTTAGAAAAGATCCCAGAGAGCACCTTCACTCCTGCCAACAGGTAAGGACACAACAAGATGATCACCTATGGAGTAGGAAGTGAGCCTCGCCAGATGCCAAATTTGCCAACATCTTATTCTTGCACTTTGCAGCCTCCATGACTATGAGAAACAAATGTTTATTGTTTATAATCCTCAACAGGATAAGACAGCAATGTATGCTGATGAAGCAAGAAACTTTAATCTAGTAATATTGATCATAACTAGAATAGTTAAGGAGAAAGTATGGCAATGTTCATTATACCTGAATGTCCTGAGATTTATAATATGAATCCTCATGCCCTTGAATGATTATTAGGGTATATTTGTTTATCTATTAAATACTAATGTTAAGTATTTTTATACCAATCAAATTTATATGGATCATCTAATGTAGTTAAACTGATTTTCAACTCACTTTAGAAAACTTCAAATGTCGTGTAAGGAGAAGTTTGAGAGATTAAGACATGAGATTGTTTAAATTGGAAATGAGGAATCAGATAACTTATTATTAGACAAATATAACTACAGTAAACTCCTATGTTGGAAATATCAGCAGTACCTTATAGCAATTTTAGGAGAAGAGATGAAGGAAATTAGAAATACACAACTACAGAGTGACGTGCAGTTCCTCAAAAACAATTCCTCCACTTTTCAAGATGTTCCTTAGGTTAATACGCAAAGCTGTAATATCATCTTAGTTGTTCCAACCTGAAAGCAAAGAATTCAGTAATTAACTGCACTTAATGGAATATAACAAAGTGAAGACCTCAAGTCTTACATATTACACTGTAATATGTACATTGCATACATTTTACATAAGAGAACATGAGAAACATCATAGTTTGCAAAATTGCTAGAGTTCACCTTAAGTAAAAAAATAAATCTCTGGGTTCCAAGGGCAGGACTCTGATTTGCTATATTTGGCTTTATTTATCTGTCAAAACATCTAAAGTTTTAGAATCTCAGAACTCTACATCTTTGTTTTTAAATATTTGTTTGCAATACTGCTTTTGACTTGAAAAAATAGCAATGATTTCAACTCTGGGGAAAATGTTTTTCAGTACATTTGAACTTAAAATAATTTCAATGAATGTGAAATATTGAAACTATATATTTAATACAGCTAATAAAAATGTACAACCTGATATGTATTCCATGTTTAACAATGAACTTTTTATAGGTTCCTCCAGGTTCTAACTGGCTTTTCAAAATTTATGTTCAAAATTTTAACTATGGGGGCATATAAAACCAAGTGATTGTTTAAAGATGTTTTCCTTTTATAAACATTATAACTTTGCCCTGATAAGAAGAATCATGATCATGTTGAGAAGGGTAATAAAATAATATTAATATCTAATATTATATGACATAACCATGAAACAGGCACTGTAGTGCTTTCTGCACAATTTCAACTACATTGTATACATTCAAATGTATAGTTGTTCAGAATTAACTCTAGTAAAAGATAAAGGCAGTATTCAGTCTCTGTCTCTAAAGTGTGTGTACCTAATCCCTATTAACACAATCTTCAAAATGAGTAAATATTCTTTTAAAATTATTGTGGTTATGGACAGAGTAAAAAAAGTAGATCACCCAGAACACAAAATAATTCTACCCATGTGAAGTTTTTGACATGCAAAAAATGTAAAATTGCCCTGACTGGTGTAGTTCAGTGGATTGAGTATGGACTGTAAACCAAGGGTCACCAGTTTGATAGTTCGATTCCCAGCCAGAACACATGCCTGAGTTGCAGGCCAGGTCCCTAATAGGGGACACATGAGAGTCAACCACACATTGATGTTTCTTTCCCTCTCTTTCTCCTTTCCTTCCCTTCTCTCTAAAAAATAAAAAGTAAATAAAATCTTTAAAAAATGTAAAGTTATTATAAATATAAGAAAATAATCTTTTAACTTACTGTTAAAAAATAATAGCTAATAGATGGACAAAATGGAATCTGTTGTTCCAGGTATGGCTGTAAAGAACATGCCATTTATCTTTAGAAGTTTGAGGGAAATCTTACAAATACCTTAACCATAACATATTTACTAAAATTGATTGGGATCAATCAATTTTATTGATTTGCAAAAACTGTGGAGAATATCAGTTACTACCTTATTTTTACAATCCCTCCAAGCCACTCACACAAATCAGATTCTAAAAATATGGAAAGATTATGTTCAATACAACATAATAATTATTGTTTTTAAAATTTTTATTTAGCAAACAATAGGTTTTTAATCCTAAATTTTTATTACTTGAATAGGAGCTTTACTAAAGTATTCAAGCATTAAATGTTGCCATAGACATTAATACCATCAGGCTCAAGCCTCACCATTCATGTGTAGAGGCTGCAACTTTTCTCAAATAACATTCAACGGTGGATCCAGGGACACATGGTTTATCTTGGAAAGAGGATATTTAGTAACAATGAGTGAAATGATCAAGGCTTTTTCACAAGGGAAGATAAAACAGTTGTATTTTTAATAGTCGTCATATATAATCTCTAATCCCATTTCTTCTTTTATGTGTAGCTGATTTCTAGATCAAACTGAATTTTAAAGATCAAAGGAAGAACAAAAAGAAGATATTTTATTTTTAAAAAATCAATTCTGAATCAGTTCTGAAAAATCTTCTCCATCAGTTTTCAAATGTTTATTTAAGAATTACTGCATCTAACTGCTGCCAAGCCACTATCAGGGACAGAGCTACCTGTAGCCTATCAAGCTGACCAGGGTTAAAAGGTGCTAGGTAGGGCAGGATCATAGATATAGCTCACTAAGGTGTTCATGGAGTACATGGAAGATATCAGTTGCCCCATCAACCATAATGTAAAAGACCCCATGTGGAAGGTGATGTGAATCCCCTGTTTGAATCAGATGAACAAGCTCAGAGGCTGAGCTGAGCCTGCTGTGTCCTGAAGATAGACGTCTGGGTTGACCAGTTACCGATGTTTATTATCTGCAGTTATTAAAAATGTGTTTATAATATAAGTTAATGATATTTAAAAAAGAATTATCTGAGTAAAATAAAAGTCTTATATTACAAAATAAACCATTTCCCAGAATGGGTAGTATATTTTTTAAGGATAATTTCATGTTTGTTGACATCCTATTGATTGACAAAAATAAAAATGCTGAATGCAACTTTTTCAGGTAGTTCCAACATGTATATTGAGAAATTATACCTAAAACTATAAATTTTAGTTCACTGAAAAGTCATTCACTTCATACACAAAGGCAAACAGGTCTGCACACACATGTATACATATATGCAGATACCCCTACACTGCTTTCTATACTTGAAATAATACCTGAACTAACACTGAGAACAAGTACTTTTCTACATATACACTTCTGCTGATTCTGATAGAGACAAGGAAACAGTGTTTTATTCAAAAATCCACTTGGCTCTAAGTCAGTAATGTACCTTTCCATTTTCCCTATCTCTAATCCTTTCCATACCTAATGGATGAAAGGTGAAGGTTATTATCAACCTAACATCCTATTACTTGGAGGTGGGCAATGTGAAGCTCTTGAAATAAGGTAAATTGAGTGTTTTAAGTGTTAGCTTTCAGGTCCTTCTCTGAAGCTTTGGTTTATCCTATGTATTAAACTCTATATGATTTTGAGCACAGAGTAAGCTGTCAATATCACTGGGTGTGAGCCATATAACACAAACATCATGGTGACAGTTTCTGTTCAAGCTTTAAGACAAAATTTGCTTATTGCATCACAAAGACATCAAACCCTCATTTTCATAGAGTACATGAATGGTACTAATTAAGCAAAATGATAATTATAGTTGAAGAAATGGAAACTATAGCATCACATAGTCACAGCCAATATTTTTCTGAGCATTTAAGATGGAATCAAAGCCAACAACTGATGAAAGACTGTATAATTAAAGTCTTTTCTTTGGGCAGATGAATAAATAATAACTAAGTTTGAGTAACAATAGTCCTAAAGCAAGAAGCAAATATCTCTATGAAATTTCTCATTAGCAAGGAGAGAGGAAAGAATACATTAAAGAGAGACAAAAAGAACCATGATTGTTCATGATTGTATTTTGATACTTGGAATCAGTGGACTCTTTTTAGTCATTACCCAGGAATCTATATTTGTGGAAAAAGAGTTAATTAGTCTCCATGAAGGATATATTTCTCAGAGATTCTGTGGTAAGCAGAATTCTGGATGGCCCCCAAGGTTCACATACACTGTTGTTCATTTCTTCTATAATCTCCCTCCTTGACTGTGGAAAGGGCCCTTAAATATGATGAGATATAATTCTAGTGATTATGTTGTGTTATATGACAAAATAATTGTTTCAGATGCAATTAAAGCCCTAATCACTTGTCTTTGACTTAATTAAATAGGAGATTAATCTGGAAGGGTTTGACCTAATCAGCGGAGCCTTGTAAAAGAAGGACCAGGGCCTACATGGAGGTCAGCTATGTTTTTCTACTGGTCTTGAAGATGTAAGCTACCAAGTGAGAGTGTCTAGGGGGAGGCCAAATACCGTAGGAGCTAAGGATCATCTCCAATTAACAGCTATCAAGAAAATGGGGCCTCAGTCATACAACCACAAGGGACTGAATTCTGCTAACAGCCACTTGGGTTTGGAAGGAATGCAGCTTAGCAACCACTTTTATTTTATTCTCGTGAAATCCTGAGCAAAGGACCCAGTGAAGTTACAGCCAGATTTCTGTCCCAAAGAAACTGCAAGATAATACATGTATGTTGCTTTATATTGTTTAGTTTTTGGTAATTTGTTATGTAGTCATAGAAAACTAAAATAGACTCTAACCCTCAGAGTAATCTGTAGCTTCTACCTACAGAACTAACCTAAGCTTTATCTATTATTTTTATTATGCTAATCTTATTTCTTAATTTAAAATCTCATTTTTCCAAAAAAATACATTTTTTTTGTCAGGAATATATTTCTTGCAGAATGTCAAAAATATTTCTATGTATGTGGAGTGGATAATCTCATCATTTAGGCACAGATATAATTTGAATAAATGAATACCTACTATTTACTTTCTAACAGGACTCATCTTTGATATTTCACTCACTAAAGCATGTTTATTTTGAAACCTTAAATTAACATTTGGAGTTGAAAAATAAATGTTTCTCAATATATGTGGCAGCCAAATTTACAAATTACATTAATGCAGTACATAAAGCCATAGAAATATGCAACCATGCATGCACAAGCTTAGCTACTTGAGGGAGGGAATAATTGCTGAGTGAGAGTGTTTGCTGTGTTCTGTAAATGAGGCACAATAAAAGTAACATTTTTTTTTTTAGCAAGAAGCAGGATGCACTGTTATCTCTGATATCCATCACACTTCTCATAAAGGTTATTTGGCCAAGGTTCTTGAGTGTGCCAACCAGGAAGTTATTGGAACTATTTGCAAAGCAGTCTTCAGTATGCTCCCAGATTTGCCTTGATTGTTATCTGCTCACGGGGAGCTTAAGTTTCTTATTTGGAAGGTAGTTAGTGTTTTCCTTTCTCAGAAATACTTAACTACTCATTCAAAATGTTTATCAGTAGGAGTAGATAATTAGAATAAAACTATAATATGTATTTTATCTCTTTTTTTTCCCACACTTTTCATATTGTGGGAATGGAGTAACCATTCTTCATATGCTCGCCCTACATATGAAGAGGAAGGAGCATAGATAGTTTCCAGCTCCCAACTCCCTGCTGATAAATGTTCAGGAGTAATTTTAAAAATTTATTAAGCTGCTATAACAAGTAAGCCTGTTGTGCACATTCATCTTATACTTATAGTAACCCAAAACTAGGTCTTAACCTCAAGTGCAAAGGCTAAAGTTTAGTGCTTACCCTGAAGTCACACCCAGTGAAGCAGGGAAGAGATGCTCACCATCTGATTCTGAAGCCACTATCTTTTCCAGTCCAAATGCCTCTCCATCTTGTGTATCCTATCTGTATAGCACCTAGATAAATTGGTTCCCCCCTCCCTTGCTTCTTCAAAGTGCATTCTAACTTCATTGCCTCTAATCACTGAACCCTGAAGCCACAGTTAATAAGGAGAAAAAAACAACGTGGAGAAAAATAATGTCTTCTTCTTTTCATAGGCTTCCATTCTGAAGCTGTAAACAGACCAAACATGGAGGCAGTCACAGTTTTTATTACAGGACTAGGCATTGTTATATCCAAATCACTAAAATGGAAACTGATGTTTTGGACTATTTGTGATATATAATGCGAAGTAAGATTATAATCCTGTTCTATATGGGTCAGGGAAGTTTGCATTTAATGAATAAAGTTTGAGGGGCCAGTAGAAGATGATAAACTATGCTTGCTCCAGACTGAAATTTGAACATCTTCCTACCTATGTCTATTTACTTTTCATGCTGCTCTATAATCTTGCTCAATTAGATTTAGCCTCTATGATTAACTGTTTTGGTGACAGAAAAATCAATGCAAACTGGCTTAAGCAACTCATATAAGCACAAACCCAAATAATGACACTGGCTCCTGGTTTCTTTCTGACTTTCTTCTGTGGCTGTACCTAATGGCCACCTTTGTGGACACAGCTGATACCCCTTTGTTTAATTTCAGTGGAAGGGAGACCTTTGCTTAAGGCAGTCTGAAAAAGCGTTGATAGTCACTTTGACCAGACTGATTTAGATTGCATTCATTCGTAAATGAATCACATTACCAGGAAATGTTATTCAAGGATGGGCCTGGTTTGTGTGTTCCACACGGGTTGCTGGAATGGATTCTCAGTTTCAGGCCATTGGAGACAGAGCATGGGTGTTGGGGGATGGATGGATTGCCAAACAAAAAGCAGGGGCTGCCTCAGGAAGAAAGGGGAACGTAGGTTGGGAAAGCAAATAACAACTGCCCAGTAAGAATATTTGTTTTGTGGAAGTTCTATTCCAGCAGGATTAACTTATTTCTGAACATTCTAAGCATTGTACCAGGCTTTAAGAACCAGATTCACCGATGGTAGGCATTTTTGCTGTACAACTGCAATCTCCATGCTTCTTCTTTCCCTATTAGTTTTCTCCATCTTTGAATGTTACTCACCATCTGCAGGTGGCCAGCCTGGGGTTTTAATGAGCTTGTTCAGAGACTGTGTTCCAGAAATTTATGGCGGTCTTTCTTCTTTGTCCCATTGCCAAAGGTCCATTCAAGTATTGCTCATACATGTTTCAAAAACTTGGATGAAACGTCTAAATAAGCCAGATGAATAGTTAAATATGATTTTCAATCTATGTAAATTTTACTTGATGCTACATTACTGATGGTTTTCTCAGGAAGACTCCAGAACTACAATTTTTCTAAAATTTCTTTGTCAGAACACTCACAGTTTAGAGAGCTGAACTGCAATAATGAAGCCACATAATAGTCTTCTATTGCATAGCCATTTGCTTCCACTTGCACATTGAAATTTGTAGCAGAAATGTAAATGTTTAGCTTAATTGCCCTACTATGAAATACAGAGATTTATGAAAAGACGTTAACATTCTGTCTCTGTGCCATCATTAAAAAGGCTCTCTGGGTATTCAATAGTAAGAAAGAAAAAAACATCAAGTATAAAAAGTCACAAATTGCATTTAAATCAACATAGCAAAAGGTTTCCATGATACAAAGAAAAATTAAATAAAACAGTGGGTTTCTTTTCAATTGAGGCCTTTAAAGAAACAGGCAGGATGTAATATTATTTATTTGTCAGACAAGTGACATAGTTAATCAGTGATAATTCCCTTGGATTGGCCTCTCTGTTATGTCAGTTAATTAAGTGCACTCTCATATATACTGACCAAACCCCTCTACGTGGTGGGTAGGCAGAGAAATAAAAGGCATAGATAGTTGGTCCCTCTCCTACCTGGAAAAGAAATCAATACTGATTTAGTTGTAGCAGAATTGAGCTATTTTGTCTGCAGTCTTTTTATCTGCAAGGCCCCCTGGCCATCAGTGTGGGAAAACATTCATGGAACGAATGCATTTAGCAAGAGTAATCATCATCATTGTGAAGTGCTTATCAGAAATGAAGACAAAATGCAATTTGGCTAGATTTACAGTTGGACCAATAATTACCATTCAGATGTTTCAGCTGAATGCAAAATACATGATTCCAAGCCATGACATTTTTGTTCGATTGCTTTCTTTTCCTTTCTCTTGTGATCTCTAACCTTCCTCCATTTTCTTTTCTTTTTTTTTCATTTATAAAATATGTCAGTCATGATGTAGCACAGCTGAATAATTGTCATAGAGTCAAATGCTTGCAGATGGTTAATGGAAACAGAAAATTAAATGAACAGCAGTAAAGAAACTCATACAAAATTAAAGAACTCTATTGCAAATTTAAAGGGTCATTTGGTTTCATCAAAAATCAAATAATATGAATATGTTATCCTCTGCATGAAAGAGACTATGTTAAATTGTTTTGAGAGCTGAAAAATGAGCAATCAATGGTGTGCTAATGAAATTTGTGAAAAAAATTATGCACTATTGAATGTGCCGTAAATTGTCATTTAGTCCCTGTGGAAGAAGGCCTTCTTTGGGGGATCAATTTTTTTTTGGCTTGAGCTTATTGTTTACTTAAATTATTGAACTGAGGACAGGACTTGAAACAAGTTAAGATTGTTACTAAAAAGAAATGAAAGTAGGATTAAACTAGGAAGGAGACCTCTCTGTGTTGCAAAAAAAGAAAAAAGAAAAAAAATTATGCCCCCCACAGACAAGATTAGTTATTCTTTCAAAAGTGTCTTTTCTGAGCTTTTTGGTCCCTCATATGACAGAAACCCAACAATTCATAACACATTCATCATATGTTCAAAGAACAGAATCAATGGCCCCATTGACCTGTAAGGACTTAAGACGGTTTAGGCCAACTAAGCTCTCGTCTGCCTGGTATTTTTTGAAATAGTATATAATTGACAAAACCTTAGTGAAGAGAAAAGCTGTCTTTCTAGTGAAGCATTAGATATGATGTTGTATGGTATCATTCAGAAGTGAATTTCAGTTACAGACTCTTTAAGAATAGATTTTGAGATTACAAAGCATTGCATTCTTTTTTCACTCCTTTTTATTTTTCATTATCCTCTCTATTCTCTGCAAAACACAGATGTCAATATGAAATGTCTTTTGTCCATCAAAGAAATGATTTTCATCTTTGATGGTTGCTCATATCAAAAGGAAAGAAAAATAAAGACAGATAATTGAAGCCTCATTGAAAATAACCGGAGGTTTGTGACATTGCCTTAAATTACTATCTAATAGCTGAATATTTGTAATGACTAACTAAATCATAGAGGGTGTTAGAAAGTGAATCAGTTTTTCACATAACAAGGCTAAAAAATAAATATTTCTGAAGGAGCAGCTTAAAAATGTTATTACTTTTAATAATATTCCTTCAAGATAACTCATAATCTTTTCAAATGCAAAATGAAAAGATTATGAATTCTCTTGCACTAATGGGAACAATATATAACCATACAGTTTTTTTTTCTTTTCAGTTACTTCAGTGATTTAACCATAAAAGTATCTTATTATTTTTTTTAAATTTTTTATTGCTGTTCAATTACAGTTGTCCCTATTTTCTTTCCATTGCTCTCCCCTGCCCTGCCCACCCCACTCTCACATTCAATGCCCCCTGTTGTCTGAGCCCATGAAAAATCTATTCATGTTCCTTTGTTTGTCCCTTCCCCTTCTTACCCTTTATCCTCCTCTCCACTCGCTCTGGTCACTGTCAGTTTGTTCTTTATTTCCATTTCTTTGGTTCTATTTTGCTCATTTGTTTATTTTGTTGATTAGGTTAGATCTCACTTATAGGTGAGATCATATGGTACATGTCTTTCACTGCCTGGCTTAATTCACTTAGCATAAAGCTCTCCAGTTCCATCCATGCCGTTGGAAAGTGTAGGAGCTCCTTCTTTCTGTTGTATAGTATTCCATTGTGTAAATGCACCACAGTTTTTTGATCCACTCATTTACTGATGGGTACTTAGGCTGTTTCCAGCACTTAGCTATTGTAAATAACAGTTATGAACATTGGGGTGCATAACTTCTTTTGAATTGGTAATTCAGGATCCTTAGGGTATAATCCCCGTGGTGGAATTGACAGGTCAAAAAGCAGTTTCATTTTTAGTTTTCTGAGGAAATTCCATACTGTTTTCCACAGTGGCTGCACCAGTCTGCATTCCCACCAACAGTGCAGTAGGGCTCCCTTTTCTCCACAACTGTGCCAGCACTTGTTGTTTGTTGACATGCTTCTGATGGCCATTCTGACTGGTGTGAAGTCATATCTCATTGTGGTTTTAATTTGCATCTCTCTGATGGCTAGTGATGCTGAGCATTTTTTTCATATATTTATGGGCCCTCTGTTTGTCCTTTTTGGAGAAGTGTATGTTCAGGTCCTTTGCCCATTTTTTAATTGGATTGCTTGTCTTACTGGTGTGGAATCATGCGAGTTCTTTATATATTTTGGAGATCAAACCCTTGGCCAAGGCATCATTGGACAATGTGTTTTCCCATAAGGTTGATTCCCTTTCCATTTTGCTGATGCTTTCTTTAGCCATGCAGAAGCTTTTTATTTGGATGAAGTCCCATTTGTTTATTCTTTCCTTTATGTCTCTTGCTCTATAGGACATATTGGTAAAAATATTGCTGCATGAATATCTGAAATTTTTGTGCCTATGTTCTCCTCTTGGACTTTTATGGTGTCATGACTTATATTTAAGTCTTTTATCCATCTTGAGTTTATTTTTGTGTAAGTTGGTGGTTGAGTTTCAGTTTTTTGCATGTAGCTGTCCATATCTCCCAACGCTGTTTGTTGAAGAGGCTATTTTTACTCTTTTTTTATGCTTCTGTCCCCCACTTTTCTAAAATTTTTTCTCCCAAATTTGTCAGTGGGTTTTGTATAAAATTGATGCAGAGGTGAAAATATCAATTTAACTTTTCTTTTGACTAAGTACAAAATACCTTATTTTATTTTTTAAAATTCTTTATTGTATTTTTTCTATTCCTATTTACCCCCCTTATACTCTCTTCTACTTCCAACCACTCTCCTCCACCATCCGCAATCCCCACACTGTTGTCTGTGTCTATTAGTCCTTTTCCTTTTCTGCTCCATCTGTCCACTTCCCAAACTGCCCCTCATCCCAGAGCTGTCAGCCTGTTCTCTATGAGTCAGTCTCTATTTTGCTTGTTAGTTCAATTCGTCATACCTACTAAGGTTTAGTTGCTTGTATTTTTATGTTAAGAGATGTTAAGAACAAAAATAACTCAACAATTTGAATAGCTTGTATGCATAAGCTATAATAAATGTCTAATTTCATTGAGTTAATGCATTTTTCTATGTATTATTTTCAAATTTTACTCAAATTTTAATGATTGTCTACCCTTGTTCTAACTAAATCTCTTTAATACATCTATTCTTACATAACAGTAATATTATCATTTTTATTTATTTTATTAAAGGTATATTTTATTTTTACTTGAAAGAAGGTCAGAGGAGAGAGATACAGAGAAACATCAATGTGAGAAAGAAACACTGATTAATTGCCTCCCAGATGCACCTCAACTGGGGATGGAATCCATAACTTAGGCATGTGCCCTGATTGGGAATCGACCCAGCAAACTTTGGATTAGGAGATGACTCTCCCACCAACTGAGCCATGCAGGCCAGAGCAAAGTTTTCATTTTTAAAATGATTTTATTATTTATTTTTTTAGAAAGAGGAAGTGGGAGGGAGCAAGAGAAGGAGAAAAACATCAATGTGTGGTTGCCTCTCATGTGCCCCATACTAGGGACCTGGCCCATAGCCTAGGCACATGCCCTGACTGGGAACCAAACCAATGACCCTTTGGTTTGCATACCTGCACTCAATCCACTGAACCACACCAGCCAGGGCCAATGTTGTCATTTTTAAATCCAGTTATTTCAATACTAAATGTAGAAGCATTATCTATATAATAACCAATAAAAGTACTCTGTGAAGATTTATTGCTAAAAAATAAGTATAATAGATGAAATTTGTAGCAGGGAACATTTCCATTAATCTAACTCTTTTTCTTATAAATTAAAATTTGAATTTTTTTTTTTTTACTTTTCAAATAATATGTAAGAGATTTTTATCAGGAGCAATTGCTACAAATACTGCAGTCCTACTAAAGTCTTGTATTCCGAACAGAAGTACAAAGTATGGTTCATGGAGTTGTAGCATAATTCATGGGTGTTCCTGAAATTTTGTATAGCTTAATAAATCAATTCTCTTAATTATTCTCTATAATTCATTTGTATTATATTGCAGTTGAAATTTTGAGGGGAAAATATTAGACATTTATATTAATATTTAGAACATATTTCTGGGTTTAGGATAGCACTTGAGGCTAGAGAAGACCTTTGTTCAATATTTTGAGGTTCTACAAATGAAACAAACATGAAATAAGTACATAACTAAGTATAAACACATTGAGATCTTCAAGAGTTGTCAACGTCAAAAAATTTGCAGGAAGACTATAGAGGAAACTGTGTTACCTGTCCCAGTCCACCATCAGGATGATGGCTCTCATTATGCTGGCTGCTAGAAATGTTTGCCACTGACAGCTCACAGCTGGATCTCACCTCTGGAATCACCCTCCATCTCAGGGAGCTTCCTCATAAACGTGTTTGCCTTTACCTCATGCTGCATCTGGTGATTCATGTGACTACGCAGTGTCAGCACCCTTGCCTCAATTCCAGACATCTCTTAAAGGCCACCTGTCACAAACATATGATTGTGACATAGTCTTTCTTATAAGTCAGCTGGGCAATTGCTCGGCTAGCTGCCTATTGAGCAATCAACACCAAGGAATAGACAAGAGTCACACAAGGTAACTATGCTATTCACTCAGGTTTTATTGAATGCAGGTTCTCTCAAAGTAGACCATCAACATACATTAATATCATACTCACATTCTAACAACCTAAGAGAAATATAACACATACATAGCAATCAATGGGGAATAACAGACCCGACTTCCAGAGTCTTGGTCTGCAGGTCCGGAGACAGCAGAGTGGGCAAGGAAGCCATCAGAGTCTTGCAGAGAAGGATCTCTAGAGCTGGGTGGGCAGCAGGGTAGATGAAGTCCTCGGTCCAGCAGAGCAGGGCCTCTGGTGGCTGATGCCAAGTGAGATCAGTATGGCATGGAGCAGTACTCTGGTGAGTGGACCTCAAGTGTTTCATCAGTGGTCTGGAACCTGCCTCAGTTGTGCCTTGAGAGTGGTGTGCTCCACTGTTCTAGGTTTCTTGATAAGTGTCTTGGCACCCCTGATGGCAAGGGGGGAATTTCCCCAGGAGCCTATCTATGGATGATGCTGCTCTGCAGACACGGCTGTTCTGGTCACATGTGTAGATATCTTAGGTGTGTCTGCTATCAGTTGTGTCTAGCCTGACTTAGGTAGTTTCTCTCTTGAACTGAAGTTCCAAGGCTGACTGGCAGCCATCTTGGTTGACATGAGTGACTCCATTTTGTTTCATATGCTTTATGGCACCTTGGCTGGACCAACGCCATTTTATTGGTCCTGCTCCCCACAGTACCTTGGTTTCAGTGCTCCACACTGGATCACATAAAGCCATTGTTACCACCTCCTTCATTTGCCCAGTACTGCCGCCCTTATTTCATCACTGAGGATAGTGGAGAGCAAGCCACAACAAACATTTTACATCCACACATATCTTAGTCTAACAGTCTGGCTTCCAGTAACCTGATCTAAGAGAGAGACCTTCATTTGAACTTGAGTGACTTGGGAGATAGGCTACATTTGGATGATAAGGAAGCATCCTAGCCTGTTGTGGCATGATATACACAAACCACAGTGAAAAAGTGGGAGCAATTTGTTATGTTTGTAAGATGACAAAGAAACTCTGGTCTGACAATCTGAGGGATTTTCAGGGCATTATTTGAAATGAGAATGGAGAAGATGGATGTCAGTAGAGTGTGAAAAGCATTAAAAGCCATGTAAAGGATTTGGATTTTATTGAGTAGGTGTTTGCAAGTCACTTTAAGACTAGAATAAAAATTGCAATGTTTAAGGAAGCACATATATGCAGTATGGAAGAGAATCAAGAATGACACCACCTATCCAAGCCTAGGGAATGAAGTCCTGCATAGGCAGTAACAGAAAGGATGAATAAATCTCTCTTTCCCAACCCTCTGTGTGTGTGTGTGTGTGTGTGTGTGTGTGTGTGTGTGTGTGTGTTTTAGTAAAAGAGAAAAAAATCTTTCATTTACTTTGTAAGGAAGCACTGGGAATTCATGAATATATTCTTCCCCAATTTCTGTTACGAATTGTTTTGCCAGATCTACCATCAAAGAGATAAATTATCTTGTGTATTTTTCCTTCCATTACATATTTTCTATTTCTATCTTATAGAGATACTAATGAAAAATAAAATAAATGTGGGGATAAAGACAGAGGAATAAAGAGCGTAATCATAGGAACTGGATAATGGTACATAAATTGATGATTGACTACTGGCAAAACTGGGAGTTAATTGTTTTTCTTTAATTCATCTTGAACTCTGTGTTCAAATCATCTCCCTAGGATACATACAAGCTGAGAACAAAACACCCAACTGAAATAATAAATTTTCTATAATTGAATTACTTCTTCACCATACCTCAAATAAGACTCTAGGCTCTTACCACATACCTTGTTTGCCAGAACTGTTGTTCATATTATTCTTTCCCATTAGGAGCAGTTTGAGTTTGTCTTTGAATATGATAAAAATCTATCATTTTTAGTGATTTAGCAAATGTATCAATAGGATATCATCAATATTCAAATAAAATACTAGAAACAAATTCCTAAAGTCTCATCATTGCTCTCAGTTCCTGCAGATATGTCTGTTATTTGTTTGTATTTTCTTAAAAGGTAGAAAGATATTCATTTCAGATTATGTCTCCTCAGATATAGATGAAAAAACAATTAAGACCATCAATATTGCCCTGGCTGGTGTGGCTCAGTAGACTGACTGATGGCCTGCAAACTGAAATGTTGCCTGTTCGATACCCAGTCAGAACAAATACCTGGGTCAGGGGCATGTGAGAGACAACCAATGGATCTTTCTCTCTCACATCAATGGTCCTCTTCCTTTCTTTCTCCTTCCCTTTCCCTCTCTTTAGAAATAAATAAGATCTTGAAAAAAGACAATTTTATTTCAAATCACAAATAATACATTTTTCTTCTGAAAGAAACAGAGGCTACCCTAAAAGATTCAGAGAGCACTTTACTAATGTCAGCTTAGGTTACTAAGAATCCCATGGGATAAAAAAATATATTATATATGCAGGCTCTTTTAATTGTTTTTTCTTCCTAAGAATGTACTCATCAAATGCATTGGTTTAAAGATTTCAGTGTAATAGGTTTTGAATATAAACAGTTCCTCTTCATTTTGAGTTCACTTTTTTAAGTATTCCAATATAAACCCAACATCTAAATATATTCAAGTGATGAATGAAAGAAAAGTAGAATAGAATACCTACTTATAATTTCTACATGACATTAATTTTTTATCAACTTAACTTAGTAGTGCTAAATGTGAATCTGATTTTCCTAGTTTTTAGAAATTCTGCTTTATCTTATCATGTAATGCTTGATTTCTGACAAAATCCCTATTTAAAAAATAAATAAGCAGACAAAATCTTATTCAAAAATTTAAAAAGATGTGCTTTTGTTTTCACAAGTTGTTCACTCTTACTATTATTATCAAATAGCAATGATGTTGCACCATGCCTAGTATAATGCAGGCATTTAATTCTGGACAATAATATACTTTGTTGCTCTTCCCACCTAGTTTTCTTGGTGGTGGAAATTAGGCTCTTCCATGGGATCACTAGGAAAGGATTCCAAGGATTTAGATGTGGGAGAGTGTGGTGTGATATAGTTTATTTGGGTAGGAATAGAAACTGCCCCTTGGATTTCCAATGCTCCATCTCTGTCTGTTCCACCTGGATAAAGCTCAACTATGTCCTCATCAAGGTGAAGACAAAAACCAGTGTCCAGAGTTTTTGCTTTATATTAAAGCTTAGTCCTTTTGAGCTGGCAGGTGGCTGCTGAGTGGTCTCAGTCCCCACCCAGGTAGCTTAGTTTGTTCCCAGCTACTCTGGTGACAGAGTCCATGTAGCTGCCAACAATGCAGTTGCTATGTCCTTATAGCTATGGAAAAAAAAACACATAGATGCATAGATTGAGAGTGTTACCAGTTGAACAAGAGACAAAGAAAAGGAGAGACATTTTTTGTTCCCCTGGGATTATACGTGCTTGGGATTTCGATGGACCAGGCTTCCACAGGCTTTTGATGGGTTTACACCCCCTACTTAGATTGAAAGGACTCTCAGGTCCAGCACATCTCCTTGAGCCCCCCCACAATGTATGGTGTCAGAGGGGAGAAGGGAGGAGCATTAATCCCCTTGGTGGAGAAATGCTGTAATCCCCTGGAGTATGAAGCTGTAGCTCCCTGGTAAAGCAAACATCCTCATGTTTCCCATTTTATTAAGCTCTGTGGCTAGTCCTTTTTGCACCCCCTTTCTAGCTAAATGCTGACAATAACAGTCTTCTAAGTCCCTTTTAAGTTGATTTTGCAATAGAGCAAAGGGAATTGTATCTATGAGTTCATCCTCTCCTTCCAGTTTCTTATATAATTGTACAAATTATGTTGAACCAAATGACAGTAAGACATGTTGTATAATATAACAATTACTCAGGGATCTGATTTTGGTTTGGTCACACGGGTGCTGTAACTCCATTCTGGCAACTATTTGGAGATTCAGCTTTGATTAGTGGAACTTGTTGGCCAATCAGTGCTGGAAAGTCCCTCCAAAACTCATTTTATGCCAGCTCCCCCGCTACTAGTGATGAGTGCAGGGTTTATGCAAGAAGGGCGAGGAAAATTACAGAATTTTAAAAATTACTTACCACCAAAGCAAGGGAAAATAATTTTTCTTGAAATTTAATTCAAGGCAATGAGGTTTATTAGATGGGGTAAGTGACAATGATTTTCTTTAATCCAGGTTGTTTTGATTATGCTACTGAATGTTATCTCATCACAGAGAGCTTATATATACAAAAAATGTAATAAAAGTGCCAGAATTATTTTTATTTCACATAATTAAAAAATTCTATACTCAAAAAGGAATTAAATAGTAGAACACAATTATATGGAACTGTGGACACTTAATAATATAATGAAGGGTCAGGAACCCAAACTGTTTGCTTACTTAGATAATTACAACAGATAATTTTCTTTAAGAAGCAATCTGTGTTTTTAGGTGTTTGGAAATTATTTTAATCAAAGTGTCATAGGCTTAATTTTGGAAATAAAACTTTTGTCTTAATTTTACTCTGTGATTGGGCTAACATTTTCAAGGCTACTGCAATTTAAGTGAATGATGTCGTGTGGTTCATTTGTATTTGGTAATTTAATATGCAGAAAAAACATAATGAAATAGAAGTCCAACCATTGTTTTGGGCCATTTTAGGGTATGACAATTTAATAATGAATATATATAATAACAGAAATGAAAATTATTATTCATGGGACATTTTCTGTGTTTAAAGCACAGTATGTAGCATATTTCTACATCACATAAATTCATTTACCTCATTTTACATGGTAATCCCAAATAGCTTTCTGTATCTTCCAACTTCTTTTTAGACCTACCTGAAATTTCCTTCTTGCAGTGTTTTCCTTGAGTTTTCCAACAATGATATAGAAACATTTAATAAATTTCTTATTTAATTTTAACTGTGACCTTGTGGAAGAAATCTGTGCTTGACATGCGTGGTAAACAGAAAGTCATATCTTTGGCTGCTCCTGATTCTGCTGATATTAGTTGATGCACTTGTGGCAAATTATTGAACATTTATAGATCTTGAATAGGGAAGAAAATTTAGTATTAAGGTAGTTTGAAGTTTAGAAGGTTTTCGTTGTTGTTGTTTTTCTAAAAGTTGGAAACATATGGCCTTCAATCATTAGTAATAGTTTTGAAAAGGTGTAATTCAAGTCAGGTAAGGTTCCTTGAGCTTCTAGGGAAAAGATTGTGGGAGGAGAATGATGCATCTCTGTGAGAAAACATATCCCATTAGCTTGAGAAAGTAAGCAAAAGAAAATTATGTGGGAAACAACACCAGAGATAAATATCTACTAATTCTACCAACCCCACATAAAGCTAGGATGGTAGACACCTGATGCCATACACACCCTGAGAGGCAGAGCAACACAGCTTTGGAGGCGTCTTTCCCTCGGGAGCCGTGGTCAGCAATTGCAACCTCTTTGCCATCTCAGCAGCACTAGTTTTCCTTCTCTGCCATCTCAACTCAAGCTTGGGTAATAAATGGCTGACCAGACACAGAAAGTGTTTCTAAGACAACCTTGTCTTAGGGCAGCTGCAATTATTAGCAGGCATCAAAATATTACTTGGCTGGCATTTACAAATCTAAAACATCAGTGGCAAAGAACAGTTGCCACTAGCCTCAAAACAATTCTTGCTTGATTTCCTAAGAGAGAGAAATGTTGCCCATAAATATATCACAGTGAATATATTCAATTTAATTCACTCACAAATTCAAAAACTATCCCTCTATGGCTAATGCAATTTATTGTGAACCATGAAGATTTCTTCTCGAAAGTACAGCTGCCAAAGGACCAGGGTTTAAGTCACTGTGGGGTGGTTTTGGAAATGTCCAATTTAATTTGAAGAGATTTCTTTAGATAGAAATCAGTTTTGGAAGTTACTCCTTGTCACACAAAGCATTGTTCACATCAGTTATTTTCTGAAGATTTCTTTGACTGGTCTTTGTTTAATGATGCTAATAAGTTGTAGATAGATCTGTGAATTGGTTTTTCAATAACAGGTATACTGAAGCTCCAGATTTAGATTTCTTTACACACTGGTACTGTAATAAGTTTACAGAATAAACCTCAGAAATGCTTTAAGGGTACCTAAATATTGTTTGCTCAGAATAGTCAAAAATAGAAATAAACTCTTTAACTTCATGCTAAATTATAGGAAATTTTATATTCATCCTGTCACTAAATAGTTGAGTCAGCTGAAGAACAGTTTCACGTATTAGAAGAGCTGTATACTGAAGATCTGCAACAGAAATATTTTTAATTGTTGAAAATAATTTTATTTACTGTTGGACATTTTTATGGAATTAGAGTCAAAATTTCTTCAATGCATGTCTTTCTTCAATGTATGTTGGTTTTGTTTCATTTTATGATTTCCCACAGGTAAGAAACTAACCAGCATTCATTTGAGACAGAGGGGTGTAGGGAAAAATGGACCACATACTGTACCTGACAGGATCAGGAGAAGCCTGCCTACGGCCTTGTAAACTCAGAGACTGAAAGTGACCACACAGGATGGTCCAAAATCAAAACTTTCTAGCTGAAAGCGAGTCATGCTGGGTAGTCATGTCCTAGACCAGTATCTTTCTTGTCAGAGGTCAGTCTTTTCCTTAACTGAGCCTGTCTATTGTGTTTTGGCATCTGGGATAATTTTCTTTCTCTATACCCCTCAGGACTCAATCTCCCACCAAAGCAGGAGACCACAGAGCCCCTCTTTACTATTGTGTTAATTTTTAACTGTTAAACTATCTTATACCCACCTATGTGAAAGAGGTATATATCTATTCCTTTTACTTTTTACCCAGTCCCAGAGATCCCCCCACCTTTTGCTTTCTCCCATCTTTCTAATCTATCACCAATAAATTTCATGTAATCTCCTTATATCTTCCCCTTTGATTCTGATGTATAAAATAAATGGTAAAACTACCATTTTTCAGAGCATTTGCTAAATCGTTGAGATGTTGGTTCTCAACAATTGTCAGTTTGGTCATAAAAATTCTATACAGGCTTAAATGTTTCTTATGTTGACAGGGGAAAATAACTTTTAATCTTGAATTAAGTGCTGGGGAAAGTAAAAATTGATGCAGTGTATTTGCTACTTAGCAGTAAGAGCTACAAAAATGTTCTGAATTATTTTATTACAAACAAAGACATGATCAACATTCTTGTCTTACAGAGTAGAGGAAAATACTTCACTTGAAAGATTTATCTTACCACTTTAAGTCATGACTACCTGAAATTGTTCACATGTCATTTTTAAAGAGTCAAAGGAACTAATTTATAAATTACAAAACTGAACTCTGAAAAAAATCTTCCATTGCATCATAAGTTGACATCTATGCAAAAATTTTCAGAGTGATAAGAACTCACAATCCATCCTAAATCTATGAATTTGTTTCTCCAAGGAGTAGGAAATATAATAACTAGTAAGCAGTCATAATTAATTACTTTGAAATAATATAGTGGGTAACTATTACTTGTTACTGCTAAGCAAAATATTATCTTCTGATACTAGCATCAAGATTTCCCTTTGTAGAACTACTCTTTCCTCTTGATAAGCACTTTCCTTTGGGTGAAGCTGAGCCTAACTGGTCATGCTATGAGTGGGCTGTGAGTATAGTATCCCCCTGGCCACAAAGATTGTTTTGTGATAGGCAGCTGGATAGACATGAGCAGAGCAAAGAGACTGGGCCAGGTACAGAAGCTCACAAAGGCATAAAGCCTCCAGTGCCTATCAACAGGCAAAAGTATGAAAATAAGGACCTTGACCCCAGGGTAACCCTTCCTCTACTAGCATAACATTTATCTGTAGTTCAGACCCTCTCCTGATCTTTCTTCTCCTGGCATGTTAGAAGTCATGCAGGTTAGATTCTCTTACAGGGGGATAAACAAGGGGGACCACACAATAGACCTTAAACAATAAGCTCCCAAGACAATGAATTTCTGACCTGCATCAGATACATCTACACCTCAGTTGTGTTTCAGCTCCAGACCCAGAAAAGCATCAAAACCAGACAAGCAATGCCATGGCTGACACCAATCAACTGCATTAACTAATAACCCCATGCCCTGGGGCTGACCAATCAGTGGAGACCATTACTCTAAAGGAAACACCTAAAAACTAATGAATACTCTACTGGGATCCTCCCTTGAAACCTCCAGATAAATACCTCAAGAAAGAGGACCCAGTGTGGCTCTCTCTAGAGCACTTCCATGCCTTTCCCCACCCCTTTTACCCAGGCATATTTCCCTCACCTCTTTCTTTCTCCGAAGCTCCGTGGACCTTTCTTTTGCCTCTGTGACTTGTTTCTAAACCTATTTATTTTATGCTCACTTCTCCTTCCTACCTCTGTGATTTTCTAAGTAAACTTTCTCTTATAGTTTGAGTTTTGCCTCTAAATTCTTTCTTAGCCAGAACTTGAGGACCAAGGTTGCTGAACCAAGGTCTTGTCTGACTTCACCAATCTAACACCTGGTTCATTTAGCACCCGACAGTTCCAGGGATGGCTGTGTGACTTAAATTCAGTCCATTAAATGTGAATACCATCGGCTCTATTCATTACACTATGAATTTCAGAAAGAAATCTCTTTTTCCACTTGGTTTGTCACCTGGAGTTTCTGTGGACTATCTGATCATTAATTATGAGAAAACAATTTGAGAATAAAAGTGAAACACAGGACAGTCAACTAAGATCAAAACAGACAGATCAGATGATGTCATCTGATCACCAATATCCTTTTTATTTTTTTAATTTTGTCAACTACTACTTACATTTAATATTATTTTGTATTAATTTCAGGGCTACAGTATAGCGGTTAGACATCACACACTTTATGATGTGTTTCCCCCTGATATTTCTGGCACCCAAGTGGCACCATACATAGTTATTACAATATGACTGACTATATCCCCTATGCCGTACTTTACATTCACACGACTGTTTTGTGACTACTGATCTGTACTTTTATGCTTGAAACCAGTGTGAACACTTAGCATTAGTATCTTTTTGTTTATGCCAGCTTACATTGGTTTTCCATAATGTGAAATTTAGAGTGTTTAGCATGTTGGCCCACAAAAATTACTGATAATTATAAAGATAAAATATTATTGTCATGAAATAATCTTATGCTATTAAGAAAAATTAGTAAACATTTTATATACATGACACCTGTCATCTTAAGACATGTGTGGTAGATATGGTTGATAGACTCACTGTCTTTTTTAACCGATTTGTAGAATGACTTACTACAGTTTCAGTCTCAATGTGTTTAAAGAATCTACTTAAAATGCAGATTCTGACTTAATAGAATTAGGGTAGAATTTGAGGTTTCACAGTTCTAACAAGCTCTCAAGTGATGTAGAGATCACTGTGCATCATTTTTAAGCACTGAAGTATTCAATCGTAAAATGTCACTGATTGCTAGTGCTCAGAAATCCAAACAATGCATTCTGTAGATTGCTTTGCAACTTGGATTTGGACTGTGGCTTAGCTTCCATTGAGCAGACGTACAGCAGGAAATTTGGAAGGAATTTATGGGGTGAGAATATTTCTGTTCTCTAGCTGATCGTTGTGCTAGCAAGTTCTATCAGTGTGGAATTCCACCCCTCCACTCCATGTTAAGTATTGCAGCAGAAGTAGTATCATTTTGGACAATAATTTGAAGGTAGCCTTCTGGTTGCTGGATACCAGCAGGGACAATTTGGTTTGCAAGCTGGCAGCTAAAGTGGCAAGTTCCTCATTCTCCATGTTTCTTTTCATGATAGCTAGGGCAACTCTCTTAAGGGAAGTTCTCATTAGTTGTGCTGGGAGTCTTTCCTGAAGGTAGAGCCTGGAGCCTTCTTCCCCAATTCTTACATAATCTGGCAAACTAGTAACTCTCCATGTTCAATTACTTTCAGTATAAGCAAGCAAATTATTGTTATACATCAAGTTAAAAAGTACAAGTTAAACACCTTTTCAGGGTACAAAGAAAAAGTAAGAAACATGACAAAATGGAAGGACAAGAAGAATACTTGCTTTTAAATGTTTTATTGTATTTTTTCCATTGTTCTTTATCCTCGCTATATCCTCTGCCACCTCCTCTCACTCCACCCTCCAATCACCACTGTTGTCCTCCGTGTCCATGACTTCTCTCTCGCTCTCTTTTTTGTTCAACCCCCCCACCTCCCCTAACCACCCCCACCCTTGCTCTCTATCTCTGAGTTTGTCTCTATTTTGCTTGTTAGTTTAGTTTGTTCATTAGATTCCACATATGAGTGAAATTTTATGGTATTTGTCTTTCTCTGACTGGCTTATTTCATTTAAAATACTGTTCTCTATTTTCATCAATGCCGTTGCAAAAAGCAGATTTTTTCTCTTTTATGGCCAAGTTGTATTTAATAATGTAAATGCACCATAGACATTTTATCCACTCATCTACTGATGGATAATTATAATTGCAATATAGTAGCATGAACTCTTGTGGACTGTGCATTCTCCTTCTTATGGGCTTCTTAGCCCTTTCCCGAGAGTGTGGCCAGGCAACAACATATAAGTCAGCATTGTGTAATGGGAAGAATGATTATATGGTATTCAAGAGATCTGGATTCTTGTTCCAGTTCAATAGGTACAAATGTCTATGAAGACCGAGAAGTTCTACTTGTCTGGGAACACTTAAGTAGGCAGAGACTATGCAATTCTTTTCAAGAATGAACACCCAGTCTTGGCAAATCTAATAATTTTTCAAGGTAAGACAAATTAATATTATCTTGACTTTAAATGTTTACAATTATTGTTTTATCAAATATCGTATTGAGTAAATAGAACATATTTCCCAGGATACAGTCACAATCATATAGAAACTTCATTGCTAATCCTGTAATTACTATTTCACAAACTTGGACTTCAGTACATTTCCATATTTATCATGTAAATTAAGCCTAGTGTACAGGAAGAATTCAACAAAGGATATCTCTAGTCTCTACATTTAGTGTATTTGTACTTCTTAGAAATATAGAATATCTCTAAAAGGATAAGGAGCACATGATTTACAATTAGCCAGCTTATGTAAATGTAAAGTATTAGTTTTGATGAGAGCTCCATATTATTGTTATGGAAAAGAAGACTCAGACGACCTCGAAGTTTGCTGTGTGGGGTTTATTCACGCATGCTGACCCAGAGGATATAAATTCCAAATTCTGGGCCCCGAGCTTAGGTTGGTGCTTGCCCACATTCTTGTTACAAAGGCAGAAGAAGGAGGGGGAAGGAGAGCAGCTGCTGAGAGCGGGGGTTAGTGTACGACCTTGAGATAACTGCCTATGTGGGAATGGCTACTGTATGAGAATGGCTGCTGTTTAGCTCTTGTCTAAAAATGGCTACTGCTCAGCTATGTCCTGTCACACTATGTTCTTTACCTGCCTGGGTGTATCTCCAATCACAGTAAACTATGGGACAGGGAGGGGTCAGGTCAAAAACATTGCTGTTTTTACAAAGACTTAACAGATTTAACAATTTATCTTTATTTTCTGTATGACCTTGGGATGATTTCTGATAACTGAAGTTTTTAAAACATTATTTTCACTAGTTGTAGCTATTTAATTGGGAAGAGGATCCAAGTATTTATTATGCCATCATTATGAATGCTATCTCTTTAAAGTATATTTCTAACAACTGTATCAAAAGTATCTATTATATATGTGTCTACTATATATACAATATATAAAATATAGTGAAAGTTTTCAGAATATATTGTAGAAACCCAATTAAAATTTTACATTTAAAATATGATTATGTAACATGCATTAAATTATTGAAAATAAATTTATTTTTAAACATTAGGACCAAATCTATTCTACCTTTTTCTTTCCCTTTCCCTTTATTTTAATTAATTGGCATGATATTAAAGATCAATAACTACAATGTTTAGAGTTGATACCAATATTATTTTTTAAAACACTGACAATTTCAGTCAGCTTAGTATAATATATTTATGAAACACTTAGTATTTTCAGGGCAGTAATTTGTGCGCTGGAAATATAATAATGAGCAAGAAAATATAGTCTTTTAACCTCCTGAGCTTATATTACAGGAGAATTGACTGGGAAGCAAAATGGACAGTAATAGGAAACAAGTAAATAAGATAGTGATGAGTGTTAAGTAATGGAATGAAAAAGGATTAGTAAAGGATGAAAGCTTAGCTATGTAGCCAGTGAAGTACTCATCGAAGAAGTTCTATCTGAGCTGCAGGAAGCGGCACATATGGATCTGTGATAAGAGCGTTATAGACAGAGGCAATAACCGCTGCAAAGTCCTGATGGGAGAACTGGCATGGAGGTTTCTCTGAACAGAAAGCATGTCAGTGTAGCAGAAAGTTGGTGAAAGCAGCTGAACATAGGGAGTGAATATCAGAGAGCAAGGCAGGAGCCAGATAGTGTAGTGAGACAGTTGGAAATCTCAATGTAAGTTTGAGGAGAGAGACCTATTGCAACAAGGAAGGAAATAAGTATACAATAAAGTACAGATTAAGTGCATAAATACAGAGATTTTAGGATGATTCTTGCCTACGGTCCTGTTGTCCCTTTTGAGTGGAAGTTATTGAATACATGTAATAAATGGCAAGAAAAGAATTGAGCATCTGAAAAAATTGTTAGAAACTTTAAACAGTTGATAAGGAGATTGTGTGTCTTTGAACACCTGGCTGAAGTTGGAAAGTGGTGGTCTGTGATAACTCCCATCAGCTTGTCTACATAAAGTGTTCCAGCAGCAGAAAATATCCAGGTAAAGAATACACTTGGATTAATATGGGAATAAGAATATCAATTGAAGATGTACAAGAAACATAAGAGGAACACAGATAAAAATATGCCATTGACAATGTTGCTGACAAATAGGAAGCTGAAAATACAGATAGAGCAGAGAAAGAAAGCAGATAAAGAATGCCCCTGGACTTGTGAACTACACAAGAGATTTTCAGTGTTTTCATTTTGTTTTGTTTTGCTTTGTTTTGTTTCCTCTCTCAGGCAGGACAGGATGACTTGAGTGAGCTGCAGTTGGGTGTTTCCTTTTATTTCAAGTCAGTTGTGCCCTGATAAGACCCAAGCTATTTCAGTCCCAGTTAACTACTTTCCCTTGAGGGATAGACCTTTTTAAGAAAAACGAATACTCTGGAGTATTTCAAAACAGCTATTTTGAAACTCTCTTCTTGTTACAGGGGATTTTTTTTTTAAAACCCTCCTCTTGTCCCATGGGAGTTTTCTGTACTATCTACTGTGGGAACCTGGCTGAGGTGGAGGTGAATCTCAAAGTACTGTGTGGGACCACTTATGACCGTGATATCTGAAATGTTCAGCTTTCAACATTGCCCACACTGAATCTCCATGAACTTGTCAATTACAAAACAAGTTCCCCTACCTCCTTGCATTTTCCTTGGGTGGTTTCCACTCTAGTGTTTGCTCAGGTAAGGCATGGCTCCCTGTATTTGTCCCTCTATCTTCCCAGTTTTGAGGGCAAAAATTGACCCTTTCTCCTCCCCTCTCTTATGGATCCATGAACAGATTTTGATTTTGCAGTATTTTCAGCCTTTTCAGCCTTTTTTACTTGTTAGGAAAATGGCAACTCCCAAGCTCCTTACATACAGAGCCAGACCAGATGTCTGGCATTTGTTTTAATTTTTAAAAACATTCATTTCCAACTTGCCAAAATATATTAATTTTATCATATTAGATCATTGTATCTTATAATTAGATAATTATATTTAGATACATGGTAGCATATATTTTTCCATTTATGTTTTCTCTTATAAGTACATATAAAATTTGCAACTATAACATACTTTTCAAAGAATTACAACATATCATTCAAAGTTTTCTCAATAATACTTTATTTATACATGTTCTTTTATACTCGTTGTGCTTCTCATGAATTAGAGACAAAATGAGGAATACAAAAATAATGAGACAAGGGCAGCACATTCAAAACATTTAAATATAGGGATTTCAATTTTAAAAAGTGCTTTATAAAAAGAAAAATTATGATACTTGAAAAGTACTGCACAAAAATACACAGTAAAATATTTAATGAAAATGCTAATTATAAGATAGTCTTATTTGTAACACAAACAATTTATCTCTAAGATGGAAAATGTCACTGAAATCCTATTTGCTGTTTCTGGGAAGGCTTTATTTAACTCAACTATCCTAAGAGCTTTGAAGATTAATCTAATAACTAAACATACTTTTATAAAGTGGTTATTTTGTGAAGGTATGGACATCAGGGTATATACAGGCCATGGGAAGTAAACTCCTTTTTCTCTGGAAAATGGCCTTTAGATCAAAAGTATCAGTGGGAATTCTGTGCATTTTGGAAGCATAGAATTTCATGGTTGCAATCTACCATTTTCTATGAAAGAATAGAAGTACCTTCTGAAAGAGTTTGACAACTCATCAACTGTTATTAAAAGAGTAAATCACCAACCGATAGTCTTCGGGCATTTTTTTTAACTCTGCACTCAGGCCATCTCTTAACTTTCTTGGCTGTTTATCTTCATGGTGTCCTGATGACCCATATACAAATCATGTAAGCATTGCCATGTGATGAGTGCATCCACCAAATTCTTCACTGTCATTTGCAATGTTCTCAGTGGAAATTTGAATTTGGCCTTTCCGTAGACTAACAGAAAACTTTAGTATAACAGATACATTCAGGCATGATAAAGAAAAAAATTCCCCACAATTCATTAACCCCATTTAAATATTTATAAAACTCAAGAGTAATACAAAGTAGATGCCTTTATCACAAAACTGTGCCTTGCTTAGACTATGGATTTCTTTCAAAACAAGTTTACCAAAACAAGATGTTTTATATCACCAAACTATTAGTTTAATTTAAAAAATTGCTAGTTCTAGCTTTAGTAAAATTTAATTTAATGTGTAATATCCTGCTTTCTTTTTCTCTTTAAAACTTTATTTGATGAAGCCTATTTTCTTTGCTCTGAGACTTCTTTGCTCCGGTCAATTTTAAGTTTAATTTTCATGAGCTCCCTCTGCTGGCAAGAGAACTAAATTGTGCACACCTATCCACAAAATAGACAGGATCAACCATTGTTTCACTTGTTATCATCATGAGTCATGAATGCAGATACCTGACTTCACTCCTTGTTACCACCAAGAACCTAGATGTTTCCCAAAAACGCTCTGCTTGAGATGTGATGCATGAACAGTCATGTTGTTGTGATGAAGCTGCCAATTCCCAAAAAATGCAAAACATAGCTGTAGCTGTTTTTGTTGTATTGCATCTTTCAACCGAGAAAGAATATTGAGGTAGTACTCCTTATTAGTTGTTTGGCCTGGAGAGGCGTACTTGTGATAGAAAACAACTTCCCAACTGAAAAAAACAGTTAACATGGTCTTGATCTTATGGTGACTTTGCCGTGCCTTCTTTGGGTGTGGAGGACCAGGTGATTTCATTTGGACAATTAGACCTTTGTTTCCAGATCATAGCCATACACTCACAATTCATCTCCAGTTATCTCCTTCTTGAGGAAATCTGGTTCATTGGTAGCAGTTTGAATCAGGCCATTAGCAACTACAGCACAATGTTCCTTCTGCCCTGGTAGCACAAGCTGTGGAACAAATTTTGTTATGATGTGTTTCATGCCAAGTTCCTGCATCAAAATATCAGAGACAGTAGTTTTTATAATTTCCAAATCAGCTTCTAGTTTGCACATTATAAGTCACCAATCTTTGTTGATTGCAACCCATACACATTCAACATTCTCAGGTGCTCTGTTTGTTGCAGGCCTTCCAGTATGTGAATCACTTTCAACAGATTCTTGACCATCTTCGAAGCATTTGTGCCACACTTTTATTTCCACCTCACTAATTGCATTGTCCCTGAAAAGCCTTCTGAATTATCTGAATACTTTCTGTAGAGGAATGTGCAAGCTTAACACAAAATTTGATGCAAATTCATTGCTCTATTCACTCAGTCATTTTGAATGTGACCTCCACACAGTACACACACTCACTCAATGGTACTTACTATTCCCATTGACTAGTATGGTGAAATCATCATTGTTTACACATGCACATTCCATTTCACTCTCCTTGGCTAGTGGGTTACATTGATGTTGTGCAAACTGTTGGTATAATAACAATGGCTGGAGTTTTTCCAGACAGACCTCCTATACTTGAGATCATAAGTCAATTTGTAGGTCTATAGAAACAGGTGTGTGCCTTAATTGCAACATTTCTGAAACACATGTATTTTGTATGACAGTGTGTTCAATATAAACAACTGTGTGAAGTGGCTGCCAAGTCTTGTATATATTCTACTATTTACATACAATAGAATAAGATGAATCTTAACAACACTGTGCTTGAAACAATTTGAAACTATCCTTTTAAGTTCCAGACACCCTGATTTGTGAGGATTTATGAGAGACATTGGAAAATTTTGGCATATTTAAGGGAAAAATATTTAAATCGTGATTTGGAATTATATTATGTGAGATATGTTTCCAAGGAATTGGTAAATTTAGCTTGTAGAGAACTAGATACAGGAAAATAATTCTTCAAATATTTGAAAGGATAACATTAGGAAAAATGAGTGGACTTACCTTATATATTGACAAGGCTTAGATCTGGAAATGAAAGAGGGTTACAAAGATAACTTTATATAAGGAAATATATTTAACCATCATAATTTTACCTATATATAATTTATTGTATATGGAAATGCATCATATATGGGTCAATCTATTTATCTATCTCTATGAACTACTAAATAATAGGTACTTTTTCAGAATCTAAAATCCAGTCAATAAAACAAAAGGTCATTCTCATACAGTGTGTGTTCTGGAAGCATTCCGAATTTAGTGGTAATAGTATGAGATGATCAGTTCTTAGAAAGAACAAATATATACAAAAATGGAAAATCATTATTCTATACATTCAAATAGGATGGAAAGCCTTCTGAGTCTTTTATATTGGTATTAAATTGTTATTAATCCAGCATAATCACTACCAACTTTTAAGGCCTTCTCTCAATTATAGAGGTGCTGGGAGTTACATTTGTCATAGTTTTCTTCCCTTGATGGTTCTAGCTTAAAAACTTTCTAGAGGATGCCATTATTTTTCAGAGGTAGTGGCAGTCACACTTGTGGTCCTACTCAAGATACTTTTTTCAGGTCGAATCCTTGAATATTGTCTGCTTTTCTGCTGCAGGCAGACAATGTTTGTAAGAGCTTCTTGGAGATTTTCACTAACAAGCTAAGATTTTCATCTATATTATCTTCCCTAACCTTCTCTTCTGCCATTACAAATGGTTGAAGGAATATCTATTTCTATGTATTAAAATTTCTAGCATTTCTAACTAACAGAAACTCTTCTCTATTCCTAAATGAACACTGACTGATACACCTCTAGCTACTAGAAATGAATTCAAGGGGAAAAAAATCTTCAAAAATGATGAGCTACAATTGGTTCTCTGTTCTGATTGCATTTGAAATCAGTAATGGCCTTTTTAATATTGAGACAGTCAGGGACCTTCACATCAATGCCCAGATGCAAGCCAATTCCAAACACAAATCTCCATGAAAGACAGAGGCAAGGACCATTTCAGAAGTGACCTTAAAATACTGCTGCAATTACACAGCCTAACACTCCCCCTGTCTTTCTCAAGGAGACCAAAACCCATTTGCCAGAGTAAATTTGTTTTGGGGAAAGGAAGACAAAAATTTACAGAGACTGCATAGCACTGCCTCTGAACTGAAGTTAATTCCTTGGGACCCAAAACACTGCTCTGGCCTACCAGAAAGGGTAGGGGCAATTGGTAGTTAGATATTAAATGGAAGTTTGGTCTTGGTCCACTTCACAGTGTACCTGGTAGGTCACAAACTTATTCTGGTTTTTCTCCAGCTCCTCAATGAACAATATGAACAGATAAATTCCACAGCTGTCAGAATTCCCACATTAGTTTCATGATAAATGAAGTATGGACAACCAGGATAGAAAAGGCTAAGTACAAATTGCTGGAACTCTCTCCTCATACCAAAAGAGGAAACCAAAAGTGATACCACATTCTTAAAGACTTGTAAAGACTAATATCACAATCAAAGACCTGAAAGATGCAAAGGTGAATATGATATTCACATCCCAAACTCCTATTTGCCCTTGGCAAAAGAAATACTGATTTTCAATAATTAAAGTGGCTTTACAGAAACTTCTTCTAGTTAGGGTGTATTGCAGATTCCACTGGCCTCTTCACAAGAGCAAATTAATACTGCTAAAATTACTTGGTATATTTCTATTAATCCTGAACATACTTTTTTTTTCTTTTTGTTTTTATCTTTGGATAGAGCTATATATCTTGACTATCTTTTTTATTATTCAAGGTATCAACTGTATACTGATTTAATGACCTCATGCTGACTGGACTCGGTAAGAAGGAAAAATAAAATGCCTTAGAAACTCTGTTAATATTTATGTGTCAAAGATTTGGTAATGCAGTCTCCCTTTGCTTAAGACCCTATCACCTCTATGAAATTTATAAGTCTAAAGATATGTGTCACGTTGAGATATATATGACAGTGAATGATAATTATGTTGCAACTTTTACTCTCTACAAAATGGTAAAATGATAGTGGGTGGATTTTTTCGTTTGTTTGTTTGATAGAGATGATGTATGAGACATCTACATTTCCCACTAGGGAAATTAATTTCTACCTCTTTAGGGTTTTGGAAGAAATCCATGCCCTCTTTACCATGTAACCCTTTCTCTTTCTCTCTCTCTCTCTTATAAAACCCCCTAAGAGATAATGAATGCTTCACCAACAAACATCAAGATACTGTGCGTCCCAAGATACTTTTCACATCATCTGACCCACCAATCCATAAAGGTGGGCATCCAAAAAAAATACATAACTCTCTGTGTGGGGGTAATTAAGATAGCTTTAAAACAGATTGTAAAGTCACAAATAAGTTGTGTGAATGTTCTTCAAATTTCACTCACACCACTCTTGCTTCCACATCCCACCTATAGCCACATGGGTAATTACCTATGTCCAACAGACTTGGAGAAACAATACTTGGAGTATTTTTCAGATAATATTTTGACACCATTCAAGAGCTAATCACCCAAGCACTATAACTTCTTAGTAAGGAAAGAATATATTCCAAGTGGAAAGAAATTAAAGCAGTCCATTATGTTATTTGCTTTACTTGAAAGAGAAATAACCAGAGATATGGATCTATCCTGATTCATAAGTCATTGATAATAGTTTGGCTGATTGGTCAGGGACTTAAAGAAACATAATTTAAAACTTGGAGATTTTGGTTACAAATGGCCCCTTGAAAGACACACATGTAATTATACCCATGTTCTATGTAAACACTGAGCAGAGGAAACCCACCACAGAAGATTTCAACAATTAGATGAACACAAATTACATTTTCTGCAGGTGTCAATCAGTCTCTTTTTCTACCATTCAGTTCTTCAATATCAGTCTTATGAGTGAGTTATTATTGTAGCAAAGGTGAATATTATATACCATCACACCAGTATGCTAATCCTCATCCAGGGTCTTTTGGCCGCAACTATTTGTGAGTTTAAAAAGCAAACTGTGCTGGTTTGTGTGGTTTAAGTAATTATCTCTAACACAGAGGAAGAGACAGGAAATATATGTGCCAGAATCCCCTCTTCTCCAGGTTGAAATTGTTAATGAGAAGCATTCCCATAGGCAGCTGCAGTACTATATTTGATAAATATATACTTGAATATGAATGCAATTATTTTAATAATCCGTGCATATTATAAAATACATACTTTTTATAATGTTTTCAATTTCTGTCAGTGCTACTTTTTCAAGGTATCTTGCATATTTCTTTCTTATCACAAAACTATTTTACATCTCTCTTTCTTGAGGTATATATATCTAGCTTGCTCCCTCTTACTGCTTCATAGCAGTATACACACATAATATGGATCCCCCATATACTGCTTTTCTTTTTCTCTATTTGTTAGACTTACATATGTTCTAAATCACTGCCCTCACAAATACACAGTAAGTAAATATACTCATGTATGTTACCTGGAGAAAATATAAAAATATTTATCTGGGACAATAATGAAAATTACTGTCATATGTTACAGCTTAAAATAAATTCCATTTTAACTTCCTTTTCTTATACTTGCCCACTACAAAGTCTAGAAGCTACAGACTCTGTTTCCCAGAATCCCATGAAGTTAGAGTTTGATATATGCATTAAGTTCTGCCAGTTATAGGCACTCAATAGAGATTTGAAAGGTATAAATACTTCAAAAGGCAATTTCCTGCCTCTTTTGTCTGTTTTTTTTTTTTTTTTAACTGACATACTATGCAGGTCATTTTTTCTTTGGACTTCTACTTTACTAATAAAAGAGAGGGTAAGGTAGACAATGTCTAATATTCTTTTGTTTTTATGTTCTCCTGGCTATTGTGAATGTGAAAGTGGATGTTTTAGTGTGAATTTGTACAGTGAGTTTGGAATTCACATACGCATTTCAAAAGGTCCTGTGGTGTAGAATAGCCCTGAAAAAAAAAATAAAAAGAGGGCATGTCAAATTGTAGGTTTAAGGATCTCATTTGTCATCATTTGCGTAATGGTGGGTTAATCACTTGGGGGAAAGATACATTAAACAGCTTGCAGAAACTAATCATTAAAATCAGAATGCCAATGTGTTAATTTAAAGTAGGACATAGAAAATGATACTTGGGTTCACAGTCATTCCCTCTAGGCAAAGTTGTATGGAAAGTCAAATTAAAATCAGAATATCGCTTCATACTAGATAATAATATCACAAGTTGGAGCCAACAGTTGTAAGTTGTACAATTTTCATGATTAATGCCCTCAAGCCGAGAACATTGGATGCATCCATCTTCGTTACACTGATAGGTCTGCTATGGAGCCTATGGCCTTATTGTCATGAGTCCGGTCACTTTCTATCCTCTGCAGTGATGGACGCACACTGCCAGTTTGGTCTGATTAGATTGTTAGGTGCTTAAAAATCATGTGCGAATTACCTTCTTTCCATCATACACTGTGTCTTCTAAAGGAATAGCTTTCAAACACATGATAAGACATGAGATTTTTTTAAATTTAAAATTATGATTCAAACAGAATTCTTTGACTCAAGAGGTCCTTAAGAAGATAATCATTCCTGCTATGTGCTTGGAAATATGCCAGGCAATTCTAGGTGTTTAAGCAACATTTGTTTAATTACTGAACTTATGGTTCCTTTGAAAAAAACAAGACTGCTAAATTTATCACCAACATTCACTAACATATCGATATGAGCTGGTATCATTCTTTAAGAGTAGTTTTTACTTAGATGTCTGGATAATTTCTAGTAGCTCCACGTGCCATATTAAAATGAAAATTTACTTTGGTAATATATAAGGCAATAAAATTGAAATAAATGGTGTGCAACATTATTAAAAAAAGATTTATTAGCCCTTTATCATTTTAAGTCTAGTTATAAAATGATTTGAAGCCATATTTACATAGCTAAATTAGTTTAAGTAATATAAAATTAGTTTATTTTAGTGCACCTTTCCTAATGACTATTCTAAATTCCAGAATAGATAGTTAATCCATAACTTTGAAAGGAATGCCATAAAGGCCTTTTAAAGCCCTTAAGAACCAACGAGTGATGATGCTCCATTTTGCTTCCCCTCATCTATGTACTACAAAATAAAAACCTTCATTATATGTGTGCTGAAATTAAGATCATTTTCGTACACATGTTCTAACTGGAACAATGTTGACAATTTATAAAAGCTGAATTTCTCCAATTTTTCATTCTCGTGTTTTACTGATGTCATAAGCATAAGTGTAATACCAACATGGGATAAAAACTTGTAAGGGACATTATTTGATTGAGTGATTCTTAATTTATAAAAAAAATAAGGTGACTATACTAAATGCTCGTATGTCTACATGTTCTGATCTTACAACACATTCCTTATGAAAATCAGTTACACTCTTTTTCAATGTTCATTGTTATTGCATAGTGTGTGTGTATTAGTACGTTAATTTTCTCCCCCTTCTTTATTAAGAAGTTTCAATTTGCCCACTTTTATAATCTCAGTGTTGAGTACTGTCCATTATCTTTTCTTTTATTTCATTTTAAATTTTATTGTTGTTCAAGTATAATTTTATGCCTTTCCTTCCTCCTCTCCCACCCACCCCAGCCATCCCCACCTCCCTCCCCTGATTCCAGCCCACCTTGTTTGTGTCTATGTGTCCTTTACAGTTGTTCGTGAAAACCCTTCACCCTTTCCCCCCCATTATTCCCTCCCACCTCCCCTCTCATTATTGTCAGTTTGTTCTTAATTTCAATGTCTCTGGTTTTATTTTGCTTGCTTGTTTGTTTTGTTGATTCGGTTCCACTTAATGGTGAGCTCATATGGTATTTGTCTTTTACTGCCTGGCTTATTTCACTTAGCATAATGCTCTTTTAAAACATTGGATCTTCCACAGCTTATAGATACCATCTACTGAACGTTTTAAACAGACAGATTAACAGGTGACATAACACATTAGGACAAATAGGCAAAAATTCCACTGGCACAATTTGTATGCTACTGTGTCAAGTAGGGAAGAATTTGTATTATTACCTACAATATTACCTACATTCATATAATTAAGTCAAGAGAATCACTTATAAAATTTTGTATGCCTTACATAAATTTATTTTAAGAAGTCTAACATTTCTTAAGAAGTTGTTGGTGTATTCCATTTACCTTGAAAAAAACTTTGCCCAAAAACAAGATAAAATATCATCTTGGTGCTAAAAATTCATAGTAGCAAAAATATCAGATGAGATGGTTCAGCTCCTAAGGTTTACTTGAGCTTCGTTATGTGTCATTTCTACCCCTGTTTCACCAATTACCTAAATTAGATTTCTCAGAATGAATTTATTAGGATTAGCAACAATATCCTAGTGCTTATATAGGGTTACAGTGAAATAATATGACCTCTAGGAAATTAATGTTTTTACATATTTCATGATTCATTATTTAATGTTATTATATAATTGAACATTTTTTTCTTTAGCAAGTAATAATGTTTTAGTTCAGTTGCTCACCACAGAAAATGCCCTTTTTAATTAATAATTTTAAAGAGCTTTTCAGAGCCTCTTATCTTTCTTATTGTCTTCCATCTATGCATTTATTAAAAAGAGGTAAAATGCAAATTAATTTCACACCACACTAGAGCTGTTAAGCCAGATTTCAAATTCTTTTCCAATTCAAATGTATTCTAAAGCTTAAAGTTATTGCTTGTAATGAGTAATTTAATTTACTTAATTTAATTAAACTATATTTAATTCACTTCCACAAAAACATTCTTGGAGACTTTGAAAATACATATGATGATAATATCCATGGATTTAAGAAAAATATTATGTTGCAAATATGCTTTATTATATAATAGAATCACTGAAGAATAATGTTTTTTGAATCCTGAATAAGATTCTCTAAAAGATGATGATTAAAAACAAATCATACAACAAAACAATGAAGGGCAAAATTAACATATTAAATATGATTTTAGATTGAACAAGAAAACCTGGATGATACTTAAAGCTCACTAAAACAACATCAATAGAGCAAAAGAGAAGCATTTTATTCCCAAAGGAATAAATTAAAAGTCAGAAAAAATCCAAAACAAAACTTAAGGAAGTCATTGTCTACCTGCTTTCTTCAAATTTCTTCTGCATGAATTATGCGTGGTGGAAATAATACCATGTTAGTTTCTATTAGGTTCCATTATGTAGTATTTTTTTAAATACATACTATTACCAAAGCTTATCCATATGCACAGAGCCAAAAATTTATAATGGCTTTTTATTCTTAACTAAAGCCTAATGCATTGAGTTTCTCCAAGGCAGAGAATAATAAGGCTACTTCTGAATAGTTGTGATGTATCAGATGCTGATATATACTATGTGCTGGCTTTGGGGGACAAAGCATACAATGCAGGCAACCCACTCTCCAGACATTGAGCTACTTGGTTCTACTTCATCTGGAGCAGGCATTTTATACCCAAAGGCTTTTGGTGCACCCTCTTGATGAGCTCACTGAATAAGTAGTTAAAGCCCTCACTAGGTATTTTAAAAGCAGAATCTCCATTCTCAAACTTCCCCATGTCTTTATTCACTTTGTATTCTTGTTAATTTTGAACTCCCTCTCTTATACAATTATTTAGTCTCTGTCCTGATTTTTCATGTACTGAATTTTTCTCCCATATACTACACTAAATTGTATTTTTTTTACATTTTTTGCTTTATTTATTCTGTATTTTCTCATTCCTTTTTAATCTTATAACAATTTTTTATCTTATTATCAAAGTATATTCAACAAAATATACTATATGGTCATTATGTTTTTTTAAAAAGTGCTAAGAATTAGTATCCACCATAAAATTATAAAGAAGAGTCTTGTCATTGACACAGAGGGGTGGACATAGGAACATCATAAACTAGAAAGGTGAAATAGAAGAAAAATAATTAATAAAAAATTAACAAATGAACAATAAAAATAAAACAATTCTGGGCAATATTCTAGTGGTAATGGCGCTGGCTGGTGATGCTCAGTGGGTTGAGTGTTGGCTGGTGAATCAAAGGGCTGCTGGTCGGTTCTCAGTCAGGGCACAGGCCTGCACTGCAGCCTGTGCTCCCAGCAGGGAGCCTGTGAGAGGCAGACACACATTGCTGTTTCTCTCCCTCTCTTCTCTCCTCTCTAAAAATACATAAATAAAAACTACAATTTTTTAAAATTTCAACAACAAAAATATTGAGTTCAAATTTTTTAGTCTTGGATGCAAAAGTAATGACCGTGTGAGGAAACTGGTACAAATAAGAGAAACAATTAAGGGGACTAAAGCGAACTTATTCATATATTTTGATATAAAGACTGAAATAATTAAACTCAGGAAATGAGCAAGGAATGAGAAATTAATACATTAAGAAAACATATTATTATCCCTCATTCTTCAATGACAAAAAATTAGGGTAAAAAGAAAACTACTTACAGAAATACACCTATCACTGGATAGTTTGCAAGGAGTGATAGACTATAAAACCTGTTCCACTATGGTACAGTCTAATACCACTATCTAATCATAAAATGGCTTTGTATTATAAATTTGTAAAACACTGGCAAGGAGAAAATGGACATTGATTGCCCAGGCTCTAAAAGGGTTCTGAAGTTTTCTGACTTAAAGGAAATAGGAAGATATTTGATATCAAAATAGATTATAGGCCATTGACACTTTTATATAGAAAACAGAGTATCCTTTCAAAATTACACTTTACTCTTCAGATATCATTCATTTATTGGAGAAGGACAAATATACATTTCTTAAATTCTACTCATAAAGGTTCATGTTCAGGGAGATGTGGTAGCATCACAGGAAACTAAAAAAAATCCAACTTGAAACCATAAAAATCCTAGAAGGAAACATAGGCAGAAAAATCTTGGGCTTTTATTGTAACAATATTTTTTCTGACATATCTCTTTGGACAAGGAAAATTAAACAAATGGGACCAATGATATGTCAGAAAAGGGGTTGATATTCAAAACTTATGAAGAACTTGTGTTACAGGGTGCAGCCAAGAGGGGGGACCCCAAATGGACATTTAAAATGGGGTCCAGAACGCAAGGTGTTCAGAAAATATTAGAATGTCCTCACCGACCCCATCCCAAGTGTGGGTTGGGGAAAGGGACAAATAGAGTAGGCCCATTAAGAGCTGTTTCCCATAGCAACAGCCTTGCAGCTAACCTCTGATGTGGTCATTTAACATCCCTATAGCCTTTGGCTGGTCTCTTAGATATGCTAAATAGCTATGGCTGTGCTCTGGGCCAGGGGGATGAAAAGGGACCCCCCATACGTAACCTGGGGGCAGGTCTCCGGAGTTACAGTGCCTGCATGGGAACTTGGAGAAGATTGGTTCCATGACATGGGGCCACACCTGCCCAGACCCTCGATGACAGCCAGAAAGGCTGGAAAGAATGGGAGATTGAGGGCAGGTGTGGCCGAGTGTGGGAGGAGTCGGAAATGGGGCTGCAGAGGAAGAGTGGCGCAGGGATTTAAACCCAGACAGACAGCTTTGGGGGACAACCATGCAGCTTTGGCAGAGTAGAGACTCCCGCAGCCCTGTGAGAGAGAATTCACCATGTAGATTTAGCAGAAAATCACCACTCGGCCAAAGCTGAGTGGCAACCCCGTCTTCCCACAGCTTTGTGGGAGAACCACGCGGTTTTGCCAGAGTGCAGACCCCTGCAGCTCTGGTAGGACAGAGGACTACGTGGCTTTGAGGTGCTCCTTTTGGCCACGCGGCCTGGGAAACAAGAGAGGCTTTGCCTGGAAGAAGTGTGAAAGAACTCTTACCAGTAGGCCGTGAGACAGTGCCGCATAGCTTTGGATTAATTGGAGATCCTGCCAGGACAGTGACACAGCTGATGGTGCCAGGAACCGAGGAAGGTCTCCCAGCTGACAAGGATTACTGGGAAGAACCAGGGGCTGCCTGAGCCACGGACTTCTATTTCCCTTCCTGATATACGGTATCCCAGACTGGGCAAAGGGGAAGGAAGGACTATGTGTGTTTGTGGGTGTTTTAAGGGACTTTAAGATTTTTGATAAAGACATTAGGTTACTACTTTAAGTTCTTATAGCACTAAATAAACATTTCCTTTCTTTTCACGGATCTCTGGCATTGAGAGACATCTTTCCTATAAGGCGGCGGACATAACGGACCTGGGGTTTTCTTTCAGGTAATAGTATTATTGTCCTAGGCCCCCCTTGTTTGTTCTGTAACACTTGTACCACTCAATACCAAAAAAACAAAACAAAACCAACAAACACTACATATTTTTTTTAAATGGGCAAAAACCTGAATAGACATCTTTCCATAGAGGACATGGAAATGGCCAATCGATATGTAAAAAGATGCTCAACATCACTAATCATCAGAGAAATGCAAATTAAAACCACAAAGAGATATCACCTCATGCCTGTCAGAATGGCCATCACGGATAATCAACAAACAACAAGTGCTGTCGGGGACGTGGAGAAAGGGGAACCCTTGTGTATCATTGGTGGGAATGCAGATTCGAGCAGCCACTGTGAAAAACAGCGTGGAGTTTTCTCAAAAAATTGGAAATGAAGCTGCCTTATGACCTAGCCACTCCACATCTGGAAATATATCCAAATAAATCAAATACACTAATTTTCCAAGAGTAAATGCACCTCTGATCATTGCTGTGTTATTTACAATAGCCAAGATGTGGAAGCAGTCCCAGTGCACATCAGTAGATGAGTGGATAAAAAAGCTGTGGAATATTTACATAAGGGAATATTACTTGCCCATATAAAATAAGGGAATCTCACTTTTTTGGATTCTAAGTGAAATAAGCCAGTAAGAGAAAGACAAGTGTCATATTACACTTATCTGTGGAATCTAGTGAACAAAATAAATAAACAAACAAAATAGACACAGACTCATAGATACAGAGAACAGACTGCCAGCTGTCAGAGGAAAGGAGGTTAGGAGACTGGGTGAAAAAGGTAAAGGGATTAAGCAAAAACAAACAAACAAATAAAAGCTCTCAGACAATTGTATGTGTTTGCCTGAGGGAAAGGAGGGTGGTGATGGGTGAAAAAGGATAAAGGGGTAATAAATTGTGACAAATGAAAACTTGGCACACAATGCAATGTATAGATGGTATTTTATGAAACTGTAGACTTGAAACCTATATATTTTATTAATAAATGTCACCTCAATAAATTCAATAAAAATTTAAAAAATAAAAAGCCACTCAAAGCCAAGAAATAAGAATTTTTTATTGGAAACTTTTGTTGTATTTTTCTCTTTTGTTTTAATTATTACTTTTATGTTAAATTAGATTAGAAATCACTCGGATCCATATAACTAGTGTTTCTATCATATGATATACAATTTTCCACACTTAATATGCTTATTTTATATTTCCACTTTTTAAAAAAAAATTAAATAATCACATGTAAGGCCTTTCTGGAAATAAATAACATGTGTAATGACAGTCTCTCTCTTTCTCTCTCTCTCTCTCACATACACACACACACACACACACACACACACACACTGGCTTCTATATTCTAGAATACAGAATATCATGTGGTTTTGTTGCTGATTAATTAAGGCCATCGAAGAATTTTGCCCTAGAGATGATGTGTCAAAATAGAAATCCATACAGAAAGTATGATTCCTACAGATTTTTTATGTAAATAATTTTTTAGCTATAATTAACATACCTAAAGTTAATCCACTTATAGTGTACAATTCTGCATTTTTAGTATGTTCATAGAGTTGTGCAACCATCACCAAATCTGACTTTGGAAAGATTTTGTCACTCCATAATGAAATATAACACACATTAGGAGTCACTCCTCATTCACGCCACCCCTGTAGCCTAAGCAACACAAATCTACCTTCTGCCATTATAGACTTGCTTATTCTGGCCATTTCGCATAAATAAACCTATGAACAAGTAGTCTTCTGCTAATTCTTTGTTTCACTTATCATATTTTTGAAGTTAATCCATATTATATTATGTATCAATGCTTTCCTTTTTACAGCCAAATAATATCCCACTGCATAAACGTATTGCATTTTGTTAATTATTCATCAGTTGATATATTTTGGGATGTTTCCTCTGTTTGGCTATCAAGGATAATGGAAAAATACAATAAAGATTAAATTTAAAAAAGAATAATGCTATGAACATCTGTGCACAGGTTTTTTTGAATACCCACTTTTAATTCTTTTGGATATACCCCTAGGATTAGAATTGCTGGATCATATATTCTATGAGAAACCACAAAAACTTTTCCATGTCACCACTTTTCATTGTCACCACTGAATGTATGTGTGTTCCAATTTCTCCATATCATGTGCTAATACATTGTACTGTCTGTCTTTTTTATCATAACCATTCCAGTGGGTAGGCAATGATATCGGATGGTTTTGATTTGAATTTATCTAATGAATTTGACCATTCTTCATGTGCTTATGGGACATTTTTATATCTAACTTGGATAAAAATCCACTCAAATGTGTTACCTATATGTAATGTGAATATTTATTTTTTTATTATTGAATAAGAGTTCTTTATAGAATTTATATTCATATGTCTTATCAGCTATAAGATTTGAAAATATTTTTTCTGGTACTCTCAACTAGTTTGCACATTTAAAAAAAATCCTCATTCAAGGATATGTTCATTGACTTTAGAGAGAAAGTGAAAAAGAGCAAAGGATAGAGACAGAGAGGAAGGGGAAAAAGCATGGATGTAAGAGAGAAACTTTGGTTGGCTGAGACTCGTACACACTCTAACTGTAGATCAAACCCATAACCTAGGTATGTGGCCTGACTGGGAATTGAATCCCCGACATTTCAGGGTAAGGGACACAGCTCCAACAAACTGAGCCACCCAGCAAGGTCTGTTTTCACTTTCTTGATGGTATAGTTAGGTTCAAAAAGCATTTGATTTTGAGGAAGTTTAATTTATCTTTTTCTATTGTGTGATTTTGGTGTTATATCTAAAGAAACCATTGCTTAATGCAAGGTCACACAGTTGTCATGTTTTCTTCGAAGAATTTTAGATTTAACCTGTACATTTGGGACTGTAATTTATTTTGACTTCATTTGTGTGTATGATTACATATCAAGAGTTCATTTCACTTATTCTCTCATATGGATCCAGTTGTTCCAGTACCATTTGTTCAAAAGACTCTTATGTCCAAGCTAAACAATCTTGAGCCCCTTCTCAGCTGACCCACAAATGTAAGGTTTCTTTGTGGACTCTCAATTCTTATCCAGTCAATCTAGATGCCTCTCAAACTGACACTATATAGTCTTTTTTAAAATATTTTATTTATTTTTATTGAGAGGGGAAGGGAAGGAGAAAAAGAGAGACAGAAACTCAATGTGTGGTTGCCCGTTGCACACCCTGCACTGGGGACCTGGCATGTGCTCTGACTGGGAATCAAATCGGTAACCCTTTGGTTCACAGACCCACACTGAGTCCACTGAGCTACACCACAAGGTCAGCCAGGGCGGACACCATATAGTTTTGATCATTATATCTTGGTAGTAAGTTTTTAAATGAGAGGTATTAATCTACCAAATGAGTTAATGATTTTCAAGATTGTTTTAGTTATTCTGGACTTCTTGCATTTTATATGAATTTTAGGGTAAACTTGTCAATTTCCACAAACAAACATACAAAAACACAAACAGGGAGCTAGAATTTTGATAGGGATTGCACTGAATATGTAGATCTATTTAAGGAGTGTCACCATCTTAACAATTTTAAATCTTTTGTCCTATGAATATGGATATTTTTATGTTTATTTAGATCTTTAATTTTTTGCAACAATGTTACATAGTTTCAGTGACTTGCCCTTATTTTGTTAAGTTTTTTTCCAAGTATTTTATTCTTGTTCATTCTTTTGTAAATGGGGTTGTTTTCTCATTATGTTTGGATTTTTTATTTATAGTATGTAGTTTTAATTAAATATTTTATATTGATTGCATATCTTGCAACTTGGGTGAACTTGTGTAAATTCTAATAGTTGTTAGTGGACCTTAGAAATTCAATATATGAAATTATGCCAGTATCAAATAGAGATGCATTTACCTCTTTCTTTCTAGTCTGTATGTCTTCTTTTTTTTTCTTGCTTCATTAGCCAAGCAAAACCTCCTGTAATTTTAATTAGAAGTGGTGAAAATGGACATCTTTCTCTTCTTATGCATCTTAGAGATATGCACAAAATTTAAAAATTTTTTCTAATTAAATATGATTTTCACTGTAGGTTTTAGCAGATGACATTTTCAATTTAAGGAAGTTCTCATATATTCCAAGTTTGTTTTATTAATTGTTGGGGGGCTCTGCCCAAAGGGCCACCCTGGCCGCCCTGGGTGAGAATAAATCTACCAAGATATGATCTGCTTGGGGAGGAAAGGTGGCCGATATCTCAAAGGAGAAGGGCCAAGAGCCTTTTCCTCAACGGGCTTTCATTAGGTTGCTTTTGCACAGGAATACAGGTAAAGCTCATTAATCCTTATCAGGCAATAAGGATCAAACAATAGATAACATACAAAGAACTCTGAGGGCCTATTTTGAGTCAGGGTCAGTTAGCTAAAGGGCCATAAAACTTTGGGGAACAAGCTCACTTCCTGCTTGTACCCTTATCATTTAATTGAGAGCATTCTAAACAAAGCAGGTTTCATAAGATTTTACATATTCTTTCTTAGATCTGATCACCCTAAGGAACCTGTGCTTTATAGCACAGTGTGGCACCCACCACCCGAATTGTTTCAGGCTTAAGTCATTGTTTCAGGCTTAAGTCAGGTAGGGGAAGTAAGGCAGCCAAGAGCTTAGGAGACTTCTTGCAGACAGAATGAGGACTCAGGCTATGTTAAAGCCAAGGGCAAGGGTCCATCACCCCTTTTGCTATAGCCCCCAAGTCCTTCCCTGGAAGCCCCATGATCATGCCTGTCTTAGGTCATCCCTCCCTTGAGGAATCTTACCCATCATTGACTAATGGATGAAGCACTGGGGGCCAGGCAGGGTGAAGTAAAAGGAGCAGAAGCTGTGCTCCTGCCAAGGAGATAAGCTTTGTCTCCTTAGTGGCTTATGGTCTGAAGGTCATTCACTCAGCCTTAGCCATGGGAGGGTTACAGCTTCTGAAACCAGGCAGGGTGGTTCCCAACAATTAATACGGCCTATTATATTGATTGATTTACAGATGTAGAGCAAAATTTACATGCCTAAGATAAATTTCCCAATTCGTAGTGTATATTTTTTTATGCATTGTTGGACTTGATCTGCTAGTATTTTTAAAAATATTTTGCATTTCTATTTCAAAGGTCTGTATTTTTCTTTTCTGGGGCATCTTAATTTTTTTTGTTTTACTGTAATATTTACCTCAAAGAGTAATGTAGTGAATGTTTCTTCATCATCTATTTTTAGAAAAGTTACTGAAAGATTGCTATTGATTATTTAAATATTTAAATAGAATTCAATAATTGTGAATTCTATTTGGGCCAGAGAAGCCATTTGGGTCAGAATTCTTTGTGGAGAGGTTTTAGATTACTAGTTTGATATAGATCCATTTAGATTTTCTATATGTTAGGTCAGTTACAGATTTGTTTCCAAACGTTTATCCAGTTCATCTGTTATGTAATTTATTATTCTTACAATTAATGTATTTTTTTGTAATGAAATATTAAAACTATTGTCTCCTGCTATGTTCCTGATTTAAGTAATTTGAGTATCTCCTATTTTGTTTGATCGTCACCTAAGGGCATAGGCATTGATTCCAGAAAGAGGGAAAGGAAGATAGAAACATCAATGTGGGAAATGTTAATCAGTTGCCTCCCCAGTGGACCCTGACAGGGGACTAAACCCATAAACTATGAAGTGTGCTGACTGAGAATCAAACCTGGGACCTTTCAGCTTAATGGGACAATGCTCCAACCAAGCCACACCAGCCAGAGTGAGACTTGCCTTATTTTTCTTTAGTTAATGTAGTTAAAAGTTTTTTAATTTGTCAAGTATTTCCAATAACCAAATTTTACTTTTTTTATTGTCCCTATTATATTACTATTATTATTGTTTCATTAATTAATGCTTTATTACTATTATTTCTAGCATGATTATGAACCCCATTTAATATCATGGAACCAACTCCAAAGTACAATGGTGAGGCTGTGGGGCTGTGGGAGGAGTTCCCACACCAATAAGCAGCATAATTCTAACACTCCTTATGTGGAAATAGCATCAGATTCTACATATTAAGGTTCTGTTTGACAAGATTGTCCTCCTGCAGACTTCCAATGCCAGCCCCAAGCCCAGGTTATCCCCTGAGCTCCTGACCAACCTACTCCTTCCGTGGCTTTGATTAATTTGCTAGAGTGACTCACAAATTTACTTATGAGATCACTGGTTTATTTTAAAAGTCTATATTCATGAATAGCCAAATGAAAGAGATACAGAGAACAAGAAATGGGGAAAGAGAATGGAGTTTCCATGCTCTTCCTAGTGTGCTACTCTCCCCAGATCCTCACCCTCATCCTTTCATCCTCTCTTTCCCTCAGCTGTGAGCCAGAACCAGTTTAGCAAGTCCCACTTCTCTGATACCAACTAAGAAGGTGTCCTGAGATGCGATTTTTAATGTGTGTGTTGTGGGGGAGGGTGTGGAGAGGATTCCTGACACTAACAAGTGAAATCTGACACCAGCTGTGTGGCCGACAATTCAATTCATATATGGCACTATTTATCTGGAGATAGCCTGAAATTCTACATGTTCAGAACTTAGTTGTACAAGAATGTTCCCATCACTTCAGATGCCAATCATCACTGCAGGTTGTTACCTGTGCGTTTGACTAACTGCCTATAAATCAGAGGTTTACACATCCTTCTCCTTGGGTTCAATTAATTTGCTTGAGTGGCTCACATAATTCAGAGAAACATATTACTTACTAGATTATTCATTTATTATAAAAGTAAATAACTCAGGAATAGTCAGATGAAACAGATGCAGAGAGGAAGGCATGCAGGAAGGTCAGGGAGCTTCCATGCCTTCTCTGGGCTTGCCACTCACTGAGCTCAAAGTTCTATGAACCCTGTCATTTGGTTTTTTATGGATTCTTTATTGCATAGGCATTATTGATTACATTATTGGCCATTGGTGATGGATTCAAACTCTATCCCCTTTTTACTCCCCAGAAATCAGATTGGAATCGAAAGTTCCAACCCACAAATTATGGTCAGTTTTCTTGGTGGCCAGGCTCCAGCTCTGAGTGCTTTCCAAAAGTCAACTCATTAACAGGAACTTAGTGATTCTACATGTATTTCAGCATTTTGTTTTTAGATGAATATATATTTATTTATTGTTATTATAATTTCCCAATACTTATATTTACTCATTATTATAAAATGTCTCACTTTATCTATAACAATTCCTGTCTTAAAATATATGTCACCTTATGTTAATTTAACCACTCCAGTCTTACTGATCACTGTTTGCACAATGTAATGTTTTAAATATCAATCTGTAAATTTCTGATGTTTTATTAGGTTATATAATTGATTTACATTTAATGTAATTACTGATAAAATAGGATTTGCATCTCTCCTTTTGATACTTTTTTCCATATTTCTTATATGTCTGTTGTTCCTCTATTTTTCCATTATGTTCTGCTTTTGTGTTAAATTGGGGAGCTTCTTGGTAACATTTTATTTTCCTTGTTTATTTTACCTTATTTTTCAGGTTTTAATTTTTTTGGCAACTGACCTTGGAATTACAATTTGGTTCTTAGCATAAATCAATCGTCAGTTTTTTTCCCTTATCTGTGGGAAATACATTCCAACCCCCACCCCCAGTGGATGCCTGAAACCACAGATAGTACCAAATCCTATGTATATTGTGTTTCCTATATACGCATACAAATGATAAAGTTTAACCTGTAAATTAGAAATAGTAAGAGATTAACAACAATAACTAAAAATAAAATAAATCAATTAGAATAGTGTAATAAGTTATGTGAATGTAGTCTCAAAATATCTTACTGTACTGTGCTCATCTTTTCACTTAACGGAAGGACCGTACAGCTTTTCTCTGGCATATCTGAATTGCCACCATCACTGTTCCTGCACTGTTAGACCACGATTAAGTACAGTGAATGTTACTTGAACATCAGCGCTGTGATACCTCCACAACCCTATAACTGCGATGGCTACTAAGTGATTAATGGGTAGGTAGTAAATATACCACATATAAGAACTGGATGGTGTACAACTTTATGATGGTACTCAGAACGATGAATAATTTAAAACATATAAACTGTGTTTTTCTGGAATTTTTATTTAATATTTTTGGACTGAGGTCGAATGCAGTAACTCAAAGTGGAAAGAACAATCATGAGTAAGGAAGAACTATTGCAGTTAGATTCATACTAAAAGAATTTTGAGAGTATACAGAAACTTTGTTTAATTATAGTGTCATGTTTATTCTCACTCATGCTATTATTATCATAGATATTATGTGTTTATATATTGTAATCACATCAACATAGCTTTATAATTGTGGGCTAATATATTTGTCTTTTAAGCCACAAAATAAAAAGAGTTGTAAAAATATATTTTACTCTCTTTTATAATTATCTATGTAGTTACTTTTACCAGTGCTCTTTATTTCTTTGTTAGGATTTAATTGTTTTTTAGTGTTCTTTCATTTAAGTTACAAAGACTTTCTTTAGACTTTTTCTTGGGTAGATCTGCTAGCAATTAGTTCTCTCATTTTCATTTATCTGGCAATGGCTAAATTTATCTTTTAGTTTTGAAGGATAATTTTACTGCATATAGAGTTCTTTGTTGACAATCTTCTCTTTCAGCACTTTGAATAAGTCATGTCACTGCCTTAAGGCCTCCATGCTTCCTGAAGAAAAGAGCTGTTAGTTTTTGAAGATTCCTTGCATGGAATGAGTCATTTTTCTCTTGTTGCTCACCAGATGCTTTGCCTTGGTTTTTGTTAGTTTGAACATGTCATGTTTACATTGAACTTAGTGTGAATCACTCTCTCTTTTTTTAAGATCTGATTTTTCTCTAGAGCTAGGTTTAGGTTCAGAACGAAATCGAGAGGGAGGTACTGAAATTCCCCAAATACCCTGTCCCCACAAATGTATAGCCCCCTACATACATAGTGAACATCACTCATCAGAACAGTACCTTTATTACAAAAGATGAATCTGTATTGACATGCTATAATTACCCAAACCCTTATTTTACTTTAGGGTTCACTCTTCATGTTGCACACTTTATGGGTTTTGACTAATGTGTAATGGCATATATCTGCCAGTATTTTATCATACAGAGTATCTTCACTGTCCTAAAAGTTCTCTGTGCTCTGCCTATTCTTCCCTCCTCACCACCATCTCTAGGATCACTGATAGTTGTATTGTTTCCATAAATTTGCCTATTCCAAAATGTCATATAGTTGAAATACCACAATGTAGTCTTTTCACTTTGGCTTCCTTCACTTAGTAATAAAAATATTTGGTTTTCTATAGTTTGAAAATAATATTTTTAGTTGTTTTGGCTTTTATGTTCTTGATGTTCTCTTGAGCTTACCAGATCTGGGGGAAGTCCTCAGTTGTTAGTGTTTGAAATAGCTGTTTCTTTGCTGCTGTTTTCTCCAATACATGTATGTTATACCTTTTGTAATTGTCATACAGCCTTTGGATATTCTGTTCTGGATTTTTTTTTTCTTTTTGCCCCAACTTTTTTCTCTTTGTTCCTTGGTTTCTGAGAATTCTATTGATGTATCTTCTACATCAGAGATTATTTTTTCGGCTATGTCCAGTCTACCTGTAAACCCATCAAAGGCATTCTTAATTTCTATTACAAAATATCTCCAGTGTTCCCTCCTCATTCTTTTATTGGATTTTCATTTTTTGCTTACATTGATATATCTTTATGCATGTCCACTACTTTATTCATAAGAGTTCTTAGCATATTAATTATAGTTTTTTTTTTAAATCCCTGGTCTGATAATTCCAGCCTCACAGCCATGTTTGGTATTGACGCTTGCTTCGTCTCTCTTCAAATTTCATTCTTACCCTTTGGTGTGCCTTGACATTTTTTTTTTTTAATTGACTGCATACTGGGTACAGCTTTACTGGGTAAAAGGAACTGCTATAAATAAGCCTTTAGTGATGTGGCAGTGAGATTAGAGCGAAGGGGAAATGTTTAGTAGTCCTGTGATTCGATGTAAATATTTTATTTAGCCAAGGGTTTCTTGGTGTTTTCCCCTCCCCTTTTTGGTGGCACAGGATGGCTAGAGTGGGCTGGAGTTGGGTATTTCCCGTTGCCAGTCATTTTGCCTTTGATGAAACCTGAGCATGTTAGGCTCTAATTAACTGTTTGCCCTGAAGGCAGTCCTTGTTAAGAGCATAGGGTTTTGGAATATTTTTAAATGGTTCTGTATTAACTCCACTCCGACTTTTGGAAGCAGAAGGTAAATTTTCTCTTATATTTGCTAGGGGAATCTTTTCAAATCCCTTCAGGTAAGTCTCACAATATTACAGGGTTTCTTTGGGAGTTTTTAACCCTCAGATTTCTACAAACTATGTCCTCGGAAAGTTATCAGTAACAGTTTAGGTTTTCCTCCCCACAACCCTGGTTCCCATGTTGGCTTCCGTTGGTGAGTCTCTGCTCCAGTAAGCCACGACCCCTTTGTTGGCCAGTCTGTATTTTCAATACAGAACAGTGGTTCACCCTGTGTTCTCTCTGTGACAGATCCAAGAAGAGTTTGTTTTACAGTCTCTTTGGATTTTTACTTGCTATTAGGATAGAGCAGATAATTCCAAGTTCCTTTAATGAGGGGCTGAAATTGGCAGTCATCATCGAATATTTGGTTTTATCCCACTTGAGGTTTGTAAGCATCTTGGACGTGTAGATTAATATTGTCATCAAATTTGTGACTTTATTCATTGTCCTCAAACATTGTCTCCTCTTCTTATGGTTCTGTTGTTACATATATTTTGACGCATTTAATAGTATCCACAAGTACCTGAGTTTCTGTCATTTTTCCTTCATATTTTTCTATTCTGATCTTCAAACTGTAGAATCTCATTTGATATATATTCAAGTTTGTTAATTTTTTCTTCTTACAGTTTGAATCTACTCTAATAATATTCACTCCAGTGAATTTTCCATTTGGTTATTGTATTTTTCAGCTCCAGAGTATACATTTAGTTTCATTAATATAATTTACATCTTTTTCTTGATACTCTCTATTTCTTGGTATATTGTTTTCATCCTTTAATTTACTTCTTTCTATATTATCCTTCGACTTGAACACATTTGTATAAATTGTTTTAATCTCTCTATACCCCCAAGAAACAGTTTCTATTGACTAGTTTTATTTTATGTGCAAGTGCCATACTTAACTGTTTTGGTGTGTGTTTTATAAATTGCTGTTAAAAATTGGACATTTGGATAGCATAATGTGACAACTCTGAAAATAAGGTATTTCATCTCCCTCTACACAGATTTTGTTTTGTTCTCATTTTAGTTTAAGTTAGATCTTGAGGCAAGATGGGACCAAGAGACATAATCACCCTTATAATTAGCTAACTGAAGGCTTTATGGAAAAATATAAGACTCAAAAGTAATATAAATGAAGAAAAGTGTTCTAGCAAATATAAAAATACCAAAAGATAAAATATAGTGAAAGCATACATAAGGGTAATATATAATATATTGCCACTTATTCATTGAGTTGATAATAAAAATTTAATCATGTTTTTTAAAATGATTTAACCATTTATAATTTTGAGAATAGACTTGTATGTGTGTGATATATAATATAATTTTTCTTCTTTGTGTACCTCATCTGATTATGGGTGTGTGCATATATGGTTGCTATGGTAATTGTGAATATTCTTTTTCATGTTAAATAAAATAAGTTATGTATAATGAAGAAGTGCATAATCTGGTTATAGAGATTAAAGGTAATGTTAAAGTTCTGGGGCATAAATATAAGGTTTGAAGAGGAATTGATTCACTAGATTACTTTAACCCAAAGACTTTTTTCCTATTTGAAAAAAAAAAAAAACACTTCACCATGCTCAGACCAACTGTTTAAATAAAATATACTGACAGCCAGATGTGGGACGAGATACATACCTAGGACAAGCCACTCTTTCAGAGCCTCAAACGGATGTGCCTCACTGACACAACACGAGGCACGAGAGAGTGAAAAACTAGAGGACCAAAGTGCCAGGCCCAAAATATATAACAATGTTTTCAAGAATCATTTCTAGAAATAACTCATATTCTGAAATTTCCCTTTAACAACAGGTCTCACCTTCGGTGGGTTGCGACAGTCTCACTAGCCATCACAAGCACAGGGCCAGAGTGGGGTTTCCCAATCACAACTGTCATAGTCAGTTGTAGTTGGCTGCTTGCCACCTACATGTTATTTAGATGTGGGACAAGGCCATTTTCTAGAATGGAAATGGTTTTCTATCATTAACGGGTAATTTTAATTTAATTATTTGTAGTAAAAATAACATGGTTTTATGTGAGTTTGAAATCATTTGAAGCTTACTGAGATTGTTTTAAGGGACTGTCTTTGAAAATGTTTTACTTATACTTGAGAATATTATATGTTCTACATATATTGGGTATAGTTATCTACAAAGGTCAAATAAGTTAATTCAGTTAATAAGGATGTTTTATTCATTCTATCAAATACTAAGAATGAATTGTCAAAATCTCTAGCTGTAACTTTTTTTCCCTATAGTTATTCTTTTTTCTTTGTGTAATTTGAACTTTTGTTTTATTGGCACATAAGTATACAGGATTATTATTTCTTTTTAAATGATTGTTTCACTACTAAAAACTTCCCTCTTTATCTCTGGTAATACTTCTTTTTTGTATTTTTGATTAAATATTTTATTTATTTTTAGAGAGGGGAAGGGAGAGAGAAAGAGAAGGAAGCATCAGTGTGATGTTGCCTCTTGAACACCCCCTATTGGGGACCTGACCTGCAACCCAAGCATGTGCTCTGACTGGGAATCAAACCAGCAACACTTGGATTCGCAGGCAAACACTCAACCACTGAGCCACACCAGCCAGGGCTCTGATAATACTTCTTATCTTGAAAAATATTTTGTCATATTAATTAAGCCATCACTTGTTTTCTTATGATTAGTTTTTGTAGGAGTATACCATTTGCCATCCTTATACTTTTAACCTGCCTTTCTTCATATTTAAGTTTCCCCTAAAAACAGAATATCATTGATTCCTACTCTTATTAATAGTTGGTTCAAATATAACTTCCTTTTCAACTTTTCTGAATATTACCAGAAAGATTAGATTGCTCTGTTTTAGATATACTTTTATTAGTGCCTTGAAAGATTAAATTTTATTTATCATATAGGGTCTGACAGAAGTAACACCTGCTTGAGCGTGGCTGGTAGGGTACATGAATGTCTCCCACAAGATGGACAGCCATTTGAACATCTCACCTAAAATGTCATTTGGTGTGTTTGAGTGTGATATTGTTAGGTTACAAAATTACAAGATTATGATTTTGTAATAAAAGATTTTGTAATAAAAAAGGAAATTATTTGTGCCAACTTCTGTATATATACATAGTGAATAACACACTGGCTTTATGTCACATCTTTTTTTGAGAAATGAGACAAAATAATTTTAATGAATTATGTAAAGTTTTGATGTTATGTTACAGAATTGCATGCTTTTTGTTAGGGTGGTTGGTGACGAAGACTGTGAAATAATTCACAAAGAGAAGAAAGTGCAGAGAGTAAAGGTTTTTATTTTTACTTTCCATAAAGGAGGGAAATGGCTAGATGTAGAGACATGCACAGGCACCAGCACTGAGGGTTTAGGGCTTTGAGTTTTTGCCAGGTAAGGGGTGGTTGTTGAGCAGGATGTTTCAGTTAGACTGCAACGTGTTTTGATGTTATCTTTGGATGAAGGGTCTCGAGGTCCTTGTGGTCTGGTTTGTCCCGTTTCCCAAGTTCCCAGAGCTTCTGCACCTTCAGGGCACTTCCAGTAATTTTCTAGTTCTGAGGATAATAGCTCATAAAACAATTAGGGTCAGTCATGAACTATGGGGTCCAGCCTGCTCTGGGGAAGAGGGCCTGAGAAAGTGGCTTTTGTCCTAATATGATTTTGTAATATTTTGTAATAAAACAGAGGTGCTATTTGTGCTGGATTCTATTCCTATCCTGATTTGACTATTAACTCCTTAAAATTAAATAGTATATCCCTAACTGTTTTTTATTACTAGTGTTTAGCATGGCATTTGAAAAATACAGGGTCTCCAATATCATATATTCAGTAAATGAATGGTATTCCATGTGGATCATGGGATTTTAATATAAATGATTGAAAAGGAAAGGGGAATTTTTATCTAATTCTGAAAATATCAACTCAGGGTACTCTACTATCACCTGGCACACTTTAAGTCCCAATAACTATTCATTAAGAGAAAATCACCTGTCACATAGTTCAAGAATACTCTTTAAAAACAGCTTAAAAAATCTTTATCCCACAGCTCAGTCTGAAATTAATGTTAATAATTTAATGGATTTTTGTTATTTAATTTAACTTGGAAAGCTTTATGTTATTCAGTTTACACATTATAATAATTATTAGTAAACTGGATGTGGTATGCATAACTAATGCCTGAGTCAAACCTCAACAGAATATCCAATGATACAAATAAACTCAACAAAGCATAGCAGCCAGGAGCTTAGCCAGCAATGAAATAAACAGTCTCACATGCTAAATAACCTTTTAAAGGCACTCAATAACAATAGGTACAAATAGTTTGCCAACAAGTGTGGTCATCAAGAAAAATATATTTTTCTGTGGTTCCTATGATTTTGAAATCTAGAAGATATGGTATCTGAACTGAACCAATCAAATACTGGTGAAATGGAAGCAATGGTAAATATTTTCAAGTATTTAAAATTTTTGCTGTGTAACAGAGATTATGTTTCTTCTGAATTGCTACAAATTGAAACGAACATACATAAAAATATGGCAATTAAATAAGGTCCAAATTTGGATCAGTATTATAAATAAATGTGTATTATCTAGAACTGCCTAACAAAGAAATGAATATTGCCAGGTATGGAGAAATTGAAATCAATAGGGAGAGGTCGAAGATAACTCTGTAATTCACTTACCCACAGTTCTACAAATGATTTTTATTTGAAATGTGAATTCTTAAGTCCTCTGAAATCAATCCAAAGCTTTCATTCTATGTTAAAAAAAATCTACTTTGTGAAAGAATATGCAAATTTTCTTCTAAAGTGTTAAATTGCTTTGATATAAATAATTTAAAGAATGGAGGACCTCATTAAAAAAAAAACACACATAAATGAGGTCTTTACAGCACTCACTCACATCCAAACACTTTCTATCAGGCCATAATGGGTACTTAATGCATCTACATGCACACTGAGAAACAGTTCAGACTTATGCTCTTTGCGTAATTGAGGAAGGATTGAAAGAGGTTAGGGAAAAACCCCAACAAGTGGAATGAGGAAGTAGGAGTTGATGTCTCCTCACAAGTTCCCCTGCCTCCAGGCATGATCAAAGGGAAGCAGTTAATGACAGGAAAACATTGAGGTGGTGGTCCTGGAAGTCACAACCACAAGCCACCCTCCCAACCAGAAGGTGAAGTCAGATTTTGGTGTCACACAGCTGGGAGCACCCCTCCTCCACTCTTCCACTAGGAATAACATAACACCCCAAGAACTGACTGACCCCGTGGGCACATTCAGTTGGCCTGGGTCTAGTCAGACGCATACTTTTTGTTTCTTTCACAGCAATGCCAGAGTCCTAGTTTTTTTCTTTACTTATGCTCTAGTAAAGCTTGCTTTATTCCCATTTCAATTTGCCTTTGAAATCTTTTAAAGTCAACATGACCTCAGTATGAAATGCTGAAACTTGAAGTTATTACAATATTTAATTATTATAAAATATCCTCCAAATAGATTTAATAGAATGCCTACAAAACAGAAAATAAAGCATTATAGACACACAGAAGCAGATCTTGTTTCTATCAGTAGAATTTAATATTTCAAGGATGCAGCCATATATTTTTCAAATAAGAATTAAATTGAAATTGATATTGTAGGAGGGTGCAGCCAGGGGGCCCCCAAAAGAAGGATTTGTAATAGGGTCTAGAACTCAAGGTGCCCAGGAAATATTAGAAAGATACATAGGATGTCCTCACCCTCCACCACAAGTGTGAGTTGGAGGAAGGGACACATGGAGCAGGACGATTGAGAGCTGTTTTGCATGGCAACAGCTTTGCAGCTAACCTCTGGTGTGGTCATTTAACACGTCTATAACCTTTAATTGGTTGCATAGATATGCTAAATAGCTGTGGCCATGCTCTGAGCCATGGGAATGGAAGGAACTTCCCCCCAAGATGTAACTGGGAGGCAACTCCCTCTAGTTACAGAGCCTGTGTGAAAGCTTGGAGATGATTGGCACCATGACATGGGGCCACCCCTGTGCAGACTCATGATGGCAGCCCAGTAAAGCTGGAAGGATATTTAAACCCAGACTCGGCAGCCATTAGAGGGAGCCACGCGGCTGTGGCAGTGGAGAGAGGACCACACTCCTGCAGCCATGCAAGGAGAACCACGCACTTTTGGCAGAGTGGGCCCCCCTCCCCACCCCCGTAGCCATGAGAAGAATCACCATGCAGCTTTAGCAGAGAACCACCACGAGGCTTTAGCTGGAGATCCCGAGGGAGGCCTACCAGCCTAGGGAGGCCTACCAGCTGAGCATGGATTACTGGGAAGAACCAGGGGCTGCCCGAGCCATGGACTTCTATTTCTTTTCCTGAGATATGGTACCCCAGACTGGGCAAAGAGGGGAAGGAAGGACTGTGTGTGTTTGTGGGTGTTTTAAGGGACTTTGGGATTTTGATGAAGATATTAAGTCATTACTCTTAAGTATGCATAACTTAAATAAGTAATTCCTTTCCTTTTCACCAATCCCTAACATGGAGAGCTATAATTCTCTGGTGAGGGGATAGGTGAACCTAGTACAGGGGGACCCCAGGAGAAATGGGGGTCAAATTGGTAGCATTGTGAGACCCTCTTCCCTGGTGGTCAATCAGGGGAAATCATGGAAGACATGTGCAGTAGCTTTAAAGTAATACAATTACCTGTACATGTGCAGTAAAAGCCCACCAAAACTAGCCAGGAAGGATCTGCCCTATAGGAATAGAGTCCCTCCAGCCCATGAGGTCAATCTCTGCTTGGAGTTGGCCTGCTCCCATGTTCTCTGCTATAAACTCTGGATGTTCGGTTAAATTCTTTGTCCCAATCATCAAGAACCTGGTTACCTGTGCCCACCTGCGACAATATGTTATATATATTTTTATTAACTAAAATATATACAGTTATCAGTTATTGCTATCTTCAGAAATTTAACAGTAAAGATGATGTAATGCACCCTTTTTGACAGAAGTTTAGCATCAAATTGCACTAAAAAAAAAAAACAAGAAAAAATGTATCACCAATGTTAGTGGTAATTTGAAGGTCATAATAATCTCTGAAGGTCAATTTGTTGACCCACAGTTCAATGCTTTTGCTGTATGCCAAGGTGACTTGGGTGTTTTGGTGAGACTATTTCAATCAGGGGTTAACTTGTGAATAATCAAGAAATACTTCACAAACTTTTAAGTTCCACTTTCTTAATCCAAAGGTGTGATAGGGTGCAGCCAACCATAGTGATTCAACTTGGAACAAGTTATTATCAGATAGAAAACATGATGGTTGGCTGAAAGGTGCTGGATTAAAGGCATCAAATGTTCTACCAAATACAATATGCACTTTCCCTTTGCCTTTTTCAAAAATGGATCATTTGTGTTCTGCAGTTGAGTTTCTCATTTCAAAGTCACTTGAATAAACAAAGATATAAAAGAGCAAATCTTACCCAAATTTTGTATCATTCCTATGTAATTAGCCATGTATTAGATTTTTGCCTTCTTCTTCCTCCTTCCTTCCTCCCATGGACACTGTCTACAGAATTATCCAGCAGAAAATAAGGCTGTATGAGCTGATTGCCTGGCCTTTTTGCCTCAGAGAATCCAGGGCTGATTTATGAACAATGAATCTAATGCAGCCTGGCAAAGAAATGGGATCACAAAATTAAAGATTTGCAAAAAAAGATTAGGAGTTAACACAGTGTTGATGTTGAGTTCTTATATTTGCATATTAAAAGAGGGCCTGTTCTTTTGTTTGTCCTTAGAGATGCTGAGTTTTTTATGATCACTTACATTTATTTAAAAAGGACTCAATGGGCTTGTCTTTCCTCCCAAATCTTTTTAGTTTATTCTCTGAGTTCAGATGGCACTTCTGCTATAAAACAGTCACCCTGTATAAGCTTGAAGAGTATTCTGGGTATTAACATGCAAATGAGAGAATCGAGCATAATTCTTTGTTATGGTAATTCTTCCCAAATTGTTTTTTTTTTTTTTTTTCCCTGAAAAGGCTGTGAGGGACTAAAGCCTCAGCTATTGAGTTTAATTGCCAAGACTGTGAGTTTATAAAGGTCTATGCAAATGTATAGTACTAAACTTTAAAAGTCTCCAGTTTAAATTGTTCTTTGTACAGACTATTAGAAATAATCTGATGTTCAGAGAGTATTAAACGAAACATAGGTCAAGGCAGGAATACTGTGAAGGGAGAAGAAATTAGACCTTTGTTACTACATAGGCTAACATTAGCATTAAGTGACTGATATTAATGCACTTGGGGGAAAGAACTGCTAGTTGACTACCAAGAAGACTTTCTAAATTGTATTTTTTTAAAATAAATCTCATAGCAGGACTATTCTTTTTATTCATTAGTGAATTCAGCATTTTTATAAAGTGTCTAGCACTTTGTTTGCTGAGGTACTTTAAAAGATATACTGTGACCATTTGGGAAAATGCTAAAATATTTAAAATAAAATCCAATACAAGTCATTGTATTTACTATGTAATTGAATTTACTGTGCATTTTAAAGACTTCATGTGTATTTTTCTCCCATGAAATAAATTCCTAGTCATTTTAGACTAAACTGAGGCACCAGCATTACTAGGGTCCGATAATAACACGGGGCAGGAAAAAGTGGAAGGAGAGGAGGAAAAGAGAGATAAAGAAGAGGAGAAAAAGAAGAATCAGGACTGAAGAAAGAACAGGTATTAAAGAAGAAAAGTGGAAAAATTAATTTCCACGCTGTGTGAATGCCTCTTTTTTGTATCCTCATGGTGTTATTCCCAGAGCAGCACTTTCCTGTTTTTGCTCCTATGGTCGTATTTTAGTGCACTCAGGTCACTGACCCTGATCTGTATATTCATACATTTACTGCTTAAATTCCATAGTATTATTTTAGTCTTTATTCTTTCTTTCCTTCTTTCTCTCACACTCCACTTGTCCAAAAAAAGAGAGTATTTTTTTCCTACAAGGGGGGTTTTAAAAGAGAGTGCTGTGATTGAGGTGGGGGGTAACTAAAAGTGAATAAGATTATTGCTATTTTCTAAACTTCACATTTTTAGAAACCAAATTATAAATGTAGGTAGTCAACCTCACTCAGAGAAAGACATTGATTAAGTTACAGTGGAGATAATAGGTGCAGAGGGGATCAAAGAAAGTCACAACGTTCTCTTACTTCAATTAACTTCTGTAAATTACAGGAAAACACGGAAGATAGGCATGTTCAGCAAAAGAGTCAGTGTCCTGCTCAGGCTGGACAGTAAGTGAAGAGTTATCCCCCAATCTGGTACATGATGATTTATGTCCTGGTTCTTTTGGGAGGGAAAAAATCATGTTACAGCCTTAAATTCCTAGAGCAGTCATAATAGAAGCAGCACCTTTTTAGATATAAAGGGACAGTTTGTCTTATCATCCAAACTAAGATACTTTTGAGGATAAAAGGGAATATAATTAACCATAGGACTGCAGCTGTATGGTCCTAGTTACACAGCCAGACTAGACCAATATCATTCTGGGAGGGGGGTACAAATATATGCTACGAATCAGTTGTTAAACATGAAACATTCATTGTCAACTTAAGATGACAAAAGAGGTATTTAAAAATGGGCTTAATCCTATTGTTATCAAAGCAGAAAAAAATGAAGTGCTTGCCATTTAGATGAATATATTTTTTCCTGAGAAACCTTTTATAAAACTTACAAAATAATTTACTATTCATAGACCATTTATTTTAATTAGGTTTGAAATGTATTCTCAAAGTATATTAATAGACTTCACATCCAAGAAAATAGTCGCCTGTTTTATTATAATAAATGTATACTATAAGAATAAACCTTACTTTTTCATTGTAACACAGTAACTCTTGCACAGTTTTGGTAGCAAATTTCATATAATAAAAACATAAGTCATTTGTCAAGGAAATTCACTTTACTTTCAAAATAAAATAAACATTCAAGGTAAATGTCTTAAAAAAGAATTTATGTTCAATTTTCCTCAAATATATGGTATATTAATAATCTGAATTTTGAGATTTTTCTAGAATACAAAATCTGAATGCAATTTTATGTTATAATGAAATTAAACCAATCATAATATTGTTATACTTCACAAGGTTGAAACATATTTTTTCAAAAATTTAAAAATAACCAGATGAAATTTTAAGTGTTTCCTTTTCCATGTGCGAAAATATATATAAATGAAAATTACTAGTAACTATTTAATGAATAAATCAGACCCATACATGCCTATGAATACATGGCACTTTCTAAACATTACTATGAAATTCTCTTTGCTTGGTTGCCACCTTAAAACCATATAATTTCAATGAAATTGTATATGGCATGGATATCAAGTGTTTTAAAACTACCTGGGCAATTAAATATACATATACTAGGCCTGGCTGGCGTAGCTCAGTGGATTGAGCGCGGGCTGCGAACCAGGCATCGCAGGTTCGATTCCCAGTCAGGGCACATGCCTGGGTTGCAGGCCACAGCTCCCAGCAACTGCACATTGATGTTTCTCTCTCTCTCCTTTTCCCTCCCTTCCCTCTCTAAAAATAAATAAATAAAATCTTTAAAAAATGATCAGAATTATGAATAGTAGACAATATTTTTCTTCTAACCATTGCATTTTTACTTGTGAATATCTATGATGTATGCAACTATTAACCAGATTTTTATTTCAATTGTTACTACTGTTTCCTTTTACTACTGGACAAGTAGACCAGGATATCAATTCAAGAGAAGCAATGGTGGGTTATAGAGGTCACTAAATGAGACTCCTGTCTCCCTAGAGGGAGAAACAGGTTATACTCAAGTTCCATACAAATGAATAAACAAGACAAGTCAAGAGGATTCCTTAGTTCTAATTTACTAAACCTTGACTTTAAAGGTATTCATATAGGTGACTATGTATTTTACATTTCTAAAAAAAACAAAACTTGACTAGACTAACATTAATAGAGAAAGGTTCTCCTCAACTATAAGCTTAAATTAAACAAAATCAAATGCAGCTCTTGTATACCAATGGGTATGCATTAAGTTATGAGTGGGATTGTATATTTGTAAAACACAGTTACTAGCAAAATTTTTAGTTTAATTTACTCACTTTCATATTTATATATATTGTGAAACCAATGTATAAATTACAGAAAATAAAGTTTGTTAGGTAATTTAGAGAGAGTAAATAAAATGTAATGGCAACCATGTAAACTTCAAAAAAATATTTATGAAGTTTTGCATTACGTTATATTATCATTTGCAATATAACATTTCCCTTAAAACTTCATCTACTCTTGACATGAGTGCCTCAAATTCATTTTAATTTATCTTCAAAAGGTGTTTTATCCTCTGAGTTTTAAAACTCAAGAACATGAAAAACTCAAGAACACTGATGAACATGAAGTACTTCACTCTAGTCTGGCTTTCCGAAGTTTAGCCTTCTCTTTTATTAAATGATTAAAAATAATTTTTAATAACAAAGCTGCACAAATAATTCTTCTGTTGAACATGTCAAGTCTCTTTGAAGTTATATTTCTTTTAGTAATAGTAGGTTTCAATTACAAATTAACTTTGATTTATTGCTGTTCTTGTGGATGACATTTAACTTGAGTGAGTAACAGTGGTCTATAAATTTTAGTCTCAAACCTATTCTGGCAATTCATTAGTAATCATCTTTAAGAGACTAAAAAAAAAGGAAAGAAAAAAGAAAAAAAACAAAAATAACTCTTTCATGCAAAGCAGTCTTAATTTCAAAGGCCAAGTTCAAAAGAAAATGATCTTTTTCATATTTTAATTTTAACTCAAAAGTGATTGAAATAAATATATATTCACATTTTTGCCTACTTAGGGCAAAAAACAAGGCTCCATCTTTAAAGAAAATTACTAAAGTTAAAGCACTTTTCATGATTAATGAATGTTTTAGTCACTTACACTTTACATTTTTTTTTTTTTGCTACAGAAACTGTCATCAGTTGACTTTTTCAACTTTTATTTTAAAAATGTGACTTTTCAGTATGAGTTGGAATGAAAGTAGTTGAATTCTAGGTGACATCTTCAGTTTGCAAATGAAAACTTTCCCATGATAACTTGCTCAGTGAAGTTCACAGGAGTTTTCTGTTTCTCTGGACTTAGCTGTGTCATTATCCTCACAGTTTCCGAATCCTTTTAAGATCAACAAGCTAGGGCATAGAGAACCATTCATGTGGACATGTGCAATAAAATTAAAGTCTGAAGTATATGCCAAGGACTCCCATATAGGGGACAGCAAATGTAAGTCATCACCAGCAATTCCCATGTGTCCATGTTTATCAAATGTACTTTTCTTGCTGCTTGGCATCAGAGATTTTTAGAAACTGCAGCTTGGATGGTCATATCCACTCCACCTCAGTAAATCTTTCCCAAGCAATAATTCTTAGATTTGCCTGTTCATGGAAATATCTTAATTTTTCAAACTTATGCCCTAGTATATAATTCTGTACCTCAGTTTCATATTCTCTTCACTCTCTTACTCTTATTGCAATTAGGTTATTAGAAATCACTGAATATTTAGTTCCTCTAATCCTTCCTTCACTTACTATATTATCTCTGAATGCCTTTAGTTTTCTTACTGTAGGTCTTTTACATCATCATCTCTTAGCTAACTTAGAGAGACCATAAAATGTGCTATTTTTGCTACCTCAGTTCCATAGATCTTTAATTTCAGAACAGTAATAACTCCACTTATTTTGCTCTTATGTTTGGGATTCTAGGCTATGATTAATAAAATCAACCAACATGGAGATCACTGCCATTATATTTCATAATTTCCAACCTTACCAGGTGAGTGTTCTAGCCTACTCCTGTCAACTTCTTTTAAGAGCTGTTGGTCATTTCTCTCTCACTCTTGAAAAAGTTACTAAACTGGCATAAGTGATGGATAATTACCATGCCTTATCTCTTTTGTATCTTCAATATATAAGAATGCTTATATGTGTTACCTAAATATACCTCTCTCTATCACAGGTGGCAAACACAAGGCCTGCGGGCCAAATCTGGCCCTCAACCTTGTTTGATCTGGCCCAGCACCTTGATTCCACCTGGAGGCAACACTGAGCTCCTTGCCCCTATTTAAGGAGTAGTTACATTTATAGAGTCCTGAAATTACATTCAGCCTTTTGAAGGAAACCATGAGGCTGATGTGACCCCAGGTGAAAATGAGTTTGGCACCCCTGCAAGTCTTCAGATCTTGTTCAAGTAGTGTCAGTCTCAGTAGAGAAAACAAAAAAATAAAGTATAATTCCTAATAATAATCAGGCACAACATTTATAAATCAATACCCTAAGTATTTTGATAGTATCATATTTCATTTGCATAGAATTTCTCATAATATATGTTCCTTATTTAGATCTAACTTCAGAGGGTGATAACTAAACTTTTAAGTAATCATTCCTGGTTTACATATGTAGAACCCGGCACCATTACATGGGTCTGATAACAGAATTCTAAATATTAATTGTTAACATTTCTTCACCTCCTTCACCCTTTCTTAAAAATTATTTTTATGGCTCAAAAGATTCATTTCAGGCTTAAGATTTTTTTGCAATCACTAATTAAAATTTGATTTTTACATATGGATTTTTAGTCAAACTTCATGTTTACATTGTATAGTGAGGATTTCTTTCTTTATCTTTATAGATAATTTAGTCTCTCAGCACCATTTTTGGAGTATCCCATGTTGCTCCATTGATATACTACGCTACGTTTTATTGTATTAATTAATTTTTTCTTGAATCTGCAAATTCTACATTTTGTTTAATTAACTAATTTCTATATTCTTATATTAACACCCTGCCATTATAATTATTAGGCTTTATAATATTTATATTTGGTAAAATGTGTTCCCTGATATTACTAAACCTCTTCAACATTTCTTGGCAATTAAATACTCAAAAAGTAATTATCGCATTGAAACTTGCCCAGGTCATGTGGGACATTATCTAGCACTAGAGATGGGAAGAGTATTATTTTTCTAAACTTAGAATCTATAAAAATCTCATGGATTTCAAGATCTCATGGATTTCAAGATTCAAATTCAACTTTAATGATCAAAGACTTAAGTATAGTTTATTCTTATTAATTCAAAGAATTTTAGATATAGAAGGACTTTTAATGATCATCTACTTGAATAATTCTTTTTCTTTTCTTCTTCTAATTCTTCTTCTTCATCTTCCTCTTTTTTAATCTTCAAAGACTGAGAACTGGAATGGTAATTTGAAAAATGCCACACATTAGATGATTTATTTAGAATAACATATTCTAAAATTACATCTATTAAATGAGTACAATAGAAAATATTCCATTTTTAATTCTCATATTATTTAAGTTAGCTTTGATTTTTTGTGATCCAAGAATTCATTAACCAAAGAGTCAATAACAATTCAATATATATTCACAAGATGACATTGGTTTGCTAATAAAAACAATTTAGACACACATCATTAAATATCTTAATGTGTATTTGTATATTTTTATTTGAACAGCTTAATAGGAATTGAATATCATAAAAGGAAAAATAGGAATTCACTTCTAGCAAAGAAAGAGTCACTATTTCTAGACCAATATTATCAATCAACAAGCAAAGTTAGATTTGAATAAATAAAAAATACTAAACATAAAAAATAAAAGAGGTAAAACACAGAATGAACTTGAGAATCCAATATATGAGAGAAGAAAAAGAGGTGACCTAAGATTTTGAGCCATATTTCTTCATATTCACTGAGTCCAAAGGAGCAGTAGGAAGACTTAAAAGCCAAGACAAAAGTGGCTGCTAAAGGGTTTTATTTAGCGCAGACTTTCTCACATTCTTAACAGACTACCATATAAACTCCCATATTCTGGCCCTGCATGAAGGAGGAACATTGGTAAGCAGACCAGGATTTCACATGTAATCCATGAAGCACTATACTGTCTGAGTAAGGAAGAAATTCAATTAGATAACTCTTCTCAAAGGCTGAAGCCCAGCTCATTAATATTTAACATGATTAACATAGGAAACATAGAAAAATAGACCTTTACAAAGAAGAATAAAAAGTGGGAAAGGAATTTTATTCAGAAAATATATTTATAGTATTCTTGAGCTCTTGGCAGTTCTTGGACGAGGGTTACAGAGTCAGAAATTGGTTTGGGCCTCCTAGCCATATGGAATAGCACAACTTCTTTGAGAAGCTCTTTCTTCATGCTTTGACTTGAAGAAGGATAAGACAAACTCGTGATATTTTGCTAATCAGCAAGCATGCAGTTAAAATTTTCACTCCCTGAAAGTACATTCATTCCCTAAAATCAGTGTTCTCAATAATTTGTTTAGTTGGCTTTAGATGACAAAAAAGTACCCCTACTCCTTTGCTCCCCTTCAGGTAAGTGAGAAAGAACTCAGAATAGTATGTCCACTATTGTTAATTTTTTTAAAATCACTACTTTATCAGTCTTTGGTTCTCTCTCCAATGTAAGTTGCAATCAGCTGCTAAGCTAAGGCTCAAAATTCTGATTTTACATGCTACTTTTTCAAACCTGCAGTCATCACTTTACTACCTCTCTTTGCAACTTGGTATATTTTTCGTATTTGAGTTTCTTTAAGCTTTAATCCAAATTTTTATACAATCAGAAAAGTTTTATTTAATAACCTTAATATACACACAAATATATGTATATTAAATGGAGTAAAATTTGGGAAGCTTGAGCTAATTTACTTAATCCTTAATAATGCATGATTTAAAATCATTTCAATATGCTTAGACAGGAGTCATTATTACCTGATTAATATCATAGCAACCCTTTTACACTGGAAAGAATACTAATTTTTATGTCTATATTATCTCTCCAAAGGTCTATGTGAAACAGAGAAATTACAATACTGCTACTTTGGTAATGAAAGATGGGAAAAAATAAAAACTGTGAGGTATGTTCTGCGGTAAGTACAAGAAACAGAGGTGTCGGAGAGGTGTTCTACATTATAGATGATGGAGTGAACAAGTAACTTACCATCCTACATATAACAACTATAAACACTGCACCAATTACTAGACACACTAATAACCCACAAACTGCCCCCCAACACTCAAAAAGCTCTAGAGAATGAACAAAAAACAGACACGTTTTGGGGAAGAGTTACAACTGTAAAGAGAATAGCATGGGGTAAGACTTGAGTTGGTTTAGTCTGAGGCATTGCAGCACAGGGCATGGTGTTTGAAATTCCAATACAAATGTGCCATAGTTCTGGCCTGAAGACATAAAAGAAATTAAGTGAGGTCTCAGCTGCTAGAAAGTGATTGGACAGCACTGAAAAGAGAGAGATAAATAATAGAAACCCCAAGTTCTCTGTATACAGTTTACCCTATTCTGCTGACCCCTGAATGATGTGTGCATGGGCTGCACTGAAACAGACTGTTGCTAAATTGAAAAACTGAACAGAGATCTAAGGTGATTGCCACTATAGTTGTGATAAAGTTGCTACTTTGTGTCTATCTAAATTGGTTGCTTGCTAAAATGCATTTAACAGAGACAAAATTTGAATAGTCAGATTCTGAAGTTATAAGCAAATGACTTTAGAATAGCTATTATGCATATACTGAATAAGGTCATTATATGTTTATATATGGATCATGTAGATATACTTATAATAAATGAAAAGACAAAAGTGTAAAATATATTTCTTAGAAATGAGAACAGATGATGGCTAGTAGGGGCAAAGAGGGTGTGGAGGGATTAAGAGAAAATGAAAAAAGACTCACAGGCATGGGCACCAGTGTGGTGATTGCTGGGTAGAGAGGGGAATAAGGAGGCTAAATGGCAATGGAAAAAATAGAATAATAATTATATAAAAAATAAAAATAAATAAAAAATGAGAAACAAAAAATCCGACATAAAAATTGTCTGGAAAACTTAATAGTGTAATGAAGATAATGAAGTCATAAATTTGAATATAGATCAATAGAAATTATTCAGAAGAAAACAGAAAAGAAGGTTCAGAAAATATAAGAAATTTCAAGGACTTGTGGGACAATAACAAAAAGTCTACTGTATGTTAACATGGGATGGCAATATTGAGGCAGAAAATTATTTGACATAATAAAGGCCAAATATTAATAAAATTGGAAGAAAGATGTATTTTTATACATTCAAGAAACTTCTCAATACCAAACAGGATAAATATAAGGAAATTCACACTTCAGTGTATCATAATTAAATTACTAAATAAAAGAGAGAAAGAGAAAAATCAATGTGGATCAAAGCCAAAGAAAATCAACCTGTTACATTCACATTCATGACAGTTCAAGTAGAAAATCCAAAGAAAGGTACAGAATAACTACATGAATAAGTGAATTCAGAAGGCTGCAGAATATTCAGTGATATACAAAAGCCAGAGCACCAAAGTGTTGAAAATGAAATTTCTGAAAATTCTATTTACAATAGTGTCAAAAATATACTTATCAATAATTTTTTAAATGTATGCATGGTATTGTATGAAAAACATAAATATTGAATATCTTTAGACCTCAAGTTTCCCTGAATTGACCTATGGATTTGAATACAACCCCTTTCAAAAAAACACCAGAAATTTTTAAAGCATAAATTATCAATCTATTCTAAAATTTCTATAGAAAGTCACAAATAATAAATTAAGCAATTTTTACAAAGAACAAATCTGGGGACTCAGAATACCTGATTTTATGAGCTTCTATTAAGAGACAATAATCAAGACAGTATGACTGGTGGAAGGTTAAGCATATAAATCTATATCTATATGTAAGTGTATTTTAGATGATCTACTAATTTCAAAATATATAGATGATTTTGACAATTATATTGTGACAGGACATAGCTGAACAGTAGTCATTCTTAGATAGGAGCTAAACAGCATCCATTCTCAAAAGAATGTATGAAAGAAAGAATACATTCTCAGAATAAAGAATGGAGGGTTTGTGAATGTTGCAGAATGTCTGGAAGTGAAGGTTTTGAGAACCCCGGTGGATATCAGGAGAGAAAGCATTTTCCTTCATGTTTTGTATTTTTCTCCCTACCTAATCCCTCCAGAATTTGGCATTCTGAAGGAGTGAGTGAAGACATAGGTTTCTTTGCATAAAACCAATAAGACCAGTTGCTAACAGTGGTTTTGTTAACCAAGACTTTGACTGGAATGTCACACCTGAAGGAGGCATGTATGGGTTCTGGTCGTCACCAGAAAGCCCTGAGGAACTGGGATTGACTTGAGAAACTAGCATAAGCCCACGAGAAAAGCCTGGTACTTTGGTTGGTTGTGCAGTTCATGGCAGTCTTTCCAGGGAAGGAACGAAGGATGCTTTCATGAAAGATGGCCAAAAAAGGAACCCGTAGGCACAAGGGAAGCCTTCAGGATTTGAGTGAAACAACTGGTACAGGCGAAGCCAGATGGCAGATGTGTGGCTCTGCTTCTGTGCCCTGAGGGGGGGACTGAGAAGTCAATCTAAAGGTTCCCTGTGTGAGTTCCAACCAAGCAGACTTAAAGATCATAAGTGATCCAGGCTGCTCTTGGTGTGTTTATGCAAATGAACAGTCAAAATGAAAATCGGGACTCAAAGTAGTCCCTTTACAGTGAGAGTGATCTTAAGGAGAAAAATTGTGGTTGAAGGAAAATCACAATGCTTAGTATTGGACATCAGAATAGTGCAGCTAACTGTCTTGGAAGTTTCTTTTCATTTGAAAGTTGAAACTGGTTTTGTAATATCATCAAAGATGTACAATTTACAGGTATGAAAGACCTATCAAATTGCCATTGCTAAATGTCATTGCAGGAAGGACCTTGCAACTGACCGTCTTCCCAAAAGACAGTCTCACAGGCACAGAGACTGGTTTGGGGACTATTGTGTGAATTAAACCTGTGTGTTCTTCTGTTTTCATAGGACATATGCCTATGACTTCATTACCTGAGTAATTGGTTGCAATATAGTCCTCAGTTAAGGAGCCCATTTTCATCATCGCCCCCTGAAACTCAACGGTTTGGCTGAACTAAGTGGCTGGGGTGGTGAGCGGTTCGGGAGATCTGTGCACTTCACTTTAGAACTGATTTTCCTTTTTCTGTCTTGATGGCTTGGACAGGAAGGGTTCAGATATCTGAAAGGAGGGAAATCCTAATATATTCCCTTCATCCCAAGTGAAGTATAATGGGCCACAAGATTTTTGGATAGGTGTAGGATGCCTTGCACACCTTCCTCCAGATAAGCATTCTTTACTGAAGTTCCTGCCTTTGTCATTTAGTGGTTATGATTTAATTGTGCCTTCCAACTGTTCCCAAATCTGTCATCTCCAGAATATGATCAGGATGCCGATGGTCCAGTAATGCCAGCCTTTGGACACCAAGCCTGTGACTTCCTGGTGACAGCCAACTGACCAGGATTCTGTAAGGTCCTTCCCCTTACAGGAAGGACTCCCTCCATGCTGCAACCCCCCTCCCTTTCAGGGCACCCCTGACCCATGGATAGGTAGGACGACATCCATGTCCAGCCTGAAGTAGTAACAAGAAGATGAGACCTTCACCCATTGTCCTTTAAAAGAATTTAAAGTGGGTGTATATCTGAAAGGAGGGATTGTTACAGGGTGCATCCAAGAGGTGGGACCCCAAATGGGCATTTAAAATGGGGTCCAGAACTCAAGGTGTACAGGAGATTTTAAGATGTCTTCACCCCTTCCCCCACAGGTGTGAGTTGGGGGAAGGGAGACACAGAGCAAGAGCATGCAGGGCTATTTTGTACAGAAACAGCTTTACAGCTAATCCATGACATAGTCATTTGACATACCTATAGCCTTTGGTTGGTCACTTAGATATGCTGAATAGCTGTGGCCATGCTCTGGGCCAGGGAGATGTAAAGAGACTTCCCCCTGCCCAAGATGTGACTGAGACGCAGGTTCCCCGACCTACAGCACTTGTGTGAGAGCTGGGATAGATTGGCTCCATGACATGGGGCTACACCTGCCCAGACCCATGATGGCAGCTGGATGGGAGTGGGTACCGGCCTGTCCAGGATCTGCATGCCATCAGCGAAGCAGCTGTCACCCTCCACCCAGTCGTCCCAAACCCATGCACCCCTCTGAGCCAGCTTGCCTGAACAGCAAAGTGGTTTACCTGCCTTGATCTAAAGGATGCGTTTTCCTGCGTTCCTGTGGCACCTTCCAGCCAACCATTTTTGCCTTTGAATGGGAAGATCTGCACACTGCAGTCAAGACTCAGTTGACCTGAACTAGACTGCCCCAGGGGTTTAAGAACTCCCAACCTTATTTGGGGAAGCCCTAGCAAGAGACCTAAAGCCCCTCGCCTAGGAGCACTGGACCTGAGGATTCTGCAGTACATGGATGACCTACTCCTGGCGGCCCCATCCCAGGAACGGTGCTGGGAGGGAACGCACATTCTACTGAAGTGCCTGGCTGAATTATTTTACTGAAGTCAAGCCTAGCCGAGGGTTAAAATACCTCCTGGTGATCATGTGTACCTTCTCTGGATGGGTCGAGGCTTTCCCCACCAAGATGGAGAAAAGCCGGGAAGTCACCTGAGCCCTCTTGAGAAAGGTCATCCCAAGGTACAGACTTCCTCTGATCATTGGAAGTGACAATGGGCCAGCCTTTGTCTCACAAATGGTCCAAGAAACAGCCAAGCTTCTGAACATCGCGTGGAAACTGCCCACTGCCTATCGACCCCAGAGTTCTGGGAAGGTAGAGTGGATGAACTGGACACTTAAAGAAACCTTAGTTAAATTTTAATAGGAAACTGGACATTTCTGGATGGACTTGCTGCCCCTAGCATTACTTAAGGTTAGAAACATCCCTAACCCCTCAGGATATACTCTATATGGGTTAGTTTTGGGGAGACCTCCCCCAATTCTCGGTATACAAAAGGGGGGACTCCAGTTGCAAGGTGAATTAGGACAGACAAAATATCTTCAGGAGCTAGGGGAAACATTAGGGAAAGTAAATGGGGTTGGTTTGGGCCAGGGACCCTCACCCCGAATGGGGGGCCAGGGCACTCTTTTAAACCAGGAACTCGTGTATGGGTAAAAAATTAGAAAAAGAGCCACTCCAACCTGTGTGGATAGGGCCACACTTGGTATTACTAACCACCCTGACTGCCCTTAAAGTTACAGGAATCACCCCTTGGATCCACTACAGCAGGGCCAAAGCAGCAGCAGATCCTGAGGACCTGAGGACTAGGCCTGCACCTAGACAACCCTCGCTGAGGCTCCAGAGGAAGCCAACCAGTAGAGAAGACACCAAGAAATGGACCATTGTTCCATAGGGTACCTGACTTTGGCACCTTTGCAGGAGTATTGGGAATGGGACTAGTGATTGTGGCTCCTGCAGAATGGAATCCCCCAGAGCAGATCACCCTAAGAATAGCTGATCTCTGGTCTCTGCATTTGGGTTTATTGTATGCTTTGCTTGACAAATGTGGCCCCGGTCTTAGCCCCAGCCTGCAAAAGTAATACCCCCAGGCATAGGATTATGCTCAGTGGTAGAGTGGTCTCTTACTGTCTCCCAGGGTCAGCTTTCAGCTCCTCAACTGACATGCCATTGGGTTGCATTCAGCCACAGCAATCCCTCTGCACTTGGGGAGGGAAGGTATACCAGACTGGAGTGATATCCAGGACCATAGGATACCAGACCCAGAGTTGTCAGGCATATGGGACCCTGCATCCTCTGGTTGGACCTTAGTCCAACACCTGGAGGCCATGGTGACTTATAGGGCAGCTGCCAAAGTGTTAGCTCTCCAGAGGTACTAACACCAGTTTCAGCAGTTGCAACCCTCCCCAGCATCTTAGCCATATAGTCAGGTATATGGTGATACTAAAGGGGTAAAAGCACTTTATAGCATCAAAAGTGGGGACTGTGATGGGTCATAGCTGAGCAGTAGCCATTCTTAGACAGGAGCTGGACAGCAGACATCCTCAGACAGCAGCCATTCCCAGATAAGCAGTTATCTCAAGATCGTATGCTAAACCCCCTCTTTCAGCAGCTGCTCTCCTTCCCTCTCCTCCTTCTGCCTTTGTAACAAGAATATAAGCATGTCCCAGCCTGATCTCAGAGCCCAGATTTTGGACATGGTCTCCTCTGGGTCCGCATGCGTGAATAAAACTCCACTTCGAAAACCCCAAAGCTGTTTGAGTCATCTTTTCTGTAACAATATATTGATATATATTGATTATTGATATATATAATTGATTTTTTAAAGTTTCAAGATAATTTATTGGTGAAAGGGTAGTCTTTACATAAAAGTTTTTTAGGACAGCTCAGTATCTATATAAGAAAATTTTAACATCTACTCTTATCTGGAAAGAGAAAGAGTCATAGACAAGTACAAAAACTAAAATTATTAAACTTACAAAAGAACACATACAAAATCCAAATGACCCTTGAGTTAGAAAATACTTTTAGATATTACACAATAAATGCACACCATTAAAGAAGAAAATTAATAATTTATACCTTATCAATATAATAAAAAAAACTTCTGCTCAGATAGTTAAGAAAATAACAAGGCAAGCCATGGGTAGAGAAAATATTCACTATCATATATTAAGCAGAGGATTTGTAGCTTGAATGTATAATTTTTTTCTTAAAAACACAATAGGAATACTAATAAGCCAATTTTGAAAAGAAGACAAAATTCTTGAATGACATCTACCAAAAGAAGATGTACAGATGACCAATGGTCACGTAAATATTCTCTCTACATCATTAGTTATTGCAAGTCAGAACCACGTGAGATAATTTTACATAAGTGTGCATGCACGTGCACATGCATATGTATACACATGCACATAAAGTGGAATTGCTACTCTTTAAAAATTATGAATATACTAATATCTACTGCAGAGTTCTTGGAATAAATAGAACTTTAAAATTGCTGCTTAACATTGTAAAATGCAATCACCCCTTTGGAAAACTGGCAATTTGTTAAAAGTTATGTGTACGCCTTACACATAGTCCAGCATCCACTTTAAGTACTCCCCAGAGTAATGAATGTTGACATGAACCCAAAGGCTTGTACTTCAATAGTCATAGCAATTTTATTTACAGTAGTCAAAAGTTCCACACAAGCCAAATGATCATTAACAGGGACATGCAAAAAAACGAATTATACAATAACAGAATAGTAGTCATTTAAAAAGAAATGAAAGACTGATATATACAGTGTGGATAAACCTCAACATCACTGTGATAAGTGAAAAGTTGGATATGATGAGCTCATACTATAGTATTTTATTTAGACAAAAATTCTGGAAAATATAAACTATTTTACAGTAAAAAAAATAAGCATATCAGTTATTACTCAGCCCTGGGGGAATAGAAAGGTGAACTGCAGTTGGGCCAAAGGACCCTTTGGGGAGGGATGGAAATGATTAGTGTTGTAATTGTGCCTATGAGTTTCTGGATGTCTACTTTGTCAAGACTAATAAGTTAAAAAATTTAAATAGATATGTTTGATTGTATGTTAATTATAAAATTTGATAGTTAATATTTGAATTAATATATTACTTAAAGTAATAATGATAAAAACATGCTGTCTTTTAAAATTTGTTTTAAATAACTGTTGAAATGCAAAATTATTTTAGATTCAGAAATAGAACATAATGACTAGACACTTATCCTAAGTCCCAAAGTGAGTATCCTAATCCCTCTACTAGCCATCTAATATCATATAAAGTTATTATACTAGTATTGAGAATATACCCCATGCTATAATTTACATTGTCTTTACTATTTTATGACTGGCAATTTATACCTCTGAATGTCTTATTTTTGTTTACTCATCTTCCCATACTCCCTCTCACCTGGCAATCATCAATTTGTTCTCTGTATCTATGAGTATGTTTCTCTTTTGCTTGTTTATTTTATACTGAAGTATGTTCCCTATATTCTTATTTTGATGAGAACTATTTTTATCATAAATGGTTGCTGATTTTATCAAACACTTTTTCTGCATCTATTGATATGATCATGTGTTTATTTCCTTCATTTTATTTATGTGGTGAGTCACATTTATTGACTTGAAGATATCACACCAACCTCACATTCCCAAAATAAATCCCCCTTGATCATGGTGTGTTCTCTTTTTAGTGCATTCCTGAATCTGATTTGCTAATATTTTGTTGAGGCTTTTAGCATCTATGTTCATAATGAATATTAGAATGTCCTTGAATTTTCTTTCTTCGCAGTGTCGTTACCTGGGCTTGGAATTAGATTAACATTGGCCTCACAAAATGAGCTTGGGACTCTTCCCTCTTCTTGAATACTTGGAATAGTTTGAGAAGGATAGGAACTAGGTATTTGAATGTTTAGTAAAATTTACCTGTGAAGCCTTCTGATCCAGGACATTCATCTTTTGGGATTTTTTTTTTATTACCACTTCAACTTCACTAGTTGTAATCTAGTGAATATTTATTTTGTATCCTGCTGTACTTTTGAATTCATCCTTTAGTTCTAATAGATTTTTGGTGGGATACTTAAAATTCTCTCTATATAGTATCATGTTACCTACACAAAAAATGACTATTTAACTTCCTCTTTTCCAGTCTAGATGCCTTTTATTTCCCCTTGTTTCATCTCTGTGGCTTGGACTTCAAGCACTACATTGAATAAAAGTGCTGAAAGTGGACATCCTTGTCTTGTTTCTTAAATAAATGTTTCATCTTTTCACCACTGAGTATGATGCTAGTTGTGTGTTTATCATACATGACATTAATATGTTAAAGTATTTTCTCTCTAGCCCCACTTTGCTGAGAGTTCTGTTTTTTTTATCATAAATAGATGTTGGATTTTATCTAGTGATTATTTTGCATCTGATTGTCATCCTACATTTTGTTTATGTGGTATGTCACATTCATTGATTTTCAGGTACCAAAACTAACTTATATTTTAGGAATAAATCCTACTTGATCATGGTGCATGATCTTTTCAATGTGTTGTCCCTATATGGTTTGTCTGGTTTGGTATCATGGTATTTCTGGTCTCATAAAATGAGCTTGAGAGCCTTGTTTTCTTTTCAGTTTTGGGGAATATTTTGGAAAAGATAGTTATTTTTTCTTGTGGTCGAGGACTTTTGTTTGTTGGGCATTTATTTTGATTACAGATTCAATTTTGTTAGCACTTATCAGTCTGTTCAAATTTTCTGTTTCTTCCTGATTCAATTTTGGAAGATTATATTTCTAAGAATTTATCCATTTCTTCCAGGTTGTGCAGTTTGTTGATGTATATTAGTTTGTAGGATTTTCTTACAATACTTCCTATTTCTGCCATTTCAGTTGTCACTTTTCTCTCTCATTTCTAATTTTATTATTTAGGCCCTCTTTGTTTTATTCTTTTATTTTTCTTCATGAGTCTGGCTAAAGTTTTATTAACTCTGTCTTTTAAAGGACCAACACTTGGTGTTATCAATCTTTTGTATTTTTTAGTATTGTATTTCATCCCCTCCCCATAATACCATATGATATGAGAAGATGCTTGATATGATTTTAATCATCTTAAATGTATGGAGACTTGTGTTGTGGCTTAACATGTGGTATATTCTGGAAATTGTTCCATGTGCACTTGAAAGAAATGTATATTTTGCTGCTTGTAGGAGAAATGTCCTAAAAATACCAAGTGTAATGAATCATTTAGGGCCACTGTTTTCTTGATTTTCTTTCTGGGTGATCTATTCATTGATGTCAGTGGCATGTTATATTCCTTTACTGGTACTATATTACTGTTGATCACCTGTGCTCGGTGCTCCAGGAATGTCCCTTGTATAGGCTGTGTGTGTTCTTCTGTTGTAGTTGGACCTCCATTACTGCTGGCATGTCAGTGGGTTGGATTGACCCTCAGGCTAACTGAGAGCTGGCTATGACCATACCCATGGAGCCAAGTCTCTCCTTTCGTTGTGTCATTTGTGGAGCTGGTTGGATGTGCTCTGGTGCAATCTGAAGCCAGCCACCAGCTGTCATCACTCCAGGTGGCTAGAGCCTCATGGGAGAAGTTCCTGTGTAGGTAAACATCAGCTGCTGCTTGTTCCAGGCTCGGGGCCACTTGAAAGAAGCATTGCTGTAAACCATAGCTAGCTGCTGCTTGTATTCAGCTTGATACTCTTTGGTGGGCACTACAATGCGAGATGAGGTCAGCTGCCACTGGTATTGAGCGTGGGCTGATACGTTGAAGGTATGTTCCAAGCCAAGACTTTCTACCACTTATGCCATACTTACAATACTATATGGGACAGGTTGCCACTTTTGGGGGGTTTGGAGCCACTTGGCAAGAGCCAAAGGTACACTGAAGCCAGCTGCTGCTTGTTGTAAGTTTGTGCATGCTTGAGAGATTTTGGAAAATTCTGCAGTTTCAGCCAAGGGAAGCTGTATATGTTGAGGAGCCACTTAAAGAAGTCAGGCTAGGCAAGTGAGTTTGATTGGGTGGGGTTTTAGAGAATCACCAGGGCAGGGTAAATGGTGTTAGCTAGGTTACTACTGGAGAACAGAGATTTGGACCCTGCTTGTTCAGGGGTGATTGGGTATAGGGACGCTCCACAACAGAACAATAGTGCTTGCTCTGGTTTCCATGCCCAGAGTTGCCCTGAACCTTGCTTCAGCCTTTCCCTTGAAGTCACTCAGTTAGTTCCTCTCTGTGTGTGTCTGACACAATTTGATCTGCTGCCTCTACTCTGGAGTTTAGAGCAAGTGAGTTTGTGAGCTGGTGAGTCTATGGAAAAGCCCTTTAGGAGCAGTCTCCAGCATCCCTCCATCTCCAGCATCCCTTTGTCTTTCTCAGACACGGTCTCCACTTGTTTTCACATCCAGATGTTACAGGGACTCCTGTTCTTCATACTAGTGTCCTGGGCTGGGGACTTTGGTATGGGGCTTGGACCTCTTGCTCCTCAGGTTGACCTCTACACCTGAGACATCCCTCCTGTTTCTTAATAACCACCACAAGGATGTGGGATCTGCCTCTGCATATTGTTACAGACCCCTGCTAATGCTGTTCTGGAACAGCTGTGAGGTTCAATTGCCCACCGCCAAGATATTTGACTCCCAATGGAAGAGGATGGTGAAAAAGGAAAGAGATTATTTACTTAAAGGTTTTAGAGATATGGAATAATGGCGGATTTCTGCCATTAAGTCTTTCTCCCTTTAAAACCACCCAAAAATACATAGTCCTTCCTTCCTTTGCTAAACCAGGCCAGTTTAACAATATGGCACCCAGAGGCATGGTCTTTCTGAAAAGCAGAAGTCTGTGACTTAGCATTCCTGGTCACAGTTCAGCTCCAAGCATCTCTCATGAGTTGGGTGGCCAGACAGGTTCCTATAGCTCTATCAGTTCTTCTGATGTCTTCTCCAGTCAGACCTCTCAGTGAGCCTCCTCTCTTGCTCCAGACCTTGTGGGTCTCTTCTCTCTTAGCTCACCCAAATATAAATGCTCAGCTCGGAACTTCCTTCGTGACCTTGTATCTAGCTCTTCTTATGGTGTATTAGTGTCCACCATTTTTGTCAGCTCCCCAGTGTCATTTACCTTCTTTTAGCTGCCATCCTTAATCAGGCTAAAAGTTCCCAGCCATGCAAGGACATCTGGGGTGGGCATCTGCTCCCTGCCTCTCTCACACGTGCTCTATGAGCTCATCCCCACCCCCAGCTATGTGAGGAGCCACTGAACATTTTTACAGTCATGTACACCATTCCCCCTGGATAGCAGTTTTCTTCCTTTCAGGAAGACATGGCTATTAACTTGTCATTGTTATGTGATGTATCTTAAACTCCATACCATCCACTCTTCCCTTTCCCCAAGCAAGGATTTTCGAGGTTACACCCTGCACACCATTGCAATATCTCTGTTGCTCCTACCACTTGTGATGTGGCTTCTGACAGTCTGGTCTGAGCTTGCATGAAAGCATACAAGCCAGTGAGGCAGGATGCTGGAGCAGGCAGACCAGAGTGGGGCAACACCCATGTGGACGGTTGGGAGGCAAGTTCCAAGGGCTGGATGGTGCAGTTTGGAGACACCCAATCAGGGGAAAATAAGACTATACTTCCCCATAATGTGTTTCTTTTTTCTTTAAAACCCCTACACATAACCAGTGGGATGGGAACTGGTCTGAGCTGACAACTGAACTCAACTTGGCTGCTTCCCCTTCCTCACCCCCAAGGGACCCCACATTCAATGAACTCATTGCTTTGCTATTAGCTCGCTCTCTTCTCATGGTTCCTCAGTTGTGCCGATCTCACAGCTTCCTCTTTATATCCTTAGTTGTAGGATATAGCCTTCTGTTCAGCTAGTGTTCAGGCATTCTCAGTTATGGTTGCTCTATAACTTAGTTGTAATTTTGCTATGATCCTGGAAGGAGGTGTGCACAGAGTTTACCTACTCTGGCATGTGGACTGGAAGTCCTAGTTCTAAGTCAAAAACATGATGTTCTTAGAAGCTTGATGGTTTAAGAATAGGTGACATTTGAAAGGACATCCTATGTTTTATGGTATGGTAATGCATTTACAGAACAAAACACATTGGAAAGTGCATGAACTTAGCAATCAAAGCGACCCATGTTATAGTTTCATTTGGCTGAATTATGTTTTAGAACTTTCAAGCCTCAATTTTCACGTCTGAAAAATAAAGGTGGCAACACTACTACATTGTCGAATGACTTTAGAAAAAGGAGACCTCTGTTTGAATCCTTAAACTGTTATTACTCTGAAAATTTCTTCATCTCTCTCTTTCTTAAAATTAATAATGACCATAACACTCAGTTTTAAAATTGGTCTGAAGATTTATTGAGTTGGCAAGTGAAAAATAAGTTATAAAATAGCTGGCACGTTGCAAGGTCTCAGTCAATGTTAGTTTTCCTCTTCCATTTTTGGTAATATCAAGAGAGCTAAAATATGATAGGGAACATTTGGCAAGATGTTAACATCGGAAAGAGATTTCTCAGAATAGAGAAATTTATTTTTATATTTTCAAAGAATAGCAGCTAAAGCTTCAATTGTTGAATCTTAAATTACTTCTTTAATTTACTTAAAGATTTGAAGAGTAGACTTCAAAGGACAAACATTCCCTAAGATCAAATATTTAAGTAAAGGTTATCTGAAATACCTAAATCTTTGAAAATATCTCAGAGGGGAATTCCATTTCCAGCAGCATGACAGAAATATACCCTGAAGGGAATTCTTACTAGAATACAACTTGATCCCAGATCATTTACAACAAATACACTTTCAAAGCATTGTTGTAAGCAAAGGAAATGTCCAAGGACAAACAAAAATAAACCAATGAGGTAAAACTGACACTTGGAAAGAAGTATATGCAGAAACTAGCTGGTATTCAGGACAAATAGCAAGGTCAAATTGGAAGAGGAGAAACTAAGCATGTTATTTTCCACAAGATAAACAGAAGAATGGTCTCAAAATTGGCCCAGGGGTCTATAAATATTAAGGAGAGTTAAAGTGGAATCAGGTCTGCAGCTTCCACTGGATTCTGAAAGAGAAACTCCAAATCCTTTTTCAGGAAAGTCACGACAATTTGGTTTCTTAAATATTCATAAGGGTGATTCAACAAAGCCCCAAAATTGTCTCTAGTGAAAAGAATACTAAGAGAGAAAAACTTCTGGCGAGATTAACAAAAAGAGGAACAGCATGCAAACAAATGATATTGAGAATTGAGAAGAAAGCATACTAAAACATAGCATGCATGGATTAGAAAGTTAATAGGAGAGTATTATGGAAATCTCACTGCCAATAAAAATTAAAGTGTTAGAACTGAATAGACAAGTACCTTGAAACAGGTAGGTTAATCAACCTAATTCAAGAATAAAGAGAAATTTATTTTTTGTATAATTACTATACAAATTGAATATGTGATTAAAATTTTGTTACACAGAAGACACGTGGCCCACATGGTTTTACAGGTGAGTTCAAGCAAATGTAATTACAAATTACTTATTCAAGTTCTTAAATGATATAGAATAAAAAGGGAAAAATTCCCATCTTATTTGTGAAGTTCTGTGTTACTTGATACCAAAATAAACAAGGATCTTGAAGAGATACAAAAATTTAAAATAAAATATTAGCATCAACTTATAAAAATAATAATATATCCTAGGAATGCAACAGTGATATCAAATTATAAAATCCATAAGTATAATTTGTGTCATTAACAGGTTACAGAGAAAAAAATCTATATTATTATTTTAATTGATTCAGAAAAAAGTACAGGATGAAATGTATAACCTATTTAACATATAACCTCCTAGCAAACTGGGAATAGGAGGAAACTTCCCTAACTTCCTAAAATCTATCTGTCAAAACACCCTGCAACTGCATCTAGTAGATACTACAAATATTTCTTTTACATTTTCAGTAAGACAAAAAAGACAAAAGTCAATAAAAGTCTTAGCTAGTGCAAGAAAAAAAACTTTAAGAGTAAAAAAAATCTTATTACTAATGAATTTTATGGATATTTATATAAAAACTCCAAAGCCTACCTTTAAAAAAAAAGTGTTTTTATTAGAGTTAAGAATTTTGTAGGGTGGCAAGTATTGACATAAGTGATAAATTGTACTTTTATTTATCAATAAAATAGCTATAAAACATTATAAAACAATACTTAATGAAAATAATAGGAAAACTATAGGTATCAAGGGATATAGCAATCAAAAGATATATAATAACATTAAAAATAAAATATAAAACATACTCCAGTATGTTAAAATTTGTCAGTAAAGGAAGCCATCTACTCAATACCATAAAAATTGATTTACTGGATCAATACATTTAGGGTTAAACCAAATAGTTTTTTTTCTTTTGGGGGATTATTTTTATGGTTGTTCAAGTGCAGTTATCTGCATTTCCCCTCACCTATTCCCCACAAATAATTGTTTTAAAGAAATTAACAATAATGATACTGAAACAAGTAGATATCCAAATGGAACAAAAAATTGAAATGTAATCCATACAAAAACCATCTACAAAAATTTAATTTAATATGGACTAAATATAAGTGCAAACTATAAACAATTATTAGCTAAATTTAAGAGTTATATTTACCAGTAGATACCATAAAGAAAATTAAAAGGTAAGCCACGGATTTTTGGAAGATGCTTTCCAACTGGTATAACTGAAGAATTTGGACCCAGAATATATATGGGAGGGTGAGAAACACAAAGGAAGCTGGGATGGCATTAATAATATTGGAGTTCATACATTACTGGATAGGTTAACGACCTTTCATTTCATTACTGAGCTTTCTATTGTAATGTTTATGTATCTTCTTTCTGGTATTAGCCACATTTTCACATATTTTATGTATCAAATATTTTATACTAATTGTTTTAGTTATTCCACAGGAATCTCAACTTGTATTATTCCAGAAATTATTATTGTAAAAATGCTGTTGAATTTACACAAAGCAAAAACAAAAATTGAAGGAAAACACACACAAAGCAGTGATGATTTTACTTTCTGAAGTTTAAATTTAAATTTAAATCCGTGAAAACTATTTCATCCAACCTTTTTAATTTTCATTCATTTCATTTTTCATACTGATTTTGCATCTTGAGTTAATATGCTGAGTTTCTATTCACTTTTCAGTATGCCTCGTTCAGCTGACATCCAATCCCTCTGACAACACTGAGCACATGTGCATCAATGCATATAATGCACACTGCCAGCACTAGCAGCTTGCACAAGCTGTGCTAGGGAATTTACGTTGATCACAATTTCTGATCCACCTATATTAAATATAGCCTTTCTAACCTTAGGAACAAATGTGGAACAAAGTACTTTTTAATATATAATTTAGTGACTGACATCAACTTATTGATTTTTAACGATATAGAGCAAATATCCCTATTGGCATTTAAGGGATTTTTGAGTGTTTATCAAAATATTATAATCCCTATATTGGACAAATCTGTAAAGTGATGTCTAATAAATTCTTAAATTATTTCTAGCGTCTATATTCAGGCAAGCTATTGGCATTTATTGAGCACCTATTTTATTTCTAATAGTCAAGATGCTATGTATAACAGATAAGAAAACTTCTGCTATGCCCACTTGAGTATGCTCCTTAACTGGAGAAAGAAAGTAAGCAAAAACTGCGCATTTTGTTTTTCAGGATAGAGAATCACTGGAAAATATTTTTAAAAAATATTTAATCCACATCATATAGATTTAATTTTTCAGCGTTACTTATGAAAGGATGTATTCCAAAGTGTCAGCAGTCTCAGGTGTTAGTGCATATTTTTTCATAAAATATTAACAAATTGGTTATTCTATTTTAAAAACACCTAAATATTGGAATTCATGGTTACATAATACCTACCTTTCTTTTTTCTATTTTACCTACATATTCTAGCTTTAATGTAAGGCAGAAAATAGCCAGATAATAAGTGGAATATAAAAATATAAAAACTAAAAAACAAAACTAAGCAAAAGAATGAAGTATAGTGAAAATTATAAAATAATGAAAACTTAAATTATGATAACAAAAAGTGAAGTTTCAGTTTGAAGACTTTCAATTCTGTTTGTCATACCCCGTAGAACTTGAACATTCAGGTTTTTATTTATGCTGTTTCCACTTCTTGGAGATGTTCTTCTCTGTTTCCTCTCTGCCTTCCTGCTCCTCCCCACCTGTCTAAAATGAGCTCATCGTTCAAGTCATGCAAATATCTCTAACTCTGTAATCACTTCTCCAGCCACAGCCTCATCAGCAATTCATAACTGGTTTAGTGCTCGCCCTAAGGGCTGTATAGCACTCGGTATTTACAGCTCTATACACCATCTTTTATTAAACAGTTTGAAACTGCATTGTAATGTCTGTTTTTCCTAACAGGTTATAACCTTCCTTAAAATAGTGACAGATCATCCATTAACTTTACTTTTGTGACCACAATTTCTGATATATGAAAACGCCTAAGTATTAATTGATTATATTTGTCCAAAGTCATGTGTACAACTGTAAGTCCTTTCTATATGACATGGTATGGGGTTATTATTTAAAAATAAATGGTTGATTTTGTTGATGGCCTTATCTATACAATTTGTGGGAAAGAGAGGATAATCTTTATTATGTGTTACTCTTTAGAAAAAGTATCCAAAGTCAAGATGGTTAGGACTTAACACAGTGACATCATTAGAACTTGCATCCATAAAAAATGCCTTATTTCTAACCTTTTACCAAAAATGAGCACACCCATTAACTGCTTATTTGTATAATTAGTCATACAAACTGTATCTTCTTTCACCAAGTCAAAGGGGGAGATTTAGGGGACAGATTTTCTTTGAAGAAAATAACTGCAAGGACCCAGTAGAAATCGCCAGGTCAGAAGTAGACAAAAATACAGAAATCAAGAGGCTGGGTATCGCTAAGCTTGTTGTGCTCTCCACACTGACTATAGCTTATAACTTACTATCTTTTACTCATAAGAGAACCAACAATCATTCAAATACCATAATACAATGTACGAACTCTCTATTTTTCACATGATCTTTTGTAAAATTTATCTCTATTTACTACAACAAACCATAAGATGAGGTACTTAAGGAGATTATGAAATTCTAAAGGGCTTCTTATTGAAGGTACCTTTGAGGGGAACTTACACTCACTTGATTTTTTTTAAATAAAATTATTAACTTTTCACAGATGATTTTTTCTTTGCTGCTACCTCAGAATTGGCTGGGTGATATGTTATGTTCTAGCTGTCTGTGGCGCCAAAGGAATAATACGATTGATGAAGTTGGAGTGCTGTGAAGGTGGATTGCTCTAAGTTGAGGTCTCTGTGTGTTTGATTTCATAGCAAACATTTCATGACCTGGGACATTAAAATATTCTACAGGAAGGGCTCATAAATTTTCATAGTTGTAAGAAATTTTACATAGCCACAAATAATAAAAATAAAATATGCCATTGAAATTTAGTATCTAACACATAATATTTTCCTCAGACAATGAGGTACAAAGTTTAGAATTCCTTTACTGCCTTTCAGTCCAAACTCCTATTGCTAAAAAGCAAGCAAAGTAGGCAGGTAATGCTGGCATTATATATATTATTACTCTCTTCTTGGCAAAGACACTTTACTTTTAATATAACAGTAAACATAACTAGAGTCACATAGTTTGACCAAGAATACAAGTTTTTTTAAATATGTTAAATGTTTTAAAGATTAGAATGTTTTCAAAAGCAATTTTTGTTTGTTCAGATGAAAGCACTTGATATACAGTTACTACTATAAAACTTATCAATTAAAATAAAAGTCTTCAGTCAAACTAAAAAGAAATAACTTATTTACCATATTGTCACTTTAAATTTGTTATTGTCAGGCTAGGAAATGTCATTCTGAAAGAACTCCAGAAGCCTTATGCAATGCCTTTGGTACATAAACAACATCGTGACATGTAGACATTCATTGTGCAGAAGAGAAAGAAAGTGACACTTCAGTTTACTCTAATCTGGCTCAGGATATTTTAATAGAAAAAATGGTATTTGCCTCAAAGGAAGTGCAAGGGATTTACTGAGGAGCATGCTAATTAATGATGCTGAACACAAGCCAGTATCTTAATTTATCCGGATGAAAATGTTCTGAACTCTTCATTGCTTCCATGGTTATCTTGACTTGGTCTCATTATATATACCGGATATGCACACTGAACTATCTCTTCCAGTGTTAGACCTAAATTACACATGTAACCTTTGCAGTTGGCCATGAACTTCCCATTTAGGCAGAAACAACTTTGCAGTTATTTGTTATACAAACCTATTGAGAGCATACTAGCCTGCTGGCTTGTGTGAACATTTTGCTGAACAGCTGCTGTGGCTTTAAAATTTGGACTTTCCAAGTGATGTTTGAAATACCAACAGAAAATGAGGAAGATACAGGGAAGAATGTTTACTTATATGTCATCCTTTCTAATTTTAAATTTATATTTTTCTTTACAAATTAAGGGAATAAACACTATAGTCAGAGAACAAAAATAAAAGATACCTGGACACATTTGGCTTCATAACAATAGAAACTGCACGAAAGGATGTGCAAGTGTGTATAGCAGCAGCAGTAATATTGGGGAAATAGGAGCAGTTATAAATAAAATGAACTACAAATTATTGGAATAATAAGATGCTATCTCCTGGAGGTATTGTTGGAATTTTCTTCTGATTCATGAACAGTTGTAACCTAAAAGTTTTTTACAGTGTTTGTTTAAAGAAGTAATACTGGTATAAAAGAAGCCGAGCATCGTGAACTCATGCAGCGGAAAACTACCCAGCCGTCACAAGCAGTCCATTTTTATCAGTATGAAAAATTTCCACACTGAATCACTGAATGAATAAGTTACAAAGAAGTATTTTTAATATAATACTATTTATATAATGGTACTAAAACACTCTATGTGTGTGAATGTATGTGATGTGTGTATGCTTGTGAAAATATAGTCTATTAATTGGGGTTTTGAAGTAACAAAATAATACCATTTCAATGGCTTATTACAATATATATTTCTTGTTCATGCTATGTGTCATTTGCAGTGGTCTCATTACTGTATTACTTATCTGTTTGTGTGTAACAAATTGCCACCAAAGAAGTGTCTAAAGCCACACTCATTTATCATGTGACAGTTCTGTAGGTCAGAAATCCAGGGAGGCTCAACAAGGTTTTTTTCTGCTTCTGGCCTCTCAGAGCTCAAGTCAAGGTCTTGGACAGTTTGGTTTCTCATCTGGAAGTTCAGGGAAAGAATCTGCTTCCAACTTCATTCATATTTGTTATGTATTTCAGTTCATTACAACCATAGAGCTGAAAATCCCTTTTCTAACAGACTGTCTGGAATCACACCTCCTAGAGGCTGCTCTCAGGTTCTTACTCTGTGCTCTCCCCCACCTCAGCAACAGATCTTCCTCACATTGAATTTCTCTCATGCTTTCAATGTCTAGGATTTCCTCTTCTACTGTGTCAGGAAAAAATGTCTCTGTTGTTAAAGGATTCACACGATTACGTTAGGCCCTCCTGGATAAACTTCCTGTCTTAAAGTCACTAGATTAAAAACTTTAATTACCTCCTCAAAATCCTTTTTGCTTTGTACCAGAATGTAATGATGGGAGGAGCATCAGGGGTCAGGGGTCACGGTGACTAATTCTGCATAGCATGAGCTCTACTCTATTTTCTTTCCATTCCAAGGCCCCAAAACCCAGGCTGAAAGAGAAGCTCCTGTAAGAGACATTCCTTGCTACTTGAATGGAAAAAAGAACAGGAAAGCAACCCAAAACACACAATGTTTCAATCGCTTTTGCTCAGATGAGGTATACATCATGTGCCTTCACATTACATGTGACGAAGCAAGTCACATGGGCCAGCACAATGTCAATGAGCAAGGATGTATACTTTCTCACAGGAAAAATGCAATTGACATGGCCATGTGATTGACCAGGCAGTAGAAGAGGTTGATACTTGGGAACAATAATTCAATCTACCAGGCACAGAGAGAGAGGCCCAGGTGTATGCTTACTGAAATAGTACAGTATTGATTCCTAGATGGAATAAACATGATTTTTTATTTGTTTATTATGTATTGCTATCTTACATATTTGTAAAAAAATATATATATGACTTTTCTATAATTGAGAAAAAGCATTTTTTTTAAACAGCAACTTTTTTCTTTAAAGATTTTATTTATTTATTTTTAGAGAGGGAAGGGAGGGATAAAGAGAGAGAGAGAGAGAAACATCAATGTGCAGTTGCTGGGGGCCATGGCCTGCAACCCAGGCATGTGCCCTGACTGGGAATCGAACCTACGATGCTTTGGTTCGAAGCCCGCACTCAATCCACTGAGCTACGCCAGCCAGGGCCAGCATTTTATTTTTAAAAATATAAAATATATGTCAAAGAGTTAAAGATTTTTTTTAATCTGCTTTACAGATGAGGAAAGTGAGTCAAAGGGAAGCTGTGTCCTTTTAGTTGTAAGAAATATTTATAAACTAATTTGTTTATAGAATACTTTAAAATAAATATATTTAAATTTAAATTTTAGTTAATCTTACATAAGAATTGCTATATATATTATTTATAGGAGAAAATGAGGCTCAGAGAGTTTTAATTAAACTTCCATGACCAGAATTATAAACCAGGATTTTTAGACTATGGATTATATGCCTTTCTGAAATACCATGCTAACTCTCTTATATACAAATTTAAAATAGCATATAATATTTATGTGTACTTACTAAATCCCAGAGACTTTACATTAAATTTTCATAGTGTTCTGTGAAAATTCTTTTCGCCCTCTATTTGTACATCACTGTTACAATATACCATAATATGTACCTAGTCCAGTAATGATTAAAAGAGTTAACTCAAATGTTCAAATGTAAACAACGTATTTCTTTATACTTCAATTACAATTTGAATAAAAGGTGGCAGCAATATCAAAATACAAGCATAATGGTGTCAATAAAAAAAATGACTATTATGCATTAACAGAGATGTATATGTACTAATCATTCATTCTGACCTAAGTGAGGTAATCCCTCCCTTTGCAACTATCTTTAATCTACACTGGGCCACCCATCTGACATATTGGCAAAAAACTCAAATTAGATTATGCATTGGGGATGTCTTCCTCTTTCTTCATGTTGTGCTAGAGATCTATGATTATTCTATAGTCCAAGATAAAAGGGGCATCTTTGTGGTCTTTTAAGTTACATAGCCTCATTAGTTTTCTACCAAATCTTGTATGTGAGTTGTTCTTCATGATGATGATGGTGGTGGTGGTGGTGGTGGTGCTGGTGGTGCCTGGGTTGAAGGGCATTATCAATTTAATTCTAAAATCCATGACACTTCATAAAATATGAGTCTTCAAAAATGTTTAAGTGTATTCTCCCTGATTTCTTTCTGAAATTGGACTGTTACAGGACTAAAACCGGTAAGAGTAAACTGACCGGGTTGACAGAGGTTTGTGTGCATGTTTTAGGGGGTGTGTGAGAAAGAGAGAGAGACAGAGTTGGAGACAGAGACAGCCAGAGGAGACAGAGAGACTACCATTTGTAGGACAAAGAAGGACTATCTTCACCTGCCTATGCTTGGAGGAAATGAGAAAACAAACAGGAATGTTAGTAAGAAACCAAAATATCAAGCATTCAGGGAACCAGGTATTATATGAAATGCATCAAGAATAGAACTGGTTGGCTGATCAGTGGTGATGAGATGCTTCCTTAACTTAGGGCATAGGATCTGTCAGGGTGCTCCACTTGTCCTTATTATTTACCTCATCCTTACTGCCACACCATCAGTTAATTTAAATATTTTTAAATCTTTATATCTTGAAAAACATCAAGAGCCCAGTTTCCATTCTGATATCTCTTTCTATGGTAGAAATAATAGTTTTTCTAATTGTGTTTATTATCTCTATACCATTCATTCAAAAAGTAAATATTTATGAAGTTAACAATGAATATAAGGTGTTGTTATCCTTCACCTCTGATAATATTCAGCCTCCTCTCAGCCACCCTTAGAATCTTTTAAGACTGTAGGCACACAGAATGCATTGTGATCATAAGCTATTTCCCTTTACTTATTTACTTCTAATGATTGAAGAGAATATAAAAGATCCAATTTTGAAATGCCTAAGTTCTATTTCCAAAATGTATTTTGTATTAAATAATTTATTTTTATTTATATTATAATAAAAATAAAAACAAAAATATTTAAAATGCATAGCAAAAATCACACTATTCTTGTATTTTTCTTTTCTTCCTTCCTTCCTTCCTTTCTTTCTTTCTTTCTTTTTTTGTTCTATGGAGAGCAATTACTATATTTTGTAAACCTATGAGAACATCTGACTCCTTGGGAAGTCCCAACAGAACTAGCAACCCAGAGATGCTGAATGGTTGGCAGATGGTTCAGATGCTATGGGATGCTTTCCTTCTCAAGTCCTCTATAACACCTCCATTTTTTACATAGAACACATTCGAGTTTCAGAATATAGCAAACTCATTATTTACATATTATGTATACATGTATACATAGATGCATGTGTATGTGTATATATCTAAGGAAACACATAGAGATTTTTTCTTTCTAATAATTTAATTTAATTTGCCTATAATCTTAGTCATTTCCATATTTTTAAAAAATGAAGTATACTGTCTTTCTGAGTATCCACATTTTATTGTGCATGCCTAACAGTGACGCCAGTTGGCAAGCTTCTATCTTTGTGTATATTTACCACAATAATAAATGCCATTTGTTTGCCTCAGAGTAAAAGTTTGATTATTTTAGGACAACATCTTCCAAAAAATGCTGTGCCCCACATTCCCTTATAGAGAATGGATTTGTTTATTCCAATAAGTAATTTAGATTGCAAATCCCTTGCCCAAGATGATTGTGACCTTCTTGCCTGTATGCCATGTGCAAATCACCACAGGAACAGACTGATGAACCAAAGGCAAACAAACAGAGCTGGGTTGTTTCCTCTTCATAAATCTGAACTTGTGGTCAGTGGGTAAGTGCCAAGCCACAGTGAGTGTTCAGACAGCATGTGTGGTGAGCAGCTGAGATGAGATGATGATGTACTCTAAATATTATTCCAAGTTTTAATTCATTAGAAACCATACACTTATTGATGCTCTAAAATAAACCATCTTGTATAAAACCATCATTTTAAAGTAACTTATTGAAAGCAATTTAAAAATGATTTTGGTTTTATTTTGCCATGGATATTGAAAAATTCTGGTTTATAGTCTTTTCATTAAATGTATTGTTTTTATATCATTCATTATGAATAGACTGCAGAAATCATTTCTGTGATGTTAGGAAAATTTATATTCAATTTACTACTTTAAAAAGCATGAATTTGCAGTGAGACTTGAACATGAATCTTCTCTTATTACATACCTAGTATCAAAATTTACCCACCAGAAAAAACTACCGATGTTGAAATCATCATGTAATTTACTTTTAGTTTTGTGAGAAAAAAAAACAAATCTTATAAAGATTTTGGTCTTACTGAATGTGACAATCAACTATTTTTCTATATGAGCACATATTTGGGGCAATAAAAGTAGGTTTTGTCAATATGAATTCAGTTTTTGAACATATATTATACTAAATTATCTTAGAAGACTGCAGATTTATTTCCCTGAATAAAGACATCAAAAATTAGGTAGTTATCTGATTAGTTAGCTCAGTGATTCTCAATTTTAGTGGAACATCACATACATAGTAATTGACTTAATTTTAAAGCATTTTACTCCATTACTACTATGTAATTTATGAATTGTGGATTTTGTTTTGTTTTGTCATATTCACTATTTTATCTCCAGTACAGAGAATAACACCTGGCACATAAGTACTTGGCAAACAAAAAAATTTAATTAAGGGTTATTAGGTAAATACTGATCAATATTTGGTTTATACATTTTCATAGAATTTTCTAAAATGTTGAATAAGATTTATTTAAATTATGGTAAGGAGTTATTATGTGCCATAGCTGAAATTTTAAAGTAGAATTGAAGATAGCCCCAAAACAACTGTAAGCCTGAGATAGAAATTAAGAACAAGGAAATGATGTTGGCAACACTCAGATATCAAGAAATGGGAAGAACATTATTTTAGTCTTGGCAACTTGAAGCTATAACCTCTCTTTTTGAAGAAATGATCTGATACCATAGTAAAAGAAACCTCTGCTGGACATATTATCCTCCTTCTCATTCAGTGTTGACCAAAGGGAGGTATCATGTGGGCGATATATGAGATCACATTTTGGGTGATGTTCCAGGTGCAGACTGTGGCCTACTATTGAATTTTGGTTGGTGTCTCATGGCCTACTCAAAGGGAGAGGAACCTTATAGAACCAGTTTTTATCTCTGATCCATAAAGGTGATAAAGGCCTCTAAGTGATCTATGGGGCAAGAATTTCTTGTATTTATATCTATGGTTATCCACTATGAACAGTTCAATGGAAAGAAAACTGTGTATTCTGCTTCTTTAAATAAGGAAAGACATATTTGAAGATTGAATCAATCAAATTCTGCTTAGGAAATTAGAAACTAAGTGATGTACTTAAATAGGGAACTTAATTTAGAGAACTGGTTAAAGAGGTATTATTTGCAAGACAGGGAAAAACTAACAAGAACCTTGATGTAACAAAGCAATAAAAAATTCTGGAAGCAGCTAAAACACATGGAGTTAGGACAGAAAAGTTTCGAATAAACATGTTTTAGAATCTCAGAGAAAGAGCACCTTGGAGCTCACCAAAGTCTCTGAGAAGGGACCAGTGACCAGTTGTTTCTGGCACCCTGGAGAACTAGGAGTTGAATAACCACAGAGCCTAGTGACTTAGACCCCTGGTGGGAGAGTGCAATTAAGCTAGCCCAGGGAGCTGAAGATCAGAACCTACGGCTTTTTCTGAGGATGAAGTTAAGCTGATAAAGGTGAAGCCAACTGGAAATAAGGACATCCGAAGAAACAAGTTCCTCTTTCCATTTCTGGTAAAACTTCAGTACCCGCTATTGGAAGAACCTAAAGGAAGGCAATTAGTTAAAAGAAAATTATATTACGTCACTCTAGCAACAACAAAACATCACAAACAAAGTGCCGATGACTAAATTTGGGGGCTATAGCTTAAAACTGGCACAAAGTTGGGTGCTGACACTAGTGTTTTTCCTGTTTCATCTTGGGAACAACCTTAAAAAACAAGAGAAAAAGACACAGAATGCTAAATCCATTGTCAATGAAATAACAAGAAAACAAGTAAACAAATGATAGAAACCTTTCCAAGAAGAGTGGTTTCAGTAGAAAAAGACCATGCTTCTAGTTGTAGTTCTCAAAATATCTGGCAAACTAAAGTTTCACCAACATGAAGGATAACCATACCAATTATTTACAGCATTCTCAAATTCCCTAGAACTTGAAAAATACTGAAATAATAGGCATGTAGGATTTGAAGGAGAAAACCTGAACATTAATCAAAATAACCATGTGGCTAGAAGACTAGCAAGAGTGATGACGTGAGAGTTAAATCATTAGTACAGCTTTATATCTGTCTATATCTATTGATGGGGAAAAGTAAATATTAAAACAAAACAAACTAAACAAGAATCATGTTCCCTAGGAATAGTATATGGTCTTCCCCTTAGGGAGCTAATACAATTGGTCTCAAGGGGGGAAAAGCTCATCTTATTGAGATGAATAATCAGAAGGGAACCATCATAGGACATTTACCAAAAATGGAGGAAAGGAGCCAGAAAAGAAATATAGGAATATAAATTCTTCTAAGAAAAAGTGTTTCCATGAAAAAAAAAATGTAATCACTTATATTAGTATGAATGTAAAATAAAATTTGAAGCAATATAATATATAAGATGACCATCAAGGAGAAAAATAAAGACTCAGAAAGTTTAGGGGAAAAAAAGCAAAAATTAAAACTGTTTTGGAACTAAAGGTATATTTGAGGGACCAGGAGGAAAAAAAAATGCTGAAAATGAAGTAAACAATCTAATAAATGACATAAATGAAGATAGGAAGAAAAATGAAATGGAAATGCATCTTTTAAATGTATCAGAGAAAGTGGCAATTATTGAATATTGTTAATAATCCAAAATGTACATTATTGGTTTTCCCAAAGAAAAAAAAATATGTAGAAGTTAATAAATGAAATTTAGTTTTTTTTTAGAAATGAGGGTTTTTTGTATTTATAAATTAAAACGACATTCTATTGGCCTGGTAAATTTAGCTCACACAGTTCATATACTAATAAAATTACTTAATTTCATAGAAGTTTACTTGTTTCATTAAACCATCATGAAAATCAAGTTACATAAAGAAAAGACAATCAGGCTGGCTTATATTACTTAAAAATATTCAATGATAGAATACAGTGGATAAATTGTTTTAAAAATTCCAAAAATAAAGTATACTCCAAATAAGTTATGCCCAAAATATCTTTAGTTCTAATTTAATTCTAACAAATGTTTTTGAACATTCTCTATATAAGAAATAGTTGCTGCTATGAGATCTTTTTCAATAATTTAAATAAAAAACTGTTAAAACCATCTTAATAATTTGAGGTAAACATGAACTGTATTTCATTTACAAATGAAGACTAATAAACATGAATAGTAATTTTTTTTATGGCAATGCAAAATTTACCTATATAACTAAGAAAGTTGGAAGAAGGAGGAAAAATGGAGTTATGAATTAGTAAAATGATTATTTCTTCTCTTATAAATGAGGGTTAAAGGCAAATTAATAAATCAAATAATGAAGCTTTAAATATATTTAATAACTATATTTGAAATTAATCTGATCACTCACGTAAAATAGCATGAAGGGGCAGGAGAGGAAAGGTGAAGGATGTTAATTTTCATTTTGATATTAGAAAAGATTTAATAGATACTGTAAAAAAAGCAATGCAATAGTCAGACATATAAATTTATGGTTGTGAGACAAGTACAGGAAAAAAATATGAATATTTAAATTATCAAAAGAATATATATGTATTCATGTACTCATAGGAAAATATGCTAGTTAATTTTTTGTGCCATGAAAATATAAGGCACAACAGACTAAGTTAGGACAAAGAACACAGGTTGCTGACCTGTTAATAAATGAAAATAGTCCTTAAAGCTATTAAGGAAAAAACATCATATTAGACAATAATCCTTAAAACTTCTGTAATCTTAAAATTGTGACATGTACTAAGTGCTTTAATTCATCAGATTCTCACTTATAAAGCAAAATGATGTAAACAAAAAAAGGAAAAAGTTGAAAAACTTTTCTGAGCTAATTGTTATTTTTTTTCTGTCTTCACAGATTATGATTCTGAGGCACAGCATGGTTAAATAAATTGCATAGTCACACAGCAAATAAGCAGAAAAAAGGAAGCAAAGAGGAAGCAAATAAGCAACATATAAATAGGCATTCTTTCTACAAAGTCTTGGGTCTTTTTTTTTCATCCTCACTTGAGCATATGTTTACTGATCTTTTTGGAGAATATGGAAGGGAGAGAGAGAAAGAAAAAAAAATCAATGTGAGAGAGAAACATTGACCAGTTGCCTCCTGCATGCACCCTGACTGGAGATGTAACCCTGCCAATCCAAGTATGTGCTCTGACCAGAAATCAAATCATCAAACTTTTTGGCATACATGACAATACACCAACCAACTGAGCAACCCAGCCAGGGCCAAGCTTTTTATTTTTAATATTATAATGCATAAATTAAATTTCTGTCTGTGTTTAATGTTGTATTTTTCATTAAATGTGAATATTTGTATGTACATGGACCTAATGCATTGCTTTCTGTGTCTACATAATGGACACCATTATCTTAATCCAGTTACTCTGAATTTTAATAATTCTAATATATTTTAGATATACGAAGCTTTTTAATAAATGTGGCAGTGGGGGGTGCTACATCCTGCAGAGCTCCCCTGGCCACTGTGGATGAGAATAAGTGTACCAAGACATGATCTGCTTGGGAAGAAAAGGCTAACCAGTCTCTCAGAGAACAACCTTGAGCCTCTCTCTCAATGGGCTTTTATTAGGTTTAGTTTGCACAGGAATACAGGGCACATACATAAAGCTCATTAATCATTGTCAGGCAGTAATGATCAAGGAATAGATAACATTCAAAGAACAAGAAGGGCTTATTCTGAGTCAGGGTCAGATAGGGTGATGTGAAAGGGCCATAAAACTCTGGGAAACAAACTCATTTTATGCTTGGATCCTTATCGTTTAAATTGAGGGCATTCTTAGCAAAGCAGGTTTCATAGGATTTCATGCATTCTTTCTCAGGTCTGACTGCCCTGGAAACTGCCCATTCCAGCACAGGGGCACACCAGCCTTTGGCATTGTTTCAGACTTAAGTCAGTTGGGGAAAGTAAGGCAGCCAACAGATTAGGAGACTTCTTACAAGTAGAATGAGGATTCAGGCTATGACAAATCCAAAGGGTGAGGGTCTTTTGTCCCTCCTCCATAATTTCCTAAGGCCTTCCCTACTGGCCCCTTCATGACCATGTCTGTCTTAGATTGCTTCTCCCTTGAGGAATCTTACTGGTCATTGAATATCCAGCCATCCTTCAGGGGCCAAGCAGAGTGAAGTAAAGGAGGCAGAGGCTGAACCCCTGCTTGGAGGATATGTTTTGTCTTCTTAGTGGCTTATGGTCCCAAGGCCCCTTAGCCATGGGCTTTTTCACCTGTCAACAGGGTTATAGCTCCTGAAACCAGGCAAGACAGTTTCCAACAAATAAAATCACTTGTAATCTAAGAGATTATGGAAATAGACACATAAAAAATGGAGTTAGACTTATTTTAAGATTAATCATTACAGCAAAATATATTTTAGAAAAATAGTGATAATGTATGGTTATTATTAGGGTCCTTTCACTCAACCAAAAAGCTACATTATCTTTCACAATAAAAATCCCATTTTGGACTTTGTGCACATCACATTCCTATAAGCAATTAATTTAGAAAAAACAAAAATAAAAAAGAGACTCAGTTTCATGAGCTATATGTAAGCAAAAAAAAATTGTAAAGGTGGTGATCTTAATTATAGATAAGACAGAATTTAAAAAGTAAAGAATTAAATGAGATAAAGAATCAAACCTTGGTGTGTCTAGTTAAAAGCTGATTACTTAGTTTCCAGGGATTGTGTTCACCAGTTTTAAATATAGCTGCTACTAAAAGTCAAACTATATAAACTTATAATTAAATACATTATACTCAAAACAGGGGCAAGTGTTTGCCTGCGTCAGTTGCTGTGGCAGGGGCCCCTTTGTTGTCATTTCAGCTCTATTGCACTTATTACTGTGACCTAGGGTGGTTCATCCCTTAGGTAGTGAAGCTGGTGGAGCTGGAATGCTGAAACTTTAGCCAAGTTTGGGTGTTGTCCCTCCTTTCCCCCAGAGTGAGTCTGGGAAAGGGCCTAGGCTCAGGGAAGAATTCTCTATTTGTGAATTCACCTGTTCCCTTCATGTATTTGTTACCAGAAAATCAATAACTGCTATGCTTTCTCAGCCATGCACAGGGCAATGAAATATTTGAGCCACCTGATGTACACTCTCTCATCTTAGATCCAATATGAAAATACTCTGCCTTGTTTCAACTCATATTATAAACAGATATTATTTTTGCTATTTAGCGCCATGCTTTTCACAATTTATGTTTTTAGTTGGTGATTTTGCTGTTAATAATGGTCCCAAATCATAGTGCTTAAGTCCTGTCTAGTGTTCCTAAGCCCAAGAATGTTGCCATGTGCTTATGAGAACATAAACATGTTAGATAAGCCTCATTCAGGCATGGGTTATAGTGCTGCTGGCTGTGAGTTCTGTGTTAATGATTCAGCAATATCAAGGTGTGTCCAGAAGGTATTCAGTCATATAATATGAAAAATAGAGACATTTATCAAAGAAGATACAAGATATAAGAAATATGTACATAGGACAATGACATCTCGGTCCCCGTCAAAATAGACACCTTGGGACCTCACACTGTTCTCCAAATTGCCGTCCACTGCTCTGTCATATTTTCCTGAATCTCATCAATGGTCTGAAGCCTCTTCCCTTTCAAAGGTGATTTTAGTTTTGGGAAACACTATCAGGGTGCCAGATCTGGGCTATAAGGGGGATAGGTCACATGGGTGATTTGATATTTCACCACAAAACTCTGCAGGAGACATGATGCATGAACAGGCACATTGTCATGATGAAGTGGCAGTCACCAGTTGCCCATAGCTTTGACCCTTTGAATCAGCTGAATAGTTTCCACAAAGGAATGTTCAACCTTAATGCAAAATTTGAGGTAGATTCGTTGCTCTACTTGCTCGGTCATTTTTAATCCAATGCTCACACAGCACACAGGCTCATTCAACAGTGAATACTGACCCCACTGACTAGTACACTGAAACCCTCATCATTCACACATGTGCATTCCAGTCCATTCTCCTTGACTGCCAGGTTACATCGATGTCGTGAAAACTGTTCTCATTATATTAACAGTGGCTGGATTTTTTCTGGACAGGCCACATACAGTAAATAAGTGGTTCTAAAACAGAAACATATATATAACAAGATTATATATTGATTAATTTATAAAATGTTGCGATCAAAGGCTTGCATGGACCTAACTCTTTATTTCCCCTAAGAGTAATTGTTCAGTTTTCATCAATTCAGTGGTCATAGTGACTTTATAGAACATAACTTCCACAAATAACAAAAATCAACTGTATATCAATGGAGCAGAATAGAGAGACTTGAAATAAAGTCATATTTTTACAGTCAATTGATTTTTGAACAAAGCTTTTTTGGTGGAAAAACTAAAGTTAAAGTTTTTCTTCAGTAACTTTTTCAGGAAAAATAAGATATCCCATATTGAAAACATTCTTTTTTCAGGAATGTGAATGAGCTTGGAGTTAAATAAGCAAGACATGGTAGGATGAATACTGCATAATACCACTGAAATGTGGAATCTACAATAGTGGAATTTATTGAAGCATAAAATAGTGGTTGCCAGGTGCTGGACATGGGGAAACAGGGAGGTATCACCAAGAGAGTACAAAGTTCAGTTATGCTAGATGAAGGCATCCTAGAGATAGCATATAGCCTACATTTAGTAATACTATACCATATACTTAAACATTTGCCAAGAGGGTGGCTCTTATACGGGTTCTTGTAAAAAATAGTAATGGTAATAACAATTGTAGAGAACCTTAGATATTGAGGTTTGGGAAAAGGCAGGTGACAGATTAAAATCTTTGCAGGATAGTGGGTTTCCTATTGGAGTTTAGAACTTACTAACTTGGGGACTAGTCAGGACTACTCTCATGCCCATATGGGCTAAGAAAAAGGAGCTAGTTACAGAGGAGGATGTGGAGTCTAGTGCAGATGAGGAAGTTACATATGATGCAGCAGGAGGCCAGGCCATGCGAGTTCTGCTTACAGCCCACGTTGGGTGCCAGGTGTTGCAGACTCCATCCTGCAGAGTCTACGTGGTTTGTGGATGAAGACGAGAAAAAGGCACACAAGACTAATGAAGTCCTATGGAGAAAAAGGGATGGTACAGGTACTCTATCAAGATGAGAGCCCTCTGATTGCTTCTCTCAAGGGGAGAGCACCCCCACCCTTGCCTGGACAGGCTTTTATCGTTTCTCTTGGGTCTTATTATCTGTTACATAGAATGTCGGTGTCTACATTTTAGGTACAATCAAGGAAACAAAAAAATGCAGAAGGGAAAGGTGGCGAGCTGATTATTCTCCGTCCTTGGGAAAGTTCATATAGGCTTTGGAAATTACCTTGCAGATAGGCATTAAACATCTACTGTTTCAGACCAGGGTGAGGGACTTTTATCAAGAGCAAGCCACAACCATCTGGATGCATTTTCTGGGCCTGGTTTCCATGGGAAAATCGGTCTGAGGGCTTGGCTCCTGCCCACCACTTTGCTCCTGTCGGCTTTCCGACGCAGGGCTGAGTCACCTTCGCCATCATTAAGCAGACCAGTTCCCTACAAACAATAGTAAAAAAATTAGGGTAGGAGGTAACTTTTGGAGGTAGTAGCTTTGTTCACTGGCATAGATTTTGACTATTGTTTGATAGGTTTACACTTATCTCTAAACTCAAAAAGTTGTATACATTAATTATCTACATAGTTTTGTATGTCAAAATGTTTCCTAAAAACTATGTTTCCATGTGTATAAAATTCATAACTACACAATTTTATAATCTTTGTATTAGTTTAATTAATAACATATAATAACATGGAAATGTGTATATTTAACCCCACTTTACGCCATATGCAAAAACCAATCCTGGATAGATCATAGTTCTAAGTGCAAAACATTAAAATTATAAATTTTCTTGAGTAAAATTTAGAAGCATATCTTTGTGATCATTACCAAGCAAAAATATTCTAGATAAGACCCAAATTATACTAATTATAAAAGGGGAAAGAAGAAAAATAAAATAGAGTTAAAAGTAAATTATTTTCTAAAAACCCAATTCTGGAAATGAATACAAAAGCTATAAAATAGGACAAAATATTTGGGATTCACTTATAGCAATATACATTGATCTATTGTACAAATCAGTAATTAAAAACCAAAAAATGAAAGCAAATGAAAAATTACCACCAATAGTAACAGCTTAAGGATGGGTAAAAGACTTGTACATCTCAAACAACTGAACATTAGAATTTTCATAAGCACATAATTGGGAATTTCACATCATTAGTTATGGAAAAAATGCAAATTATAACACAGTACTATTCTAGACTTTAGGCTAAAATTGAAAAGACTAGCAAAAAATGTTTCAAGATTGTGAAGTGATCACATTTTTTATAATTTGCTTATGACAATGTATAATTATTCAATTACTTTGTATATTTGTTTTGCTGTTTCTTACAATTATACACTTTCCCTCTGACATAGTAATTACAGTCCTAAGTACTTAGCCCCCACAAATAAAAACATCCACAAAATTGCTATATAAGAAAATCCATATAATATTTTTATTGTTGACACTGTTACAAATGTCCCCATTTCCCCTCTCTTTGTCCCCCACTACCCTCCCCCACCCCAATTCCACCATATTGCTGCATCCAAGGGCTATGCATATATGCATATATGTTCTTTGACTAATCTTTTCCCGTGCTCCCCAACCGCCTCCCCTCAGACCTGAGTATTAAATAATAGCCATTAATTAGAAATATCCCTAATTTGTATTAATAGGGAAACTAATAAACAAACTGATGTTATCTATATGCAATATATACAATATATAAACTGGTACTCAGCAGTAGCAAGGAACAAACTGATAGACACAGGTAACATGGATAGTTGCAAAAACATTACCTTGAACAAAGAAGCCTGTTCCAAAAACGTACATACTGTGATTTTATTTACATGAAGTTCAACAACAGGTTAAATGAATACATTTTGATAGAAATCTGAACAGGCATTAGAATGATTGAGGAAGTGCTAAATTGGTATTATTTACAAAATATGTTTCTGGGCGATAGAAACAAGCTATGATTTGATTAGAGTCTGAGTTAGCGAGGTGTATGTGTTGACCAAGACTCACTGAATACTATAATCAAGACCTATGCAACCACTACATATGGCCACTTTAATTTTTGCCTTATTTATTGCAACAATTTGAACTGCTTTTTGTGACTTCAGACTTTCAATCTTTCAAAGCTATTTTTTTTTTTCACAAAGAAGGCAGAGTAAGATCTTCAAACACAAGCCTTAAAACAAAATCATTTCCTACAACATGTTTATATTCTTACATCCTCTAATAAGGTCACTGCCATAACCTGCCAATTTCTTAACACATAGTCTTTCCTCACACTATATCATGTCTCACACTTGTATTTTAAAAATAGAAACAGTCTGAAAGCATCTGTGATGCTTTCACCTGTGTCTTCACTCATACAGTTTCTTGGGTCTTCTCATTTAGTATTTTTCTCACCATTGTGGCTCCTGCTTGTATTGGGTTGGCCAAAGATTCTGTTACTTTTTTTCCTTATGGTGGCTCTAGTTGTCTTTAACTTCATCTGAAACAATTTTGTTAGATGTTTTTGTGATACCTGCTGTGTCGGCATGCATTAAAAAAAACTTATTGAGATTGGTGAATTTTTGTGCAGCCAATTTAATATTGAAGAAGGGAGAAGGTGCACAACATTTGCAGCTTTATTTGCTTCCTGGTATATTTTATGCTCCAATCTAGATGTAGGCTTATGGCCAAGAACTCACCTATCTGTGCTTTTCCAGATACACAGTGCTAGAGCCAAGCCTTGCAAAGGTCAATAACTAGACCTTCTCATCCTCTGAACCCACCTCACCTCCCAAATGTATATCTCATCAACAGTCTTTTGATTATATTAGGTTATATTTATAATCCATCTAGAAAATCACTGTGAAAAATTCTGCTACATGCAGTCACTTATTGGTATAATTATTAGAAAAAATCATTAAAATACACATTCTGCAAGAAACTTGACTACTTTAAATAATTCCATAATACAAGATTTCAAATCATATTACAGTAATATATTTAGTCCACTACAAATGATACTGTCTATTATACTGTTTCATAGATTAATCAAAGTGAAAATTTATTAGAAAAAGTGATAAAATTGGATCTACAAGAGAGGTCAAATAGATGTGAAAAGCAATAGTTTCAAATATTCTAGCTCCAACATTTACCTTCTTACTTCAGATCCCCAATAACATTTTCCTGCAAATAAATACTGAAAATAGTTTGTTTTCAGTATACTTTATCTATGTCTATAAATATTCTTTCTTTGTAAATAATCTTCATATGTGAAAACTAGTGTGCATTTATTTATACTATTTTTACACAAAAAAGGGAATGCATAAGTAAAAGTTATTCTCTTCAACTATTTTTTTAATGCCAGTATCTTGCAGATTACTCATATCCTTAATATTGATCCATATTACTCCTTATGTAACACTTTATCTAATTTATTAGAATATCATGAATTATTTAACTGGTACTTATTAATAGATATCTTTTGTTTCTTCTTTAGTTATAACAGAGCACAATAATCATTATCTCTACTTTTATATTTTTATACAGACATATTAATATCACTGTAAATTAGCAAGGGTGTATGTGCATTTTCAATGTCGATACATATTTTTTAAAACATTTTGAATGACTTTTTTCCATAAGTTTCAAGACATTACATGTAAACCAACATGATGACAGCCTTGATTGTGTGGTGTTAATTATATTTTAATTATATTTAGGAATGGAATATTTATGCTTTTAATCTATAATATCATACCTTTTGCATTCTTTTCACTATTGGAAATTTGATCTTTTATTGATAGATTTCTGAGAAAGTATGTCTTTGTTCAAAATATATGATTGAAATGTCATTCCCAGTTTATCACTTTCTTGTGCATTTTATGAGTCTTGTTTCCATCTAAAAATTCACAGTTACCATATTTTTATTCTTTTATTTCTCTTTTATCTTTCTGTAATTTCAAGGTGTAGGCTCTTTTAGAAACTGTTTTCATATACATATATGTAATTTACATGTTAGATTCATATATATATATTTACATATATGAATTAAATTTCCTTGTGTTTTCTTCTAATGCTTTCATTATTCCATTTGTAACTCTAGAATTATTATTCACCTACCATTTCCTATTGTCTTATTGTGTAGGAGTGAAGCAGGCATCTATCTATATTTTTTGTTTGTATATCTATAATGAGGCAGGAGACTGGATTTCATATATTAAAACAATTTTCTTCTTTCCTAACTTGAAATAACCTCATATCTACCTACTAAATCTATATAGGATTTTGGGTTATGTCGTGTATCTGCATTGTATTTCATTGATCTTGCTAAAAATCACAGGTGGTAGGAAATGCTTTATTTAAGTGTTAATTGTGTACCCGATAGTAGAAATGCAAACTCCTATTAAGTATCATTGTATAAAATTGTTTTAGATTATTTTATATACTTATTTTGTTTAGACTTTGTTTAGAATACACTTTGTTTAGTTTTGTTTTTTTTTAAACCTGTCAACATTTTTATTGTAATCATGATGTAGGTTTAAGTTAATTTCAGGAGAGAATACGTCTTTATAAAACATCACTGTTGTCAATTTTTAACTCATTATAACAGACTTAAACACTGCTTTAGTAATATACCTACAAGCTATAAGTTTAGAAGTTGCTACAGGAGGATCCTAAAATGTAGTAAAACATAAAGCATTTTTCCATCTAAAGAAACAGTCTCAGTTGACTAAGTATATCTGCATTTCACTTCATATAAGCATACAGTTGGTGGTGACCACATTTTTTGACATTTTTCTAAGATATTTCTCCTTGCAATAATCAGTGGCAAGCACTGGATTTTGAAGTATCAGAATAGTTGGAGTCGATACTTTCACAACATCAAGCAATATTAGACATTTTTCTTAATATTGCCATCTTCAGTTTTATAGTAATGTGAATTTCATGAATTGCTTTCGTATTTATTATTGCATTTGATTTTTAAAATAGTCTTTTGATTTTTTAAATCAGAAATTCTTATTTTCATTCATAGGCAAAATATTAAGGTTCTTAGAAGTTAAAAGTCTTGCTCAGAAACAAAAAGTTACTAAGTGTCTAAAGTGGAATATGATTCAGTTTTTTATTTCTGATTCAATGTAACTATATATTCAGTATAAAATGTTTTGGGAAGTGCTTCAAAACAATTTTCATTATGTTAATTAATTGTCCTGGACTGTGTGTATGGCAGGGGGTGTTGTTTGGTATTGCAGATATTTAGTTGCTTGTTAGAAAGAAGATATGAAAACTCAGTGTTGGTGAGGGTATGTAAGCTTGAGAAATCAAGAGTGATCAAAACTTCATTATTATTATTTTATGGGGATATGTTCCCAAACTACATTTGTTTTCTTTGGTCAGGAAAATATTAATTTCTTTCCAATCTAGTTGGTTGCAGGAATTTCCTTCTACCTAAAGTGAAAAGCTGTAAGTATTAGAAGAATAACAGATTCCTCCATTACAAAGGAAATAGGATAGTATAAATATGTGGGAAGTCTTGAGACAGTGAGTTTGCCCAATAACAGATATTGAAATACAGAAAGAGAGAGAAAGAGAAAGACAAGAGAGAGGGAAGGAGAGAGTGCACAAGAGCTGTGATTTTAGCCTCTGAATTTTACTACAATGTCCATGTGTCTTCTGTCTTTTTAATAATCTCCATCTCTGGAACATGTTTGCTGAATAGTTTACCCAAACCTGTGAAGTTTTATTCATTGTGTAGAAGGAGAATTCTGAGATATCAATGCTAATCATTGTTAGAGAGGAAGAAAGCCAATAGAGGTAAATGACCTTTGAAACCCAGTACAACAAATCATAGAAAAGTGCCTGAATGGGTTCATGAAGAAGTGAAATGTAATGTAGGGCAGATCTAGAAAAAGGATAATGCTCCCTCAAAAACAGGGACTACTTTCTCCCTTCCCAATCAACTTTCTTTCTGATTTAAACATTCCTGGTCACATAATCTTCTGTCTATAATATTTTGAGCTAATAATATATGACTTTAGTGTAGTCTGGAAATCTTACACTTTACGAATTCTACCATAAACAGTGTTATAACAAAAGAAGTAGAGGAAAGAAACGAACAGGAGTGTCAAAGCAAAAACTATACCAGGTAAAGCTGAACAGGCAATGAGGACTATTCAAAGCTATTGCAGTAAGGGAAGGAGACTGGAACACAGTCTTAACCTTTACTGAAAAATGCTAAAAATAAAAAAAGACTGGAGAATTTTTAAAAACTGAGATAGGAAGAATTGTAGGTCACCTGTGTTTGCTAATTGGCCTTACTCAAAAGAAAAGTAAACTTTTCCTATGTCCATGGCAGAAGTTTAGTTTTACAACTTGTAGGAAGTTCCAACTAGGCTCCTAGACTCCCACAGAAATTAGGAAACAGAAGCTCTGTCTGCCTTAATTATTGTATTTCAGAGGGATGGCTTTCTGATACTGAGATGTTCCTGGATTATAAACCTTGCAAGAACTTTTCAAAAGACTTACATCACAAAGAGCCAGAGAAATAATTTATAATCCCAAATGTTCTCAAGTAAATGTTCTAAGAAAAGTCGTGCATCTAATGTGGTGAAGAAGCCCATCTCAGCCTTAGTCAGGCTGAAGGGAACATTGATGCCACATGGGTCAGGAGATGTATTCTCCGATGGGTGTTATCTATCTTCATGTGTTAGTATTGTGATTTGTTTACATCAGTTCAGGACAAAAGGGTCATGTTCCTATTTGGCTTCATAACACTTTATGTACTATTATGTTGCATAATATAGCACATATCAAAGTATTAAATTTGTTGTTCACCTGGGATATCAGAGAATACTCATGGAATCTCATGAAGAAGCAAGTAAAGAAGCTCTGAATTAAGGGATTTCATATACATTTTGCACAGTGGAAATAGAAACACTGGAATCTGTCACTTCATTAGTACTGCTTATATCTCTTGGCATCTGTACTTCTCACTGATGTTTCATTCTGTCTCACATTTGAGCTATAACAGGGAGTGCGATGGTGTTGGTTAGTCACTGTCTAACAGTATGTGTTACTGTTGGGTAGAGACTTCATATTAACCCCTAATTGGGATTTTTCTGTATTCAGCTTAAGGATGCCAGCCTTGGAATCAGATAAAAAAGCCTAGTACATTATGCTTTGCAAAGCCAAGTGCAATCTGTGCTAAGCATTATTACTATTTATGTAAAGGATTACCTACTTGGAAGGGGTAGGATTTTGGCAGCCTTTCAGAGTGTCAGTTGATTTTCTCACATGAAGTTTAAAGAAAAGGATATTCAACATCCACCAGGAAGGATGAACTTTCTTAAGGAAAAGAAGAACCCATTCAGGTGTTTAGAAGTATACGGGTACAGAAAAGAAGGCACCTATGCACTTTCTAAGGGGAAAAAGAGAGTAAGACTTGAGGACACAGAGGGATAAGTTTTTAATATTGACTAATTTTGGCTTTTTCTTATTTTTCATTAATAAAATCATACCCAGATTGGAAAAATCATGCTCTCACCATCACCATATGTATTGATGTATTGATATTTGGCTTATTGGCCTGACTCCCAGAGTACCAAATAACAGACAAAGCAATTTATATTTATGCCCCTACATAAGTGTCCACCTTAGCTGGAATATAACATTGTCCCTACTATGAGCATTGTATGCATTCAAGCTAGTGATTGTAACAGGGCTCTGCACAGTAATCACCTGGGTAAAATTTCCAATTACATACAGTTGACTGCCATTCCTGGTCTGTATAAGAATTCCCCTCCTGCCCCCAGCCAGTGTGGCTCAGTTGGTTGGAGTGTCTAAACCAAGAAGTCACGGGTCCCAGTCAGGGCACATATCTGGGTTGTGGTTGATCTCCTTGGGTTGTGTATGAGAGGTAACCTATGGAAGTTTCTTTCTCACACTGATATTTCTCTCTCTCACTTTCCTGCTCTCTCAAATCAATAAGCATGTCCTCAGGTGAGCATTAAAAAACTAGTATTTTTTTCCAGTAGAATCTTTCATATTTTTTAAAAGCTCCTCAGGCTATGATGATGCATTCCCCCCACCCTGCCCCAGTTGAGAACTACTATTTTAAGCCAGTATTTTCCTAAATACTGAAGCATGAATTTGCCAAATAGTATTCAGTGATCACTATGGCAAGAAACCACATGAAAGTCCATTTCCTCCCTATACATATTTTATTGTTTATACATTATAAATCAAAACAGACATATTTATTCAAAGTGTCATCAAGTTATTATAAAAACATATAAACAGTCCAAAGATCTATTTCACAATGATTTGGAATCATAGGCCTAGTGAAACATGACAGCTAAGGATGGGTTGAGGGAGTAGAAGGGGTGAAGGGATTAAGCAAAAAGGGAAAAGACTCATGGACATGGACAACAGTGTGGTGATTACAGGGAGGAGGGGACTAAATGGTAATGGAAAACTGCAATAAAAAAATATTAGAATTTAGCCCTGGCTGGTGTGGCTGAGTGGTTGAGTGCTGACCTGTGAATCAAAAGGTTGCCTGTCCGATTCCCAGTCTAGGGCACATGCTTGGGCTGGGGGAGTGCTAGAGGCAGTCACACACTGATATTTCTCTCCCTCTCTTTCTCCCTTTCTACCCGCCTCTAAAAAATAAATAAATAAAATATTTTAAAAATTTATTAGAATATAAAAAAAGAAACTGTCATATTTTCCTTAAGATAAAAATTTAGAAATTGCTATTCCAAATCTAAGTGAATAGGTAGTTATAAATCAATCATATCTCCTCACAAGAATTTTGGAGAGCACTCTGGAATGGATCACCTAAAAAACATGTTTGAGAATAGTTAATGTATTCAATCTGACATAAATAAATTTTAAATTGGATTTAATTTTTTTAAGCCCAGAGATAGTTATATACTCATTTAAATTAAGAACCTAGTGATTAATGTCCTTCTTTTGAAACAAATCCCCCAATTAAAAAAAAAATATGTATTACTGAGCAGCATAAATAATTCACGCACTCACCTATCAATGACTTTATTAAGCACTTACAAGTACAGATCACTAAGTAAAATGGTAGTAGATCCTATTGTTTATTAAAGATTTATAATCTCTACCTTCAGTAGTTATAGTGTGGTAGAAAAAATAGTCATGCTTTCAAATTATAACATCATGTAACTTAAAATGTAAATTAGATGCTATTAACAAGTGTAAACACAATAGATATTTTATAGGAGTATTTTTCCACATACACTTTCAGTAAAAAATATTGTAAAACCCTTGCTAGAAAATGAAATGAATTTTGATTTCTATTACAGAGAGAGGGTGTAAAAATATATATATAATTAAAAATATACAATATATATTCATTTATATTATGCATTTGACACCATTTAAAGGTACAAGATTTGTTTGTGAAAAAATCATACCGTTGAAACATCTATAATATTTCTAACAAGGCCTAGTGGAAAATTACTAAGCTAGTAATATAAGTTTGGAAATACAATACAGTTTCCCATATAACTGTTTAAATTGGTTCGTCAGCAGCAGATAGATTTGAAAGGGAATGGATGCCAAGCTGGCTCTGATTTAAACAATTATCAGAACTCTATGTCTTAAAACAAACTACCTCCAAAATGTTTTTAGCTGTAAAACATGTTTTGATAAATCTTCAATCATCCCATTTTTCTGAATACTGATCAATCTTTTCATTCTCCAAGCATGAGTGACTCTCAGATGAACATACCTAAAATATTCAGTGTCTTTCAATTTAACTTTGTCTGTTTGTTTTCTTTGGGCTAAATTTGTATAAATAGGTCAAAGGACTGTTCATTAGAAACATATATTTAAATAAAAACAAATTATATTCAATAGATGAAAATGTCCACAAAACCCAATTTTTAAAAAAATAAATGTAATGGAGTTTTCAATGTTGCTGCTCAAAAAATGCCATATAACACTGATGATGTTGCAATGTGCGTGACATCTCAAATTACTTCCCTGAATTTCAAAATTACTTCCATACATTTCAATCTTAATAGAAGTATCAGTCCAAAGAGTCCTCAATATCATGTGTGCCACAAGAAGTGCCCTTGAAATTTATATATAAAAAGGCTACATTTTCTAAAAGAGAAATACTGGATGAGGAAGCTCAAATTCAAAGGAAAAAACATCAAGAAAGTGGAGTTTACCTGTCTCAGACACACATGCTAGCTAGAATAGTCTCAACAAAGGGACAATAATGAAGTGGAAATGAAGATTCTACAATCATCAAAGTTAATGTGGTTTGGAAATTAAAGATAATAAGGTTGAGCATTTCAAGCATGGTGTTCTCTAAATACGGAGCTTTAGTAGTGAGCTTGATGAATATACTCATATGTCATGGATGTTAACAGTTTCTAAAAACCAAAGTTTACATAAGGTCTTCCAAGGTTGGGCAGAAATTTTTCCTTATAAATGAAAAGATCCCTGAAATAGATGCCAGTGGTTCAAATCCAACAAGATGAAAGGGAAAAATTAAACAATAATGAAGAAATTAGAATTTCAAGGAGAACTCAGAAAACACAGTTGATCTTCCCAGGCAAGGAGCATTTATTTAGACCCTTAACACCAAAGATGTGGATTATTTAACCAGCTTTATAGAATAAGGCTCTTTTCTCTGACTCACTTTTGTTTTCTCAGACTCTAATTTACCTTGCATACTCTGTCTGCAGTAGTCTCCCCTAGGTCCTTTTATTCCATTAGTGTTCAAAAAGTCTACAACAGCTCCCAGTTGTCTTCCCAAACAGACTTAAACTTCTCTCTGAGTTGTTTTTTTTTTTTTTTCCAGATTTTCTTCAGTATTTCTGTCTCCCATTTAGACAACTATTGTATGTAAATCCCAATCATGGCCCTTCCTCTAGAGACAGTATCTTCACGTGCACAGTGCACTTGCCCATTGTACCAACATTGTCCAGCTTCCTTCCTTTCTGAAATGCCATCCTCTTTTCCCCTTCACAAGCTGAAATCCATTCTGTCCATTCCTTAAACTTCAGCTGAAATTCTGATTCACTGACACTTTCCACATTTATTGTTTATTTTGGCATACAGTGATTAATCCCAGCTCTAAATTCCTACAAAAGTATCATTTGCTTCAAATAATTTTATACTTTAAGTGTCTATTATTGTGTGTTTTTTTAATCAACTTTCATGGATATTGTCTCAAAACATCTATAACTAGTAAGCTGCTTAGAAGAATGGATCACATTTTAAATTTTTAAATTATAGTGAATGGATAGACAGAGGAATTTTGTCTCGTTTCTTTTTTATTTTAATTTTTTATTGTTGTTCAACTATTTTTGTCCCTATTTTCTCCCATTACTCTACCCTGCCCTACCTAGCTGCCTCACCTCCCACATTCAATCCTCCCCCCTGCCCATTGTCCTTGTCCATGGGTCCTTTTTACATGTTTTTTGACTTGACCCTTCCCCTTCTTTCCCCCATTGTCCTCTTCCGATGCCCCTCTGGTCACTGTCAGTTTGTTTTTTATTCCATTTTTCTGGTTCTGTTTTGTCTGCTTGCTTGTTTTGTTGATTAGGTTCCACTTATAAGTGAGATCACATGGTATTTGTCTTTTACCCCCGGCTTACTTCACTTAGCATAATGCTCTGCTCTTCCATCCATGCTGTGGTGAAGTGTAGAAAGTTCCTTCTTTCTTTCTGCTGTGTAGTATTCCATTGTGTAAATGTACCACAGTTTTTTGAGCCACTCTTTTACTGATGGGCATTTGAGGGGGGTTGAAGAAGTCTTAATAATAAATATATATATGCATCAATATATATTATTTATATAATACAAAGAAGGAAAATAAAATAACTGATGCAATC
>PVIA01001749.1:0-86919 GCA_004024845.1 Tonatia bakeri
TATTATATAACATATATGTCATATAATATATTATAATAAATGCAATACTTTATATTGTATTATATATTAGACCATGGTATATAATATAATATGTTATATTATTTAATACAATATATAGTTATATAATAACAATATAATATAAATTATATATAATATATTTTATAATGTACTATAATATAATATATACTAGCTATAATATTCACTATATATATATTTTTTCAGAACAGTGGAAATGTTGCACAAATCTGTTTTTTATTTTGCTTCTTGATATGCATTAGTAATGCACAGTGAATTAGATTATTGATGAATAAGGAAGGACTAAAAGGAAAAGAAACTAAGTGTGGCCCTGTATTTCCCTTTCCTCCTATGTCATCATTTTCAGTGTAAGTAGTTGGCAAATATAGGAAAGTAACCAAGTAAGAAAAGACATGATGGGGTTCCTTGGTCATTTGTGTTTCTTAGATTACCACTGCCTGCCTTCTATAGAAAATGCAAGTCTGGTTGGAAGGGAAAGTGTGACCTCTTGGGAGCTATTGACTCCCTTACTTAGTTGAAAATGTCTTAATATGGAACATTAGCACAGCCTTGTAGTGTACTTGCAATACACAGAAGTCCAGAGAGAACAAAACTGATTACAAATTGTGCAGCTGCAGAGTGATTGCAAATGCTATGTGAAATAAGCACAACAAGGCATGGTAAACACATGTGTGAATGTATCTCCACTGCTTACACATATGCTTGTCTGTCTTAATGGACTTCCTTAAAAGACAAGTTTGAAGATAAAAATCATTAAAAATTTGAAGATGGTGACAGTAGAGTTTTAACCAAGTCCTGGCCTGTTCTAGGAGGAGGAGGGCCTTTGTGAAACTATACTTGTTCCATGCCCATGAAGCAGGCCCTCCTAGTATGTGAGTGTTGGTATCTCATTGCAGTTTTTATTTTCATTTCCCTGGTAGCCAATGGATGATAACGAGTACTCCTTCACGTGCTTATTAGTCATTTTGTATATCTTTGTGAAGTCACTATTCAAGTCTTTTGCCCATTTTAGGCTGGGTTCTTTGTTTTTTAAATTATTGACTTATAGGAATTGTTTCTATGTGCTAGGTATATGTCTGATATCAGATATATGTATTGCAATTATTTTCTTTTTATTCACTTGTCTACTCACTTTTTAAATGGGGCCTTTTGATATGTATAACTTTTTAGTTTTGATGAAGTCCACTTTATCAATTATTTTCTGTTTATGACTTTCCATGTCCTAAGAAATAATTGCTTACATTAAGATCATGAAGATATTCCATGTTTTCTTTCTTCTAGAGCCTTATAGTATTAGTTTTACATTTAAGTATATGATCCATCTTTACTTAATTATTGTTTATAGTTGAGGTGAGCCAATGCTAATTTGGTTACATATATATAACCAAATTGTCCACCATCATTTGTTGAAAAACATTTTCTTTCTTCATTTACTTGCTTTGGTGCCATAGTCAAAAATAAATTCACCATATTAGTGTGGGTCTCTTTCTGCATTCTCTTCTATGGAGAGGGAATATACTATGTGCCCTGAGCATTGCTGCACATTGTTGTTATTCCAAGAATACAAGGCCCTGACTGCTTTTTGCCCAGTCCATACCTGTCCATATCCTTGTTAATTACAAATCTACCCCAAACTGTTTAATACACTAATACCCAAATCAGACAAAAACATAGTAAGAAAAATATAGACCAATATTTCTTGTGAATATGGATTTAAAAATTCTCAAAAAACATGAGCACATTGAGTCCAACAATGCATAAAAAGAATTACATATTACAGCCACGTGTGCTTTATTCTAGGTAAGCAAAAATAGTTCAACATTTGAAAATCAATTAATGTAATCCATAATATCAACTGGCTATAGAAGAAAAATCACATTATTACATCAATATATGCAGAAAAAGCATTTGATAAAATCCAACACCCATTTATTTAAAAAAAAATCTCAGTAGATTAGGAATAGAGGACTATGCCTTCAATTTGAAAGAGAAGACTCAAAGCTTTCCTGCTAAGATCAGGAACAAGACAAAGATGTCCCTTCTCACTACTGCTTTTCAATATCCTATTAGAAGTCCTACTTAATGTAATAAGACAAGAAAGGAAATAAATCTAGTTCAACAAAAACTCATGTGTTAGCACAACTGAGAGCAAAGGCTAAAACAGTACATTTGCACATTAAAGTCCTCTGTTTTTATTTATAAAGATAAAATGAGACATGATGTTTAGTATAATTTCTCAATTTCTAAAATAAGTACAATACAATCTTAACTGTTAAATAATGCCTTGTCACTGGTGAAACTATAAATTAAACAGGTGAAAATTAACTTGATACCCCGGCTGGGTAGTTCAGTTGATTAGAGCATCATCCAGACATACCAAGGCTATGGCTTTGATTTCTAGTCAGGGCACATACAAGGAGAAACCAATGAATGCATCAGTAAGTGGAACAACAAATCCATGTTCCTCTCTCTCTAAAAATCAATCAATAAAAAATATTTTAAAAAAGAAAATTAATTTGAAAAATATATTGTTTACCTGATTGAAGTTGTTCGAGTTTATCTTTTTTGTGTGAAGCCAAGTCTCCTATAAAGCAGATACCACCTTTAGCCAGCAAAGCACTGCCAGCTTGAATGCTAACTGCTCCAGTTCCATAATTATTCCTGGACAGAGTAGGAAAAATTTCAGTAGAGACTGGATGACGTATACCACGGGGCACAAGGTTTATACTAAAATTCAAAAGCCTAGGGAAAAATAAATCATTCATTACTATTATTTAATATTTGGTTTTCAGAAATCATAATATGTAACAGCTACGCAAATTTAATTTGATTCAATTTTTACTGGGCTAGGTATAAAAACATATATAAAACTTAATCCTTTACTTGCAAAATTCACAGCTGAGAAAGAGACATAAACAAAAAACTAAAATACAATGTGAAAAATACTGAAATAATGTTTTGAGAACATCCATAAGAGAGTATTATTTCTTCCTGGAAGTAAGTCAGAGAAAGGTACAGAGAGATGAGATTTGAACTGGGCCTTCCTCATTTTATGAATTGTTTTCTTTTGTTTATTTGGAATTTTTGCATTTAGGTTTGCCAATAGCTCATCATGACTACTCCTGCTGCTTCTGCTCTGTATCATGGTAACTCTCAGGAGTTTTTGCTTTCTAATCTCTTTGCCAACTGTCTCAGCCTCTTTACTTCTCAAATATAAATTCTAAGAAAAAAAATATGATTATTTTAGCTTAGCTTTCAAACCCTTGCCACAGAAATCATAGCTTGCTGGTGCAATCAACTATGATGACTAAACATAGACATGCAGAGCAAATATAGAAGCAGCAGCAGCCCCTAAATGTGAATAAGTAGATGTTATAAAATGTCTACTGTATGTACCATTCCAAGGAATTTGGATATTAGTTTGAAGATTATAAAATGGGGCAGTGAAATTTAGAAAGAAACTTGCAAACCTTTAGAGCAGTGGTTCCCAAACCTAACTCACATTAAAATCACCTGTGGAGTTTTAAAAAATTCCAATGCCAAGCTCCACCCCAAAGCAGGGAAATTAGAACTGTGGGCGTGGGCCACACGCATATATCTTCTCCCAGGTGATTCTATTGTGCAGTCTGGCTGAGAACCTAGTTATATAGAACAATAGGCCTCAAACTGGCTACACATTGAAATCAGCTGAGGAATTTTGAAAAACACTGATACAAGGTCACAGAATACAAGGTCAAAATAAAGAAAACAATTGTATTTCTATACATTCACAGAAACTATTTGAAAAATGAAAATAATAAAACACTGCCTTTTTAAAAAATCCTCACCTGAGGATATGTTTACTGATGAGAGAGAGAGGAAGGTAGGGGAGATAAACATCAGTCTGAGAGAGACGCATCCATCCATCCATCGGCCACCTCCCACATGCACCTCTACCAAGGATCAAACCTGAAACCTTTTCAGTATATGAGACAATGCTCCAACCAACTAAGCCACCCATCCACTGCAAACATACCATTTTTAATAGCATCAAAAATATCAAATACTTAGAAATCAACCTAAAATATTTTCATGACCTTTACAAAACATTGCTGAGTGAAATTACAAAAGATTTAAATAAATGGAGATGCACACCATATACATAGATTGAAAAACTCAGCATTATTAAAGGGTAAATTCTCCCCAAAATTGATTTATAAGTTAAATGCAGTTCCAATGAAAATCCTTAAAGTCTTCTTTGAGGGGGAGTAGTGGGTGAGGTTGGTGTTAACATATGAATTCCAAACTTTATAAGAAAATGCAAAGGACCTAAAACAGTGGGAAAAAAAACGAAAATGAAGAATAAAGTTGCACCACCTGATTCAAAACTTAACAGAGCTACAATAATGAAGAATGTGTGGTATTGGCATAATTATAGACAAATGGGTCAAAATAACAGAAAAGAGAGTTCAGATGATTTATACCTAGTTCAATTTTCAAACTAGTTTACATCCAGTTCAATTACTTTTCAATGATGGCACCAAAACAATTCAGTGGGGGAAAGGAAAGTCTCTTCAACAAATGGTATACAAGAATTAAATAAGTGCATAGCAAAAACATAGCAAAAATCTTGACTTCTACCTCAAACCACATACAAAAATCAGCTTGTGATAGATAAGAGACCTAATATTAAAGTGAAAACTGTAATGCTTCTAGAAGAAAACACAAAATAATATATTTATGACCTTGGGGTTGGCAAAGATTTCATCACCAGAAGAGTATATAAACAAATTCTGCTATATTCATATAATGGAATTCTAGTAATCAATAAAAGCAATAAAATAATGATACACACAACTGGGTCAATCTCAAAAACATGTTGAGTGAAAAAGACTAGACCCAAGAGTATGCACTGTATGTCCCTGCCAGGTAGCTCCATTGGTTAGAGCGTCACCCTGATATGCGGAGGTATGGGTTCCATCTCTGGTCAGTGCGCATACAAGAAGGAACCATTGGATGCATAAATAGGAGGAACAACAAATCTCTCTCTCTCTTTCCCCTCTGCACCTCTAAAATCAATTTTAAAAAAAGAGTATGCACTGTATGATTCTACCTACATAAAGTTTAAGAACAGGAAGTTAATCTATGATGACAGAAATCACCTGTGGAGATAGGAACTGTTTGGGAGAGGGAATGGAATAACTTTCTGAGGTGATGGAAATGTTCTATATTATTATGATGGCTACAGGAGTATATGCATTTATCGATCATCAAAGTAAATACTTAAGATCCTATTATTTCACTATATGTAAACTTTACCTAAAAACAAAACATCACACAGCCTCAAATACCATAGGAAAAGTCAAAGGTTAATGACAAATAGGAAAAGAGACAATGGTCTTAATTTATAAGAGGTATCATAAATCAATAAGAAATAAACAACTTAATAGAAAGTGAACAATTGTCAAGGAGTTTCATAGGAAGATAACAGAAGTGTTTAACAAACTATAAATGATGCCAAAATTTATCCCCAATTAAAGAAATGTAAATTAAATAAATATAATTTTCCATCAATCAGATGGAAAAATTTTAAAGTTTCAAAATATCCAGCATTGTTGAGGTAGTAAGGAAACAAATACTTTTATGCTCATATGGGATAATTCAGTTGGTGCAATCTGTAGCAGTTAGCACCATACTTACATTGCAATTTAATTTTAGCAAAAACATTTGAATTTTGGAGTTTTATTCTTTTAATTTTAAATTCATTCTATATATTTGTTTTTCTTTATAATTGCATATAAGATTTTATCATAAAAAACATATTCTTAGCTTTTTGAATATTTATGTAACTTTTTAAAATGGGTACTTGCTAGTGAGGAGCCACAAAAGCTGAGTTAAGGCTTATTCTAACATTTGGGTGATTCTCCCAAAACAGTAATTTGGGCACTTTTGACAGCATTATTTGGGTACAGTAAGTCAATATTACTGAATGGAATCTTAAAGAAAAGTAAGGAAATGGCTTGTTGGCTCTTAGAGGGGGAGATTATTTAAAAATGAACATAAAGTACAAAAGCAAAACACTAAAGGTAGGGGATAGGGGAAAGGGAAGCCTGTATGATGCATTTATTTGTAAAGGTCAGAGTGGAAAATAGGTTGAAACTTTAAATAGTTAAAATAGATTCTCAAAATATTGAAAGCAAGCATCCTATTTCTCAATCCATGTTTTAAAACTTTTGGACTTTATTGATAAACGTTTATTTAAATAAATTTTTGCCCAGATAAATCCTAAATATTTGTCTTGTAATAACGCTCATGGAAAGGATTAAATAATTAAATCTGTGACCAATTTATAATTTGAAAAATTTCATGTCACATATTTTACCTGTCTACAAGTAGAGAATCACTTGTTACAATTAAAATATCCAGGCAATCTTCCACTTCCTTGTAAAAGTCCCTTGTCTGTACTAGACTCATCAGCAAACAGAGCTTGAGCAAATTGTAAGTCCCAGGAGGAACAATGTGTGATGCAAAGGTACTGGTAAGTATTGCTGTAAATTTCCAGCATGAGCTGGCAGTCAAAGAGAGGAGACACCTGAAATTGTCGCTAATTCCTGAAGGAACTGAAAGTAAATAATAACACACACATTAAAAGGGGTTTGAAAACAAACAAAAAAGACATTATAGATACCTAATTCTATTTATCTAAAATATTATCAAAATAGTTCTTTTAATGATGCCATATTCAAATTATTATAATGATACTAAATTATGATTGGAGGTCTGTCATTTGCATACCGGGAAACGTGATAAAAGGAAGCAGTCACCCCAAGTGTCCATGTAGACTGACTGCAAACAAGTCCCTCTTTTAAGACCTATGTGAGAAAAGCCACATCATAGAGCTCCTGTATTGTAGCGTTTGCTTTTTTATTTCTATGTTTGAAATAATATTACCTGGAGGGCTAAAAAGCAGAATGGGAAATATTTTACTGTTGCTGTTAAAGGGAAAGATTACTTTACTACTTTGAAAGCATTATACTGTACTATATGGTAACAGTCTAGAACTCCACTCCCTCTATCCAACTCCTGAAAGCAATGAGTGATTTAATCAAATTGGTCAGTTTGGGAGGAACAGCTATGCATGTATAACCCAGTCCCTTTCTCCTTCCTCTTGGGCTCCCATCATAGAGCATTGATTTCTTCTACTCACGCATGCCCATGGACCAAGGAAGGCTTACCTTAGTGTAGTTCTTGCCACATCTGTGTGGTTAAATCTGCCTAATTCTGGAGTTCAGTATGAGAAAGCAGTTTTCCTCCTACATATAAGCCATGTTCTGCTACCAAACCAATACATCTTGAAACACCTCACAGCAGAAAATATTTAAAATATCACTAAAATGTCTATTGTTCATTAGTGCCTTTCTTTCTTCAACATTTTTATTGTTAAGAAGCATTCTCTTCAAGATAAGCAGAGGTATCTAGAATCTAAAGTTGAATTTAAATACTTGCATTTAAATTCAACTTGGACCTCTATTATTGCAGATGGTTATGTAAAAATTCTCTAAAAAATCTAACTCTATTCAAGATTTAACTAGCTTTTCTTACATTTAGATATTTGTGTGCCAAGTTAAAGGAGTAGGTCTGCTCTCCACTTTTGTTTACATCATGCTTAATTATGTTTGAGTTGTTAAAGAAATAAGAAATTGTCAGTAATAAAGGTGATATTTTGCCTTTCTATTTTGTCTTATGTCTCAGTTGGTCCAGACCTCAGATGAGGAGAAGGATGCTACTTTATTGGGCTCTCAGTTCACAAGCTAAGATCAAGCTAAGCCTAGAAAATAAAGGTTAGGGTAGAAAAACCTTTTGACTAGTCTTTAACTCTTGGGACCCTGAAATATTTTTCTCATTGCTAATTATTAAAATAATAATAATAATAAGGTTTAGCCAAAAGAGAAAAGAGAAAAAGATTTCCTGTAGACAAGGTTCTACATTATCCCATTTTTTCCTTCATAGAATTTATTGTCTGAAATTGTCTTACTGATTAGTTTACTATCACCTGATTTCAGAGTAGGAACCTGAATTGTCCTGAGCACTGTATCGTTAGCACTCAGAAGGATGCCCAGCACATAGGCAGCCAATACTTATTTCTTAAGCAAATGGATTTAAATTCAAATATTTGATAATATAGATACTATATATTTTCCTTACCTTTTGGATTGCAAAAAGTGATGCTATTTGCCTCTATACAGACAGCTGTTTGTGAAGTTTTTACACAGGTTGGAATTCCAATAATTTTATACTCATTTCCTATAATCATTTTATTCACTGATTCATCTAAAATTATTAAACACAAAAGAAAATGTGTTCACTAAATGAAACTATACATGATCATATGGTTCAAAGATATTGAACAGTAACAATTCAGTAATTACATTAGTTGTAAAGTATTTACTTTTATTTAGTGTAATATCCATACAGGATGGCAGTAATGTAAATTGAGGAAATTTTATTGCTGATAAATTTTGATATTTATAGGCAATGATGAATTAACTTCAAGGAGCATGTGGCATAATAACTAGGTAGTCTCCTACATCGTCAAAACAGAAAACAAGATAATTCTATTTAAGATGAAATATTTTTGCATTAAATGATAAGAAATGTTAATAAGCATGATTTTATAAGTAATATTTTATTTGGGAATAAAATAATTTTAAAAGGTATTATTACCATCCACTATGTAGGCAAGGTACTTTGATACACAATACCCAGTTGTAAACTAAAAATAGATATTGTCATACCCACTTTATATATGAAAAAACTGAGAGAGTAAGTGACTTGCACAAGACTAAATAAGTACCAAAACTGAAATGCACATCTCGGTCTGCCTAGTTCCAAAGTCTACTCTCTTGCACTATCCTAGGTTCCTCTCTCATATCTGCATATTGGGCAAAGCTTTTGTACAAGTTCAAATCTCATTTAAAAAGATCATACACCAAATGTCTTGATCCTCCATTACACAGTTAGAAGTTGGGTAGTTGTAACGCTATGCGGTAAAAGGTTTACAAGGAGATTAACTTCTCTCTGTGAAGATCAAACAGTGATCTCCATTTTTAATTCTTTTTTAAAAAGATTATTTATTTATTTATTTTTAGGCAGAGGGGAAGGGGGAGAGAGAGGGAGAGAAACATCCATGTGTGGTTGTCTCTTGAATGCCCCACACCAGGGACCAGACCTGCAACCCAGGCGCATGTCCTGCTGTGAACCAGAGACCCTCTGATTCACAGGCCAGCACTCAATCCACTGAGCCACATCATCCAGGGCTCTATTTTTAATTCTCTTCTCTTCTCTCTTGCACTTTTTTTGCTCCAGAGGGCATACTGATGTACCCTATAGACTTGGAAGGGAAGAATCAGGCTCAAGAACTGAGACAATAAAAACCTAAAACAAACCAACCAAGCTAACAACAACAACAACAACAACAACAAACAACTAAATGATACAGAATGAATTACAAGGGGAAAATAAAAATAATAGTTTTTCAACTGTGCCATGGAATCTTCAAGTTTGATGGATATGTTCTGGAAAAGTCAAGAGGAAGACAAAAAGTCTGGGAAGTCTGGTTATTTCTTCTGATCTGAACCCCAAAGGGCCTGTTTTTATTCATTTAATTTTTAAATATATATTTGGGTTCCACATAAGGGTTTATTTGAAGAAAGGGTTTTCTACTAAAATATAAGTTGGATAGCCACTTATATTCATATATTGTAATGTATGTTTTACATATAGTATATAATAGAATCAAGTAGTTAAAAGCATATATTTTAAAACTGGAATGCCTGAGTGTGAATCATGACTGTGCCATGTACCAGTAGTATGACCTTGACAAGTCACTTAACTTCTCTGTGTCTATTTCCACATTGTAAGATGAAAATAACAATAGGACCTATTGATAGGATTGCTGTGACTAAATGAGTTAATATCTATAAGAGTGCCGGGCACACAGTAACTGCTATATAAAAATTACATATTATCATCTAGGCTTACATACCTGCCTCATCCTTGACAGGTCATGGTGAAGAGTTCTCATTTGAGTCTCTACTTTCCTAACTCTTATATTTCCTATGGACAGTTGACATCCAAGATCCCTCTTTCTGAACAGTTTAATTCCTCTACCCAAGAAAAGAGGCTGAGCCATATCCTCATTTTCACAGTTCTGGCTTCTCACCTCTTTCCTGGGTGATTGATACTGATAATAATTTCCTCTTTCATGGCAGATACTGCCATGCAGTTCTTTACCAATGTGGTTCTCAACAGTTAATCATATGTCAATGCTCATGCATTTATATAACAAACATTTATTGAGTTTTTAGTATGTGTAGTAAAAAATCTAAGTCCCCACCCTCATGAAGTCTATATTTTAAAACAATAAGTACAATACTTTCATAGCACACATGCATAGAATAATGGGAGATCATTACCATAAATAATCATGACTTTGAGACTTAGCACAGTACTTGGAACATAGCAGGTCCTAATATCTTTTTAAATACATGTTGTATGACTAAATGAATAATTGCCACATAGCCAAAAATGACTCTTTAAAATACTAGAGTAGAATGTCCTATCATTCTTAAGTTACAGCAGTCCCCCTTATCTGTGGGAGACATGTTGCAGTGGACAGATATGTTGCAGATAGTACCAAATTCTGTACAGGGTCTGGCACAAAGTAACACCCATTTTGTATTATAAAATCTTTTATTGCAAAATCATAAGCCTGTAATTCTGTAACATAACAATATCACACTCAAACACACCATATGACATTTTAGGTGAAATGTTCAAATTAGAATTATAAATTACTACACCCATATATATTATTACCCTACCGCCACACTCAAGCAGGCCTTACTTCTGCCAGAACCCATATATACTGGTTTTTCTATACATACATACATACGATGAAATTTAATTTATAAATTATTCACAGTAAGAGATGAATACCAATAAGTAATAATAAACTAGAACAATTATAACAATATATATAAAAGAAGTGAATACGGCATTATTATGTACAAAATATTACTTAAACACAAGTACTGCAATCCTTGACAGTCGATATGATAATCTAGATGGCTAGTAAGTAACAAATAACAAACAGGCAGGGAGTGTGTACAACGTGAAGATGCTGGACAAAAGGATGATTCACTTCCTAGGATATTTCATCACACTACTCAGAATGGCATGTAATTTAAAAGTTATAAATTGTTTACTTCTGGAATTTTCCATTTAATGTTTTCAGACCATGGTGGACCATGGGTAATTGAAACCATGGAAAGTGAAACTATGGATAAAGGGGAACAACTGTATAATATAAAAGCATAAGTAAGTCAATTACATATTTTATATATTTTATAGCAATTTGCTTTTAGTTCAAACAAAACTTACCTCTTAGGAAAATTGTAAGAGATTGAAACCTAAATGGCTGGTTGTTAGAATATCCTTGAAAAGCATGAAGTGCCTTTGTAGTAATTATTTCAACTATCTGTTTATCTTAAGGCAAAGAGCAAAAAAGAATGTTATTAGAATACATATTCAATTTAATTTCCATATTAAAATATCAGACATTACTTTTAAAATTGAAATGAATATGTAAATGCATTTTTACCACCAAGTACTCTAAATTTTCTGTCTTCTTGAAGTGGAGATGAACACAGATTACACAAAAAGTCATTTCTTACTGTTGCAGATTCTGTAGCACCAGGCACATGCACTCTTATATACTGAAATCCTGAAAAAAAAAAAAAAACAAAAACTGTTGGGAACCGCCCTGCCTGGTTTCAGAAGCTGTAACCCCCCATGGCTAAAGCTGAGTGAGAGTGAGCTAAGATGTCCAAGCTTTCTTGCCGGGTTCAAATTGGGCCCCTAAGCTGCTAAGAAGACAAAGCTTGTCTCCCTGGCAGGGGTGCTGCCTCTGCCCCCTTTACTTCACCCTGCCTGGCTCCCCGCGAATGATCAGTTAGCCAATGATGAGTAAGATTCCTCAAGGAAGGGACAACTTAAGACAGGCACAGTCATGAGGGGGCCCCAGGGAAGGACTTGGGAGGCTATAGAAAAAGGGGCTGATGGACCCTTGCTCCTCAGCTTTGACATAGCCTGAGTTCTCATTCTGTCTGCAAGAAGTCTCCTAATCTCTTGGCTGCTTTACTTCCCCTGCCTGACTTAAGCCTGAAACATTTGGGGGAGGTGGGTGTGGCCGTGTGCTAGAAAGGGGGGTTCCCTGGAGCAATCAGGCCTAAGAAAGAATGCATAAAATCTTGTGAAACCTGCTTTGCTAATATCCTCAATTTAAATGATAAGGGTCCAAGCATGAAATTAATTTGTTTCCCCAAAGTTTTATGACCTTCTAGTTATCTGACCCTGATTCAAAATAAGCCCTCATAGTTCTTTGAATGTTGTCTATTGTTTGACCATTACTGCCTGGCAATGATTGATGAGCTTTACTTATACGCCCTGCATTCTTATGCAAATGAACCCAATAAAAGCCCACTGAGGAAAAGGCTCTTGGCCCTTCTTCTTTGAGAGTTCAGCCACCTTTCCTTCCCAAGCAGATCATGTCTTGGTGGATTTATTTTCACCCATGGCAGACGGGGGGGCTCTATGGACAAAGATCCCCCACACAAAACAAAACAGATGTAAGCTAAATTTGCTTTTGGATTTAGCTATCTACTTTTAGTCCTTTAAAATTAATCTAATTCAAAGTATAATTAGTTCAATTTTGTGTGTGGATTCAGAGCAGTTCAATTAACATTTATTACATGGCTATTTCCTGCCAAACACTGTGCTAAGGCACTGGTAATATGGATACTTAAACACACAATTTCAATAGGCAACAGTAAGGAAACAGATAATTTCAGTATGCAGTATTTATTTACAGAGTATTCAGAGAGAAAAGAGGAGAAGCATCCAACCCAATGAAAAGCAGAGACGAATGGAGATGTCCTAGAGGAAGACAAACTGAAGTTAAGCCAAAGGATTGAGAGAGGATATGTTCACGCTGTTCCCACTCCATGTGGGAACAGCATGAACAAAGTTTCATGAAACAATCTGAGAAAAACAAATACATCAGCGATACAAGAGTATCTGTCACATTGGTGGGAGAAGAGAGGAAAAAATGCATTTAAGTTATAAACATTAGAAGACACCAAGATTTCTAACATTCTTTTTACTCTGTGAATATTTTATAACTAATTGTAAACATGATTTAGGATTAAACAATACATTGCTTAATGTTCTGATTTTACATTTTAATATTTACCTTTTGAAAGAAGGCATGCTTCATCTGAACAAAGAAATCTTGCACCTTGTGTATACTTGGTTACAGTTGTCATTGCGATCACAATTCCTTGCATCATATAAAATCTTTGAGATGTATAATCAAATGGAAACTCACAAAAATTAAGACTATAACTTGGCAGAGGAGGTAAATGTGTTAACTTCAGCACTATATTAATCTAATAAGAATATAAACATGGTATTAATAAAAACTTCAGATCCAATTGGACTTGTATTACAATACATATTTGTAGGGTAAATCAAGTAAATGATTTGCTAATGTTATTAGGAAACACAATTTTAAGCAAAAAAAGAGATTTAAATATACAATTAAAGGTTAAACACCCTTATAATCTTACATTTTAATTGAAAATATCATTATTTTTCTTAAAAATACACATTTTTTTAAAAGATATTAAACAATGACAACCCAATAGCAAGGAACACTTCCACTGCTCAGACTGTGATTGCTAGCTATAATTTTCCAATAAAAGAAAACAAGGCTCCTTAAGGAAAATGGTTCATTCCAGGTCTGAGGCAGAAAATATACCAGATGGGCCTGTTACAACTCCTTGTGTCAGAAACCAAAGGAGCTATAGAAAACCAATGGGATGGGTCCAAATGAGACAGAAGCAAACTTTAAAGGGACTCCCAGTGACCAAAGGTAGGATAATAAAAGCATCAAAAAGAATAAAAACTTCATTAAAATGCATCAGATATATTTAAAAATTCATGAATTCCTCATAGTTTTTTTAAAGAAAAAACAAAAACAAAACATTAATTGGTTATCATTAGAAGCTAGATTTCAACTCATTACTCTTTGAAAATTTATAAATGGAAATAATCAAACATTTATTCTGCCTTTCTTATGAAAATTATATTTCAGAGTAATCAAATAGTTGATGAAGGAAACTTCTCTTATAGAATAATTTCAGCTAGTAAATTCTGAAAGGATGCCAAAGTTTAAAAAAAAAACCCCCACAATTTTGCAGCTCCTAATGAAATAATAAAGTATAGGCAATGATCATCAATGGCTGCAAAAACCATTAGGTGAAAGTTAATAGGAGACTGTGTATTGGAGGGATTTGGAGACATCACCTGATCCCACTGATCCATTGTGGCATTGCTACAATTGGGACAACAGATAGTATAGTTCTCATACTGTAGTGCAATATGAAATACGTGAAACTATCAGGCATTGTTGTCAAAATGAGTTGAATCTGAATCTAAGCAAGTCTTTAGAGCCAACTTCTATCTTGTAGAAATATGGGGTATAGAGGAATAAATTAAATACCACAAGAACATAATCAGAAAAATCCAGATTGAGATATTTTATGGAACAATTAACTAGTTTCTTTAAAAAATCAATGGTATAAAAAGGGATGGGGAGAAAAATGGCTCTAGATTGAAAGAGCATTAGCGAGATATAAGAATCAGTTATAATGTATAAACCTTGTTTTGACCCTGATTTGAACAAATTCACCTTGAGACATTCTTGAGGCCCCAACTGGGTAAATTTAAATATGGACTGGATATTATAATGATACCAAAGAATTGTTATTATTATTGTAAGGGGTGATAGTGGCATTGTGATTATATAAGAAAAATGTCCACAATTTTTAGTTGACATACTTTCAGTTGACACTGAAATATATAGCAGTGAAATAACAGAATATCTAGGTTTGTTTTAAAATATTTCAGAAAATATTGATAATGCGGGCATGGAAAAATATTGTAAACTATTAACTCAGTGATAGATATATGGAGGTTTGTTGTATTAGTCTCTTTATTTTGGCATATGTTTAAAATGGTTTATTTTCAAAATGTTTAATGTTATAAGTGATAATACAGGAAACAAAGAAGCATATATAAGATAATCCATTGAACTTTGAAAAATGTACTTTTTTAATAAAAAAAGAATATAAAAATATTTATTTAAGTCATCTTAAAAGTATTGTACATTAGTTTTCTGTTAAACTATAACTTACTTGAGTTTCAGTCTGTAATTGTCCAATTAATGAGAGAGTCTTAACAGCAATAAAACAGACCTGTGATTTCAAATAAACACAAAAGTTACCGAAAATGTCATGGGGCATAAAATTATTTCTTTCTTTAACTTACTGATTGAAAAACTTGAGCAGCTTTTAAAGGCTGATGTAAAATGCGATTTCCAAGTTCAGCATCTAATTCAACAACATCAGAGGGATTTATTAAAATATTGAATCGATAGACAGCATAACTTTGTTTGGAATCTGTAAAAATACACAAATATACAATTGAGGATAGTTATATGTGGGTATTTATTTTAAAGTTTCTAAAATAAAGTCTCCTTTGCCGAACATACCATTGTAGTACTTGCAATCGTCTATAAACTTTTGGAGCCCTCCACTTCTGTCGAGATAAATAAGTGCTGCCTCTTTCATTTTTAGATTGGACATTTTCTTCTAGGTAATGATGTTATTAAATGATTAAACCACAGTAGCTGGTAAAGACTACAGATGATGAAACTCACAGACAAGATGAGAACACCTAGAAATAAAACAAATTAAAATGTACGTTTGAAGATCTCTGGTAAAACTTTACAAGCCGGGAGTAAAATGATTAAGATTGGATCCTGTTTTCAAGGAGTTGTCAATTTATTGGGCATTTACTATTTATTGCACACTTGGCACTCAGGATACAGATGAATAAAATATAGTCCCTATTGTTCAGAAAGAGTACAGTGAGAGAAGACAGTTATGTAAAAAGTATAATACTAGGGAACACAAAAGGAACAACATATATTAAACAGTTCACAAAATTTGGGGTGATCCTTGCGTAGGGGGTCATTATAATGTCTACTCTTTTAGGGCATATTGATTCAACATGGTGGGTTTATAGAGAAAAACCAACGAATTCTACTTTTAAATGTGACGTTTGGTAGATGAGTCAGGTGTTACTGATTGGAGTAGAGGTGAAGAAGAGAGGAGAACGTTTTCCAAAGATAGGGGTAACCTGCCCATCCCCTGCTTTCAGATCTGCACTTTCGAATCCACACCCCCACTCCCTGGAGTCCGGGCCACTGGTTGGGACTTCTGAGTTCATTTCTCTGTGGCCGTAAGTTCGTACAATAAAGTGTACACGGTGTTCAGGACTTTACGTCTGTGTTTCATCAGGACGTTTCCGGGGCTGACTGAAGGGAGGCTGTTGACTATGGAGTGAGTGGGTGAGGCTCAACCGGATTATGAAAGCTTGTAGGCAAACACAAAGAGAAGCCATGAAGGTCTTTAACAGGGGAGTAATGTAATGCGATCAGAGTTTTATTTTGGAAATCAGTGGCTGTCGTCAGTGTGGAAAACGGGTTGCAATAAAGAGCTGACAATCAGTTTCTAGCTATCGAAACAGTCCGAGATGGACAGTCCAACCTGGGGCACGAGGAACGGAACGGAACGGAGGAGATGGATTCTAGACTTTCTAAAGAGTTCGTTCACACTGCGCCTGGCGACCAGCCCGAAAGGGAATTTTCTACACGGGCGTGGGTGGGTGCTGCTGCCGTAGTGGAAATTCTGAAGCTCGGGAAGAGTGGGAAAACGCTAAGGGAACGTTCTTTGACACATGCTGACTTTGACGGGCCCTTGGGACGCCCAGATAAGCACTAGGGAGGCATGAATCGGGGTCCGATTCAGTAGCTTAAAAAAAGGCTAGAGATAAAGCTCCGGGTATCACTTGAGTAACACAGGGACCCTGGGCATGGGTGGGGGAGCGGGGGAAAGCCCGCGGAACGCAATAAATGGGCGAACGAGGTTAAAATTCTATCCGTCTCCTCACAGTCTAAAGAACTCAAGTGTTTGTTCACTTGGAACAGGGGCGGGTCGTGTCTTCTCTCCTTGCGGCGTCAGCAGGAAAACACCTCACAACCAAAGCAGCGCAAAGCAAATCCAGCCCCACACCCTGGGGTCTGGGACCTCTCCCACCCGCAGCGCCAACCTCCAGCACTGCGGGCCCCGGACTAGCCTCGCGCGACCCCCGTTCCAGGACCCACCGAGCTACGCCACAGTCGCACCGCCGCGAGCCTGATACCCAGGGAGCCCCTGGAGCGCATGCGCGCACCTTCCGACCGTTACGGGTGGCGCGGGGGCTGCCGGGCCGCGCCTCCCAGTCGGCGGTGAAGGAGGCCCAGCGGCGTGCACCCACTTGGATCATTCCCACTCCCCCGCTGCGAAGCAAAGCAGGGATTAAAAAAAAAGAAAGAAAGAAACCATCAATTGTGGTTGTCACAGGCCAATCGTGCCCAAGTTTGTTCAAAAAACTTAAGGCCCTGGCCGGGTGGCCGAGTCGGTTGGAGCGTCCTTGAGACACCAAAAGTTGCGGTTCAATCCCCAGTCCGGCTGTGTGTGGGAGGCAGCGGCTCCATCTTTCTCTGCCACCCAACGTCCGTCTGCCTGTCTCTCTCCAATCAATATATGTACTCAGATGACTAAAAACTTTTCTGGTGGGAATGGAAACGCTGCAGTTAATTTGGAAACCAGTCTGGGACTACCTTCAATGACTAAACTGAGTTACTGTGTGACCCAACAAACCCAAGCCACATATTACACAGTATACATAGAATTTGAAACACATGTTCACACGAAAATTTATATATGAATGTTCATCGTGTGATTATCAGCCAAAAAGTGGATAAGATGTGGTATATCCATAAACCGGAGTTAGTTGGCCATAAATAAAGGGCTGAGGCACACGCTACAAAACGGATAAGCCTTGAAAACACTGTGCAAAGCAAAAGAAGCCAGACACAAAAGGCCAAATATTGTATGATGTTGTTTATATGAAGTGTTGAGAATAGGCAAATCTGTACAGAGAGAAGGTAGTTTTCCTCATATAGATCTTGCACATTTTGTTAGGACTTCAACCTGTTTATTTGAGGGTGTGTGGCTAATGTTAATGGTGTTTTTAATTTTAAATTTCATTTTATTGCTGGTATATAAGAAAGTTATTTTTTGCGCATTAACCTCATATCATGTAATCTTTCTCTAATCACTTATTAGTTCCAGAAATTTTTAAAGTTCTAGTGGATTTTCTACAAAGATATCCATGTCATCTGTAAACAAGAACAGTTTATTTAGATTTGGTATCTAACTGAAGCATCTGCTAGGGAGTATCTTACTAAAGTAAATTTAGTGTTAGAATTTAACATGAATGCATCATTAACAAAGTAAATTGTTACTGTTGCATTATTACTATCATTGAGGCATAAGAAAAAAATTCAACACAGCAAAGTTATGTTAACTACTGTCTGGGAAGAACTGAAAGAAAAACCCAACATGGGATCAAATTTGACCATTTGAGGTGTTTCCCTGTGTATAAGCCTCTGGATTCCATGAGTTAATAAAACATAAAAACACTTAAATACTGATGACACATTGTAGACTTTCTCACAGAGATGGAACTAATATTGGAGTAGAAATGTGTTCCCTACTAAAGTGAAAATGATGAGAATGTATTAGAAAAATGATGAATCTATGACATAGTTTCCTGCAAAAAAGAATTTACGGCAAAAACTCCCAAGTTATGTTTGCATGCAAGTTTTCTAAAATCACTGTATCTGGTTCTTCCAGTAAGAGGGGTTATGTAGTGATGTTATTCTTTTTTTACCCTATTCTCTCAATATTCACATGTGATCTATCATTTTCAGGTCTTTATATAAAAACAACTTTTTAGTACAGGACCCTTTGATTGGCTACTTATTCCTCTAAATATCATGCTGAACTTACACTTTTTTATTGGCTTTTTTTCTTTGTGTAACATTGCTTTAAATTATTCTCCACTATCTTGACTTTGAATAACTCAAAAGTTACATTTTGAGACAGCTATATTTCTTTCTGACTTAATTACACCTGTACAAATGGGTGTAATGTAAAGAAATAGTAAAATGAGAAATACTTTTTATATAGGAAATCTTTTACTCACTAAGGAATATGTTTAAAGGATTACAAATGGGTGATTATACAATATTGGTAAAACACCAAAAATGCTAAATAAATTATATAAATCTGCAAATGGCCCTAGCTTGGTGGTTCAATTTGTTAGAGAGTTGCCCTGAACACCAAAAAGTTATGGCTCAATCTCTGGCTGTGGCATGTACTGGAGGCAACCAATTGAGGTTTCCCTCCCACATTGATGTTACTCTCTCCTTTCTCTCTTTCTAGAAATGATACAACATATCTTCAAGTGGGGATTAAAAAAACCTCCAGTTGAAATGGTCTCAGGGATGGTAGAGCAATTTCTCTTAGTATTAGGTGAGTAAAGGAGAACAAAGTGGAAGTGAAGAAAGCCATTCTTTTTATAGCAGTGAATTCTTTCGAGCATCTGAACAAAGCCATGGGGCACACCCTGCCCTAAATCGATTTCATTTACGCAGAAAACTGGGCATATCACATCAAGGTACTCAAGCCACCTGAAACTCACCTATGTACACTTTAGGGTTTCATATAAATGAACAAGTTACCTTGGGATATGGAACAATCTAGTAATTTTTACATGTGTTCAAATATTTAGTTAAAATTTTACTTTTCTTCACATATACACATATATACATCTAAAATTCATTTTGTAATGACTGCTGTAACCATCACCAATTTTAATTTAAAATAATGACAGGCATTGGAAGATAATATTTTTGCTACTTTTATTATACTATGTAATATTTGTATTTTTTGAGATAAAAACATCAACATATTATTTTAAATTTGTTCTTAAAAATATACAATATTGCACTTTAATTTTCGGCAGTTTAAGGAGTGGCTTAGTAAAAAAAAAAGTCATACAAGAAACTAGCTTTTATTTGCTTTATATTAAGCAAAGAGCTTTTTGTAAAAGCAGAACTTACAGTAGTGCCAAATAAACTAAATATTTATAGTGTCGCTATTCAAGCCTTACCTCTACGGGAAAATTCAGTTTATTGAATGCAAATATTATAAATCAAAGAAGAAGACACCTCTTGCTCCATTCTGCTGAACATTTTTAAGTCAAAGGGTATTGATGTGAAATGCTATTTAATTTCTTTCTGAAGAGAAAATACATGGAAAGAATGCTTGTTTCTGAAGTATCTAAACTGGGTCACAAACTCTTTTACAGTCTTTCCCTACATGACTTGAAAAATCTCTGAACTAAAAATCAGAATTCCAAGATAAGCATTCTTTTTTTGTTTTTCTGTAGGTATTTTCTTTTACAAGCACACAAATTAGTTGGTTTTCAGTATGATTTCACAGTCAATATTAGTATATTTTCTTTTTTTAAACTGAAAGATTTTAAAATAATTTTTTAAAATATATTTTATTGATTATGCTATTACAGTTGTCCCATTTCCCCCCTTCACTCCCCTCCACCCTGCACACCCTCTCCCACCCACATTCCCCCCCTTTAGTTTATGTGTCATGAGTTCTTTAGCTTCTACATTTCCCATACTATTCTTGCCCTCCCCCTTTCTATTTTCTACCTACCATCTATGCTACTTATTCTCTGTACCTTTTCCCCCCTCTCTCCTCCTCCCACTCCCATTGCTGACCCTCCATGTGATCTCCATTTCTGTGGTTCTTTTCCTGTTCTAGTTGTTTGCTTAGTTTCTTTTGGTTTTGTTTTAGGTGTGGTTGTTAATAGTTGTGAGTTTGCTGTCATTTTACTATACATGTTTTTTTATCTTCTTTTTCTTAGATAAGTCCCTTTAACATTTCATAAAATAAGGGCTTGGTGATGATGAACTCCTTTAACTTGACCTTATCTGAGAGGCACTTTATCTGCCCTTCCATTCTAAATGAAAGCTTTGCTGGATAGAGCAATCTGGGATGGAGGTCCTTGTCTTTCATGACTTGGAATACTTCTTGCCAGTCCCTTCTTGCCTGTAAGGTCTCTTTTGAGAAATCAGCTGACAGTCTGATGGGAACTCCTTTGTAGGTTACTGTCCCCTTATCTCTTGCTGCTTCTAGGATTCTCTCCTTCATTTTTACCTTGATTAATGTAATTAAGATGTGCCTTGGTGTGTTCCTCCTTGGGTCCAACTTCTTTGGGACTCTCTGAGCTTCCTGGACTTCCTGGAAGTTTATTTCCTTTGCCAGAATGGGGAAGTTCTCCTTCAGTATATTTTCAAATAAGATTTCAATATCTTGCTCTTCTTCTTCCCCCTCCAGTAAACCTATAATTCGGATGTTGGAACGTTTAAAGATGTCCTGGAGGTTCCTAAGCTTCTCCTCATTTTTTTGAATTCTTATTTCTCCATTCTTTCCTGTTTGGTTGTTTCTTTCTTTCTTCTGGTCCACTCTATTGTTTTGAGTCCCAGTTTCCTTCCCATCACTATTGATTCCCTGTGCACTTTCCTTCATTTTTCTTATCGTAGCCTGCATTTGTTCATCTAATTTGTGACCAAAATCAACCAGTTCTGTGAGCTTCCTGATCACCAGTGTTTTGAACTGTGCATCTGATAAGTTGGCTATTTCTCGGTCGCTTAAAAGGATGGGTTCTGGGGCTTTGATTTGTTCATCTGTTTGAGCCATCTCTCTCTGTCTGTCTCTCTCTCTCTCTCTCTCTCTCTTTTGGTCTGGTTGTGCCTGTTACAGTGGAGGGCGGAGTCTTAGGTGTTCACCAGGGCGGGGCACCCCAGTCGCTGGGTTGTGACGTTGTATGTGGGGGTGGGGTCTAGAGGGAACAATGGCGGTTGCTCTGTTCTCAGTGGGACCTCAGACCCTTCTGCTGCTTCCCCCAAGCAAACTGGGCCCTTCTGGTGCCAATTCCCATGTGGGTGGGCTTGTGCACGTTGTGGGACCCTCCAAGGACCTCTCCTGTGAGGCTGGGTGTCTCTCCCTGCGCCTCAACTTCCACAGGCGTCCACGATCAGTGACCAAAGGCTCTATTTCCCAGCACTGGGATCCTGAGTTGTGCGCACTGCCTTGCTTTACAATTGCTGCCTCACTGGGTCTGCCGGGTGCCACCCCTCTGCTGGGGCCTGCCAACTGCTGCAAGCGCACTCAGGGTCCACCCGCTGCGGTCTTGTGTGCCCCGGATGCTTTACGCACCCTTGGATGCCTTATGCGCTCGGTCCCAACTCTGCTCTCCACACTCTGACCGGCGCCCAGCTGCCTGACTCCGCCCCTCCTACTGGTCTGGATTAACAGGTCTATTTCAACTTCTTGGTTGTCCGACTTCCATTTAAATCAATTTTTCTGTTAGTTCTGGATGTTATTCTATTTCTAAATTGTTGTTGTTCCTATCTTGGTTGTGCATGGAGGTACGGTGCATCCACCTATGCCTCCATCTTGGCCGGAAGTCGGTCTTTTAATAATTTTTTTAAAAGATTTTACTTATTTATTTTTAGAGAGGGAAGGGAGGGAGAAAGAGAGAGAGAGAGAAACATCGATGTGCGGTTGCTGGGGGCTGTGGCCTGCAACCTAGGCATGTGCACTGACTGGGAATTGAACCTGAGATGCCTGGTTCGTAGCCCACACTCAATCCACTGAGCTACACCAGCCAGGGCAATATTAGTATATTTTCTAATATACATAGGACTGGCCAGGTATCTGTCTGAATTATTTTTAACTTCTGTTACACTGTAGTGAAACTGTATACACTTATATTGATCTAGCATTTGCTATTCTACTTTTTAATTCCCAATCAGGTAAATACTCTAGAAAGCTCAGTATTTTTCATTTATCAAGCAATTAGGGAGACAGCTTTCAAAAGCTACTTGAAAAACTAAATACCAAGATTTAGACCTGCTTAACAGTATGTTAAACATTCAAAAGACCAAAAAAGAACATAAATAGAATGTATTTGTGATATAAATATATGACACAGAGACATTCATTTTGGCACCACCTTACAAAAAGCCCCAGCAGTAGTTTATTACCCGTCAGATCTTTGGGAATATTTAAAATGTCAACTATTAAACGTTTACTTTTACTCCAAAGGAAAAATAATTCACAAATTTAAATTGGTATTTCAAAAGCAAAGGATTTCCTTTTGTTACTTTGTAATTTGATCTGCAGAATGAACAGTTATTCAAAGTGTTAATTAGCAGCCAGTGTGTTAACTTTGCTCATACATTTTAATCCCACCCAGAACTGATTATGGCAAGCAGTGATTTATTAGAGACAAATATGGTTTCTTCTTAAGCTACCATGAGCAATTGCATAGTTCTGTTCAGAGGACAAAGGTCAAAGTAGAGTTACAAAGGCATTAAAATATGTTAACTGAACTGAAATAGACTTGAAAAATCTATCTTGGGTAGATGTTACTGTAAACTTAGAGGGAAAAAACAGTCATCAGCAAAAAGGTTTTCTTTAAAAATAGGTTAATGCTAAGAACAATAGCTTTTTAAAATTTCTGTTTAAAAATAAGCTTAATAAACAAGAATACAAATTTTAATTCAAAGCTTAGCTCTTTGAAATGCCCTATTCTCTTGCATACAGCAGAAAATACATTTTTCATAGTTGTTAATATTACATGTAAAAATGAGGCACTAGTTATACATATTTGAAGATATTCACACAAACAGGAGTTTCAGTCCCATCTTTACGTAGGCTGAAATTTGCTCAATGGGTTTTCGGTGGCAAAATATTCATGAAAATAAGTCTTCTGAAGGAGGTGCATAAGAGAAACCAACGAATGCATCATCAGCCTCCAGTACGCTGGCATTCACTATAGAATAGTCAGAAGACACACACACAGAATATGGAACCGTTTCTTCCGTAAATGCAGCATCGAAATTCCGAATGTCATCTGGTCCTGCCTAAAACATCAAAAGAATGCTATTATTCATCTTCACTTTTTTCATTAATTTAGCTCTTCATTAGAAACCCTTTATGAGTTTGTATATTTATTCCTGGCAAGTTCAGATGTATTGTTACTTCATCATGCTTTGAAACATTTTCTGCTTTTATTAGGTGAGGTCTTTCTAACAGGTAAGGTTCTTGTTGGCTGAGGGGAGGAGACAGAAGGGTGAGGAAGGCTGGCTTAATAGAGTCCTTACCCATGTCAATCTGCATCTCAGTCCCTGCAACTACCTCCTTTCTCTTTACCCATCACCTCTAGGTTTAGAAAAGGGGTTAAGGTCGATTTTCACGGTAGTATTTTGCATTTGAACTTCCATTAAATGCCTTCTCAATTCTGGGTAGATGAAGCCTTCTAATGAAGGAATGAAGGGACTGTAAGTAAAACTGTGAAAGGTAACTCTTGTGCCCCAGAGGTCATTAAACATTCAGCTATGACACCACCTTACTTAGCTCTAAAGGCCTAAGAGGACCAGGAAACTGGGGAATGGAGCATGGTCTGCTTAGGTTCAAAGGCCATGGTTCTTAATCTTTTACAAATCTGATACAAGCAAGTGGCCTATGCCTTTCCAATGTACTTACAGATAAAAATTGGTTTACAAATTCAGGCGACTCATGGTTAAAGCCCGTCCCTGAAGCTCTAGTTCACTCTACTCTAAGAGAAGGGGAAGCTTTAAAATGTTCAAGTCACTGAGGCTAACCAAGGTGAACGAAGAGGGATTTGGAGAAGATAGTATAAGCTAAGGATATAGTTAGCCTGGCAGTCTACAAACAGCAGAGGAGAGACCAGGGAAACCCAGAATGGCTCTATCCTTCTCTTTGAGAAATCCCCCCCAACCCCCGAGAGGAAAATGAATGCTAGAAATTATATATAAAATGTCATCAAATTCTTACATATAACCCTAGAAAGCATGGGCTATGAAATAAGACTAAGGTTTGAATTCTGGCTGTTAAATTTGCTAGCTATAATTCTTTATACAAACTACCCTATCTCTGTGAGCTTATCTCCTCTTCTGTAAAATAAGAATACTGACACCCACCTGTTAAAGTTGTGATGATTTGGTGCATTAACACATAAAATTCCCAGAACCCAACATGTACAAGGTACTCAAAAAAGGATGACAAATGTTTTTTTACCTGACTTTATAAATATTTTGAGAACGCCCTTATGGCTTATGGCTAGTACTGAGAGGGATACTACTATGATTCTTATGTTAAGAGTGAGCAAAAGTTCTGTCTTCCAAGTGGTCAAACTCTAGGTCTGCAACTTTAACTAAATTGTGGGCAAGTTGCTTCATCTTTTCTGTGCCTAAGTTCACTCATCAGTATTATGTGTAAAATTACAGTAGTATTTCACAGGGTTAAGTAAAAGGATATAAGTACTGAGAACAGAGTGAGAATATCTACTTTATCCTACTATAGCTAACCCTTTGATCTTTGTTAATTTCTTAGGTGAAAAATAGTAACTTGTTAGGGTTTTATTTTGTATTTCTTCAATTATTAGTTTGAACATATTTTCATATATTTGAAAGCCACCTGTATTTATTTTACTATAAGTTTGTGTCTTTTGTCCATGTTTCTACTGGTTGTTGGTCTTTTTTTCTCATTGACTTATAAAAATGTGTTATGTACTAAGGGAATTTTCCCCAGTTTGTTCTTTGTAGTCTTTTTGTTCATGCAGACATTTCTAAATTATATATGGTCAAATTTACCAATTTTTCCTCTTATGGCTTTTCAGTGGTGGGTCTTGCTTTAAAAAGCTTAATTAATTAGTCATAGAAGGGTGGGAATCCAAAGCTGGAGGTGTCTGACTCTGAAGTCCACATTGTTTCCATGTTCAGTGTTGCTCAGGAGGAGTCCCTAACTCTTTAGTGTGCCTGATGACACATCTATTTGAGAGTAACTAAACTCAGTAGGACTCTGGATATAAAGAGAGAAGGACTGATACTGTACCTAATGTAGTCACTCCCAGATGAGCTACATGAAATCAATCTACAAATACCATTACATTTATAGGTGTACAATATCACACCTATTAATACTAGAGATGACCTATGCACTGAAGCTGACTTTTAATAAAAATGAGTAGAAACAGAAAAATCAGTAGACTAAATAATACTTTCCTGCTCTAATTTACTAAAAAAAAAAAGTATTTCAAGAGTTTCACAGGAACACCTAAAAACTTTAAATAAAAATAAAGCAAATTCGCCTATGACCCTACAACCCCAAATTGATCTTGGTTTATATTCTTTTCCATTCCTTATATGTTATTGTTACTGCTGTAATCATAAGTGACAAAAATGATCATTCTCATGTTTTCATTTAACATTATAAGGATTTTCCAAGTGTCTACTTATTTTTATACTTATTATCATTACTGTCATTTACTCAACATGAAATGGCAACAGACCATACAAAAGCATGGAAAGAATAACAATTTTGGAATCAGGCCGAGATTTGAATCCTTGCTCTGCTACTTTTTACTCCAGCTATGTGACATTTCCAATGATAAAACAAGTATGAATAATAAGAATAGTAATAAAAGTAACTTGGTAGCTTATTTGAGGAATAAGTTACATATTATAATACATAAAAGTATATATGCTTATATATATGAAGCTATCAATAGTAACATCACTATTTATCTAATGATTAATAAAAATTTCCCTATTGTTATATATGTATTTCACAAAATTTTCCATATTGTTAATATTGTAAATAGGTCCTTGATACAGCTGAAAAGCTTTACAATAAAAATTATTTTCAGGAACAATGTTTCTATCACTATATTTGTCAAGTCAAGCTAATGGAAACATTTTTACAACACTGTCTTACTATTTTCCAAAAACAATGTAACAATTTACATTACCATCAATAACATTTGCCTGTACCTGGTTTTATATCAATCTAGAAAAAACTGCATTGGTGTTATTTAAAATATTTGTTGATTTATATGTATGAAAATAATATCTCATAGTTACTTTAGTTTTCATCTTTTTTTTAAACGTATTGAGCTCATCTCATTCATGCTCAAAGAAACACTTCACAATTATTGTACTGGAAGTTATTTTTATCAGTCTAATATAACTATAATCTTTCTGGTCATCTTGAATTTATCAGTTGTACTTGACAACCCTGAGTGACATATTTCACAAATATTTACATACTGATTCAATCTCATTCAGGTTAGGTTTTGAGATCTTTGAGGTTTGATTATGATGAACTACAGTTCTATGTTTCACTGCTTTAGAAGGAAGGATTTGGACATATACTTACCACATTAGGATTAAAGGGTGGTGGAATCTTCTTTTGTACAAGGTCAGTCCAACTGAGTGATTCAAAAAAGGGATGATTCTGAATTTCAAGCTAGATTAAAGAAATATATGTTTTTTTAAACTAAGGCTTAAGAATATATATTAGGTACTCACTGAAGTATCTTATGAATCCAAACCATTAACACTTGGTCCCTCAATAATTCTTTTCAGATACATGTTTATGTTATTCACGTGGTAAAATGGTAGAGCAGAAGGACTACCTGAGCAGGCATGAAAGACTCATATCCTCTTCATTATCACAGTTTCTTCATAAGTAAAATGGAGTTAACATTTCTGCCTTAGATACTTAATGAGTTGTTTTAAGGATAAACGAAGAATATAAAAATAAGAGTAGTATAAAAAGATGAAAGTACTACATAAATACAAAGAATCATTATTATCTGAATGGGGGAGGCAAAGAAGAAGTTAGGCAGGAGAGGCAGAGGTAAAACCGAGATGATGAGCCCTACTCCCTGAGAATATTCCACTTTGGGTTGCTACTATCACAGTTGGCACAGAACTGATTTCAGCTTTTTCCGCCCTAAAAGATGCTATAAAAGTGTATAAATAAGAACCATCCTAGTTTGGTGGCTTTAAAAAACTGCCTTAGAGAAAGTGATGTCTGACCAGAATTCTGAAACATGAGTAAGAATCAGCTAGACAAAAGAATGTGGTATGTGGGATACCAAAAAAAAAAGCAACAAACAAACAAAACAAACTCATGGTCACAGAAAAGGGAAGGGGGGGGAGAATAAAGAGGATAAAGGGAGACTATGGGCGGTGAGCACATGATGTAATATACAAATGGAGCATTACAGAACTGTACAATATTTGAATCTTATATAATCTTATTAACCAATGTCACACCAATAAATTTAATAAGAATATTTTAAAGCAGTGTAAAGAAATAATTACCTAATATATTAAATTTATAGTCATATAAGATATATTGATATAGAAAGATAGAGCTCCAGAAAAAATGATAAAAACAGGTATAGAACAGAGTGTATTATGCTCTCATTTGTGTAAAAAAAAAAAAAACTGGTCAGAGGGGATGGGAATTTGCTGAGAGGATAAAAAATAGAAAAAATATTGGTAGTGATGACTTCTGGAGTATGAGCTAGGGATCTGGGATAGGAGGTTACATTTTTCATGTGTATTCTGAAAAAATATTTGAATTGTTACATGCATTTTCTTTAAAAAATGCCAATAAATACATAAATGTAAAAAACAAACAAACAGCATGGGCTGCAAACCAAAGAATCGCAGGTTCGATTCCCAGTCAGGGCACATGCCTAGGTTGCAGGCCACGGCCCCCAGCAACCGCACAATGATGTTTCTCTCTCTCTCTCTTTTTCTCCCTCCCTTCCCTCTCTAAAAATAAATAAATAAAATCTTAAAAAAACAAAAACAAACAATCAAAAAGAATGACTCTCAGATCTCTGACCTGGGGATCATAGAATGAAGATAGCACAAGTTCAATTTTCAGCATGCTGTGTTTGAGGTATTCTTAAGAAACTCAAGGGGTGGTGATGAACAGGCAGATATAATATGAATCCGAAGTTCAGAAGAGAGGTCTAGACTGAAGAAAAAATGTGTGAGACAAAGATAAGTAGCCAAAGCCACAGGGAACACTGAGACTGTTCAGGAAGACAGCACAGTAGAAGAAAAGAGGGTTTTAGGACAACCATAAGGAACTGCAACACTTAATAGTCAGGCTGAAGAGGAGGCACTCACACTGGAGATTATGGAGGAGGGCCTAGAAACATAGAAACGATAGCAAAAGATGAGTGTGTGCTCTTGCAGAAGCCTAGGGAACAAAAGAGTGTTGGAAGTTTAAATGCTGCTGAGAATGCAAGCTGAGGAATAAAAGTATTCAGTAATTGTAGTAGCTATGTCATGGTAAATTGAGAAATGAGACAAGATTGGAAAAGGAAGAATTCATACGGAAACTTCCAACAAAGTTGGCTATGAAGGGGAAAAAAGAGTATTACCCTGTAGTTATCAACTCTACTGGGTCGAGGGTTTTTGGTTTGTTTTAGGAAGCAGGAGACTTGATAATGTTTAACTATTGTCTGGAAGGAACTAGAACAAAAGGGAGCAATTATCTGTGCAGAAAAAAGCTTGCACAGGATTCCCTACAAGGGGTTGGGACCCAGCACAGGCAGAAACTGACCTTCCACTCTAACAGGAAGAAGGAAAGGACCAGAGTAAGGTGCATGTAGGTCTGCAAATTTGGTAGCAGGAAGCTGAGTTAGTTCTGCTCTGCCAATTCTACTTTCCCTATAAAATGAAAGGCAAAACCATCTGCTAAAAGTGAAGAAGAAGAAAAGGAATCTGAAAATCTGGAGAGAAGGTCTGAAAGAGCTAATACAGAAAGCAGGACGGTAAGCTGGAGAGAGAAGGACAGGAGCACTACCAGGCAGTGGTGAAGCACAGAGAGATTAATGACTGACTTCACAGCGTTTCCAACATGCCTGTGTGATATTGTGATTTATAATATAAAATACATATATATTTGATCTTCATCCAGTTTCTGGCACAGAGCTCTGGAATTTCTTAAGTGATGACAGTGACACTGGTGTCTCTTAAGTTAATGAGGTAACTTTTGGACCCCACACAAAGATAGGAGTTGCCAGGAGAACCAAGCAAGTGTGTAGAGAGTTAAATCTTGAAGTTCCAACCCTCCCCTTCAACCCTTTTCAGAGGCAAAAGAGGCTGAAAGTTGAATCAACAGGCCAATAACTTATTCAATTATGACTATGTAATGAAGCTTCCATAAAAAGCCGAAAGGACATTGCATTCGTCTTTTATCAGAGAGCTTCCACACTGGCACACAAGAATGCTTCCATGTGACACCTCGCCAGGCCCTAAGCTCCATGAGGATAGAAGCTCCATTGTTTGGGACCTTGCCTTATGCATCTCTTTATCTGCCTGTTGATTTATATCACTTGTAATAAACTGGTAATCTAGTAAGCAAGTGGGTTTTCTTGAATTCTGTGAGTTGTTCTAGCACATTAATCAAAACCAAGGAGGGGGTCACAGGAACTGCTGGTTTATAGCCAGTCTGTCAGAAGCACAGGTAACAGCCTGGGCTTGTAACTGGTATGTGAAATGGAGGGCAGTCTGGTGGGGCTGAGCCATTTACTTGTGGAATCTGCTGCTGTCTCTGAGTAGTGTTAGAGTTAACACTATCAGCTCTGGTGTCTGAGAACTGCTTGTTGGTGTGGGGAAACCTCAACATATATACACATCGAAACTGGTACCAGAACCTCTTTAGTGTTAATGCTGGTTTCCAGTGGCAAATGCTTTGGAGTAAAAAAACTTAACTAAGGTATATTTACCAAGTTTCCCACCACTGTATTTAGTTTTAATTTGTGTGACAAGCTTCACTTCATAAAGTGTTTCCTCCTATTTGATTCTTTTTAAACACTGCGATCTGTTTATATATTAATTTCTGCTAGAATCATAGATATCTCCTCCTCTGTGTCTCCTCCCCAAAGGAACAAAAAGGCTTCCTGAGTGGCTATAAACATCTCATATAAACACTTTATTAAAAACTATCATCTTACTGGTGTGTCCGAAGACTGGTTGTTAGTGTAGACACACAGACACACAAACACACTGGAATGGAGTCCAGGAACCCTTTTTAGCCCAGCTGTGGAACTTCTTCAGCAATGTACAGCAGCCCAGAGGTGACAGTTTGATTCATCCATGACTGTGATTTCTGAATTCAATAGAAGGGCAGGGGCAAGGAGGTGTGAAGTATTAGAAAGACTGACTGAAACAAAAGACTGTAGAATCCAAGCTGTAGAATCAAAGAACTTGACAGAGCCACTTGCTGAATGGGGAGTGTGGGAGGGTACAATAAGTAGCAGACAAGTTTTTTATTCACAGCTCAAGTTCAAGATTGATAAACAACTTCCAAGAATTTTTGAGAAATTTAAATGAACTTAAAAGGTCATGTTCCTCAATAGTTTATGAATACTGACACACTAACATAGCACTGCTAACAATGCTAGCAATTTAATTACCCCGCTGTTTAAAACAAAACCTGCAGATTCCACAATTATCTCAAGGAGGTATCACCAAATTTTCAGAAAAAAAAGTGATTTAATGTTCAAGGAAAAATGCATTGCCTCATGCAGTCATGTAGCACTTAAATTCTTGTTAAACCACATGACATAGAAGTTCAGGTAATCAAAAAATGCATGCCTGGGATGGGAGTAAAAGACAGAAAACTGTACTTGAACAACAATTAAAATTTTTAAAAATGTTAAAAAAATAAAGAATAAAATAAAATGTATGCCATAACTTTTTTACAAGAAGGAAGGAAAAAATGCTGATAAACAAAAATCAAAGAAATAATAGGGTGTGCAAGTTGGATGTGAGAGGTGGAGAGGAGAGGATCCAAGTGTTGCAGAGATCAAATGAGAGGATGCATGTGCAACTGCTTAAATTCTGTGCAGTTCTACAGAAGAGCCCAATTTGCTTGTGGGAGGCTGTAGGGGGGACTGGAGTCATAGAGAGAGCAGAGCAGGTGCCATTGTTCCCTCTCAGACCCTGCCCCCACATACAACGTCACAACCCAGCGACTGGGGTGCCCCGCCCTAGTGAACACCTAAGGCTCCGCCACCCATACGTAACACCTGCAACCAGACCAAAGGAAAATAAAAAATAAAAAAGATGGCTCAAACAGAACTGAAAGCCCCAGAACCAATTTTTTTTTAAGTGACCAAGAGATAGCCAACCTATCAGATGCACAGTTCAAAGCACTGGTGATCAGGATGCTCACAGAATTGGTTGACTTTGGTCATAAATTAGATGAACAAATGCAGGCTACAATAAAAGAAATGAAGGAAAACGCACAGGGAAACAATAGCGATGGGAAGAAAACTGGGACTCAAATCCATGGAGTGGACCAGAAGGAAGAAAGGAACAACCAAACAGAAAAGAATGAAGAAACAAGAATTCAAAAAAATGAGGAGAGGCTTAGGGGCCTCCAGGACATCTTTAAATGTTCCAACATCCGAATTATAGGGGTACCAGAAGGGGAAGAGGAAAAGCAACAAGTGGAAAAGTTATTTGAACAAATAATAAAGGAGAACTTCCCCAATCTGGCAAGGGGAATAGATTTCCAGGAAGTCCAGGAATCTCAGAGAGTCCCAAAGAGGTTGAACCCAAGGAGGAACACGCCAAGGCACATCATAATTACATTAGCCAAGGTAAAAAATGAAGGAGAGAATCCTAAAAGCAGCAAGAGATAAGGGGACAGTTACCTACAAAGGAGTTCCCAGTCAGCTGATTTCTTGAAAGAGACCTTACAGGCAAGAAGGGGCTGGAAAGAAGTATTCCAAGTCATGAAAGGCAAGGACCTACATCCAAGATTGCTCTATCCAGCAAACCTATCATTTAGAATGGGAGGGCAGATAAAGTGCTTCTCAGACAAGGTCAAGTTAAAGGAGTTCATCATCACCAAGCCCTTATTATATGAAATGTTAAAGGGACTTACCTAAGAAAATGAAGATTAAAAATATGAACAGTAAAAAAAGACTTCAATTCACAGTTAGTAACAACCATACCTAAAACAAAAGCAAACTAAGCAAACAACTAGAACAGGAACAGAACCACAGAAATGGAGATCACATGGAGGGTTAGCAACAGGGAAGTGGGAGGAGGAGGGAGAGGGAAAAGATATAGAGAATAAGTAGCATAGACAGTAGGTAGAAAATAGACAGGGGGAGGGCAAGAATAGTATGGGAAATGTAGAAGCTAAAGAACTTATGACACATGGACATGAACTAAAGGGGGTGAATGTGGGTGGGAGGGAGTGGGCAGGGTGGAGGGGAGTGAAGGGGGAAAATGGGACAACTGTAACAGCATAATCAATAAAAAAAGAAGAAGAAAAGAAAAAATTCTGTGCAGTTCTACATATATAAACACTGGTGAAAACTGTTGCAACAAGTTATGCGTTTTCTTAGTGCTCTTCCCTGAGAACTGTATTCATCCCATTACATAACACATAAAACAAGGCTTTGTCTTCAAATTATAAATAAGCTTAAATAAAGTGGGAAAGATATACATACAAAGTCTTCTTTGGCACCAAGCCGATTTTGTCTGTCTTTTTCTAGGAGTTCTTCCAGAATGGACCAAGCTGTGAGGCTCACTCCTGGCCTTAGATTTAGGGGCTTGTGAAGAATGTTGTCATACATTTCAGCAACATCTCGACAATAAAAAGGAGGCTGAAAAATAAAAAGCAAAATAAAGTTGGTGTTAACTGAACTATGCGAAAATGCCTGGGTTAAAACAGTTGAATTTGGCCTTGATCTACAGGGAGCAAACTGAGTCAGGGCAACTGCAGAAACGCACAGCCCTCTCTGGGCGAGCACATCTGCAGGGTGCCTCCTGATGTGAAGGGATTCTACAACCCAGCCGACTAGAGAGCTTATGCATGTTCACAGAATGATTTAGGGCCAGTCTGTTCAGTAACACCTTGTGGATAGGTGTCAATTATATAAAACCTGTAATAGTATCTGTTTTAAAGAAGACAACCATGAGCCTCATCATAGACTTATGATAGAATTCTTGGAAATAGAGATCCAACATGAAATAATTTCTTGAGCCTTGGGAATACACTAATTAAAATAGAGATTTCGAACTAAGATGGACACCTGAAGTTTGTGCTCCTTCCTCAGTACTGTGGCAGTGATAGCATTCTGGGCGTACTCTATGGGAAGAAAAACTTTAATTTTTACTTTTTAGAATATAGCTTGATTTTAATACAGTGAATATAAATCTCATTAATGAAGTATGTTTTTCAAATGTTCCCTTTTGAATCAACTGCTTTTTATACACAATAACATTTTATACTTTCAAGGTTGTCAAAAGAAATTTAAAGGATTCAGAAATCTCAGGATGCCAAATAAGCAGCACTTAAACAAAAGTAAGGTATAAAGTGGTTATCCAGTGTCCTAAGTCACTGGCATTACCAGGAAACTAGATCTATTAACAAGTGGATCTTGGTCAAGGGCAAAGAAAGTGCTGGAGGTCAAGAGAATCTGTCATTCAAAGTTAGCAACATGAGACAAATGCTCCTCAATGTACCTACTGTGTTGAATTTCACAAAGAGCTCCCCAGTTTTCAGGGAGGGGAAAAAAACCCAAAAAGCAAAACAAAATAACAAGTCCCAGCTCAGTTGATGGTGGTATTTAGTTTAGTACAGGCAGAAAGGCGAGGTTGGTGGGGAGAGGGAGGGAATGGTTGGGGATGATTGGACGGTCCCAGCCTGAGTCTGCTGGGCACTCATGGGACCACAAAGCGAGCCTAGACAAAATTCCAAATATTTCAGAAAGTCTAAATAAAAGCATGTATTATTCCTATAAGAATATGTAAGCTAATTCTAAATGCCTAAACTGTTTGCTTTTGGCTGGAGTATTAACTAAATGCTCAGTGTAGTAAGACAAATATACTCACATTAATCTGAAGCTCTAGCTGGCCTTATGTGTCTTTAATTAATAAAAACTGGGGAAATATTACTCAGTAAGCATCACTGTTTTAAATGAAATTTTAAGGCATGGTCTATATGATGAATGGAAGACAGAGTTGGTTCCCAGTGATGGAAAAAATGGAGCACCAGTGTATTAATTAAATCCTACAAAAACAAAATACCAGGCAAAACTCAAAAGGCAATATCTTCTAATAAACATAAAAATCTTTTTTCTTTCCATCTTTTTGAAATTAGACAGAATGATGATTGGGATAAACTGAATGAAAAGTGGATAACTAGAATGTTACTGCTATGTGCCCATTTCTGAAGGAAATGCAAGAGGGATGAGAATACCTGAAGTAGTAATTAGTATGACAGAAAAATTACATTTAAAAATTGGAGCAAAATGAAAAGTTTTTCTTTTTATGCATGCATGGTTTTGGGTTTGTTATTTCACCAGATTACTACTGTTCGGTTAGAGTTATCTAAGTGTCCAAAACACATTAAAAGAGAAAGAGAAAAGAGAAAATGTAAGTCAATTACAAATATATTGGAAAAATAATGGAAGAGTAGAAATACATACCAATCCGTACAGCATTTCATACAGAACAGCACCGAGGCACCACCAATCTACCGTATTGTCATAGGGCTGTTTTCTGATTACTTCAGGTGCTAGATACTATACAGAAAAGATTAAATATTGCAACAACTCAATAAACAAGACAACATGTAGGAATAATTGAGAAACTTAACAAATTTTAGGTGCTACTATCACACTAAAAACATATCTAGATTTTCAATTGATTGGGTATTTTCGTTTTATATTAGTAGTTATTCAAAATCCATTGGGATATTCTTCAAAATACACCTATTCAAACACTTCCCCAGAAACTGAGATGCAGTTAGGACAAACAGAAGAGGGCAGCAGATGTAGAATCTGTAGTACGAAGTCATAAAGTAGATATTATATTACATGGGAGGAGAGTCTTTTAGAAGATTAATTTATCTTAAAAATTCCTCTGGAGATTACTGACAATTGTTTCTCCTGAAGAAAGAATTCCTAGTGTGGCAATTATAATTCATTTTTTCTTTTCAATGAAAGAAATGAATTGCATTTTTCTTAGGAAATTACAATTGTCATTCTCTGACATATTATTTAGAAATGTGAAGTTATTAGATAGCTATTTACATTTTAACTTGTAAAATACTTAAACTAATCACCACTTAACACATTAAGATGGTAAATTTGAATTATAGATTTCAAAAAAATATATTTTTCTTTCTCCATATGAAGTAAGGAAATAATTCCTTCTTAAGCCTTGTTATGTGCTCCAAAAAGTGGCAAAATAAATTAAAAGGGTTTAATAATTTCTAATCACATTTGGACTTACATGACAAAAAACCCAAATTGCATTTCCTTTCTAAAAACTTATAGGACTTAAAGATTTTGTTAACTATGAAATGAATACAGTCACAAAAAAATGTTTCTTCAGACATAAACCAAAGTAGAATGGTTACAAATATACCTAAGAACTGTGGTTAGAAATTAAAAAATACATTTTAAGGTACTTTTTTAAAAGAAAGATTTTATTTATTTCTTTTTAGACAGAGGGGAAGGGAGGGAAAAAGAGAGGGAGAGAAACATAAGCGTTTGATTGCCTCTCATATGACTCCCCACCAGGGACCTGGCCTGCAACTCAGGCATGTGCCCTGACTGGGAATCGAACTGGTGACCCTTTGGTTCACGGGCTGGCACTCAATCCACTGAGCCACACCAGCTAGGGCTTAAGGTACTTTTAATTAGGTTTATTATCTTCATTATCTACAAGTCTTATGTGAGTCACTTTATCACACATTTTCAATAATATTTGTCATTACTCTACAATAATGATGAAATACTACCTGGTACCTAAGATCAACTATAACTACATTAAAATTAGGATAGTTTAAAATAAACTAAGTGTGTGTGTGTGTGTGTGTGTGTGTGTGTGTATGTGAGAGAGAATAAAAAGTGTTTAACATAAATTGTAAGGATTATTATTATTGTCTCCAACAGAAAGGTGATACCTTTCTGCTAGCTAATGTGATCAGAGAATGGGATGTTTGGGTTAATAAATTCTGATTTGGAAGTTTCTCTTCATCTCCACTGTCATACTTTCCTCTGTTAATAAACACTGAATTTTACTGTGAAATATTTAACCATACAGAAAAATAGCAAAATATAATAGAAACCAATAAGACTGCCACCTAAATATAGGCAACGTCAATCTTTTGCTATATTTGCTTTAACTTATTTTCTAAAAGAGCTTTGTTAAGATAGTCACAAACCATGCAATTCACCCATTTAAAGTATACAACTCAATGGCTTTTAATATACTCAGTTGCGTAAATATTACTTCAATTTTAGGACATTTTTATCACTGATTTGTGATTTTATTTTTAAGCATTAGAAATATAATCAAATGCTTAAAGAAATCTAAGGTAAACATTTAACATTAAAGACAAGTACAATTATACCTTTGTTGGGTTATCTGGTGATATTTCACAATTATTGTTAAAAATACCAACTACAAATAAACTTTAAATGTTCAAAGGGATGATTATCAGATATTTCCAATTGGTGGAAGCTGAAATAATAATTTTTATTCTACTTTTCTGATTCCAAATTTTGCATAAGCAATTTGTGATTAATTTCTTCATTTTATTCGTGATTATGTAAATGACAAATGAGACATACTTCTTACCTCTGGTGTTCCACAAAATGTTGTTGTGGTGTCAGAAATAGCAATTCCTTCTTTACAAAGCCCAAAATCTGTTAAGACAACATGTCCCTGAGAAATACAGGGGCAGTAAGACAACAATGTATGAACATAAACTGACAATTTTAAAAACTGCTTTATTTAGAAATAATTATAGACCCAAAAGCAAACTGCAAAAATAGTAAACTGAGTTCGCTATATCACTCACCCAGCTTCCCCCAATGCTGACTGGTATCTTATACAACTGTAGTACGATATCAAAATTGGGAAACTGACATTGGTACACATTGTTACCCAGACTGCCAACCTTATTAAGTTCTCAGGCCTGCATTTGTACAGGCCTGCATTTGTGTGTGGAAGTACGTGTAGTTCTATGCAATAGAGACGGGAAGATTCATGAACCTACTACCACAATCAAGACAGAACTGTCCATCATCCCAAAGGAGCAAACCCTGGTGGTACCCCTTTATCTTTGCACTCCCCTATTCTCCCAGTCCCTGTGCCCTTATAACCACTGATCCAATCTCTATCTCCATAGTTTTGTCATTTCAAAAATGTTACATAAAAAGGAATCACACACTGTGGAACCTTTGAGGATGACTTTTTTTCAGTAAGCATAACGACAACAAAAATTGACAACTAGATTTTTAAAAGACAGTACTTACTATTGAATCCAAAAGAATATTTTCTGGCTTCAAGTCTCTATCAAATTAAAAAAAAGAAAGAAAGAAAAGCAAACTTGAGTATTAGCTGAAATAAAATAATAAAAAGACATTTTTATAAATAATATTTTTAAAACTTACCTATACACTATTTTGATGGAGTGCAAGTAACCCAATGCACTGGCAATTTCAGCAGCATAAAACCTTGCTCTGTGTTCAGGAAAGGACCGTTCTCTTTGTAAGTGAAAAAACAGCTATAAAATGGGGAAAAAAAAGGAACATTAAGATAATTCACACATAGAGTGATACAAACAGATTCTATAAATATGAAAACAGGATTTTTGTTACTTTGAATGTGAGATAAAAATGCACCAAGCACAGAACTGTGACTCTCCTTTGCCTGTGTCCCCAACCTAGCAATCACTGTCTCTCTTCACACATCTTTCTAACCCTTGCTAATTTACTCATCTGCCATCCACCCCTCAGTTCTCAGTGTGTCTGTGTCTTCACCACTCCAACCAACCTCTCTGGATAAGATCATCAGTACACACCAATGATCTTGACATTGCTATGTAGTTATAATATCTTACTGGACCTATTTTGACGGTTCTTTCCTTTGGAAAAACATCACATACCATTAGTGGTTGGCTAACCAAATGTAACCCATGGATACAATTTGTTTGAGTTAAGTACCATTTTTAGAAATATTTAAATTAATTAGTAACATATAAAAACTAGAAAAAGTTTTTGGTAACAATTCATAGTTTGGTTTCTTCTGGAAAAAAAAAGGTGTGTGGGGGGGGGGGGTGGTGAGCTCTGTTCCATGGAGTATAAATTCCAATGTGGTAGCAAATGGCTAGAGTTATGTGGCAGCTGGACTCTCCAGTTCATTTCTTATACTTCCTAATTCTGAATTTATTTCTTTTTTTAAAAAATAATTTTACTTTAATTATTGTTCAAGTACAATTTTCTATCTTTTACTCCTATCCCAGACCACCCACCCAGCCCTCCCTACCTCCCTCCCATTTCCACCCACCCCTAGTTTTTGTCCATGTGTCCTTTATACTTGTTCCTGTAAACCCTTTCCCTTTTCCCCTAAAATTCCTCTGAAGTTCCCTCACCTCTCCCCTCTGAACACTGTCAGCCTGTTCTCTATTTCAGTGTCTTTGGTTATATTTTGCTTGTTTGTTTGTTTTGTTGATTAGGTTCCTGTTAAAGGTGAGATTATATGGTATTTGTCTTTCACTGCTTGGCTTATTTCGCTTAGCATAATGCTTTCCAGTTCCATCCATGCTGTCGTAAAGGGCAGGAGTTCTTTCTTTCTGCTGCATAGAATTCCATTGTGTAAATGTACCAGAGTTTTTTTTCTTTTTTTTTTTTAAAGATTTTATTTATTTTTTAGAGAGGGAAGGGAGGGAGAAAGAGAGAGAGAGAAACATCTATGTGCGGTTGCTGAGGGATATGGCCTGCAACCCAGGCATGTGCCCTGACTGGGAATCGAACCTGCGATGCCTGGTTCGCAGCCCACGCTCAATCCACTGAGCTACACCAGCCAGGGCAATGTACCAGAGTTTTTGATCCCTTCATTTACTGATGGGCACCTAGGTTGCTTCCAGCACTTGGCTATTGTAAATTGTGCTGCTTTGAACACTGGGGTGCAAAGGTTCTTTTGGATTGGTGTTTCAGGGTGCTTAGGATATAATCCTAGCAGTGAAATTGCTGGGTCAAAAGGCAGATCCATTTTCAGTTTTCTGAGGAAATTCCATACTGTTTTCCATAGTGGTTGTACCAGTATGCAATCCACCAACAGTACACTAGGGTTCCCTTTTCTCCACAACCTCTCCAACACTTGTTGTTTGTTGCTTTGTGATGATGGCCATTCTGACTGGTGTGAAGTGGTATCTCATTGTGGTTTTAATTTGCATCTCTCTGATAGCTATCGATATTGAGCATCTTTCATGTGTCTCTGGATCCTCTGTATGTCCTCCTTGGAGAAGTGTCTGTTCAAGTCCTTTGCCCATTTTTTAATTGGGTTGTTGTCTTCTTAGAGTGGAATCGTGTAAGTTCTTTATATATTTTGGAGATTAAACCCTTGTCTGAGGTATCATTGGCAAATATGTTTTCCCATACAGTTGGTTCTCTTTTTATTTTAATACTGTTTTCTTTAGCTGTGCAGAAGCTTTTTATTTTGATGAGATCCCATTTGTTTATTCTTTCCTTTATGTCCCTTGCTCTAGGGGACATATCAGTAAAAATGTTACTGCGTGAAATATCTGAGATTTTCCTGCCTATGTTCTCCTCTAGGACTTTAATAGTGTAATGGCTTATATTTAAATCTTTTATCCACCTTGAATTTATTTTTGTGTATGGTGTAAGTTGGTGCTCAAGTTTCATTTTTTTCCACATAGCTGTCCAGTTCTCCCAGCACCATTTGTTGAAGAGGCTATTGTTACCCCATTTTATGTTGCTGCCCCCTTTGTCAAATATTAATTGACTGTAGAGACTTGGGTTTATTTCTGGGCTCTCTGTTCTGCTGCATTGGTCCATGTGCCGGTTTTTATGCCAGTACCAGGCTGTTTTGATTACAGTGGCCTTGTAATACTGTTTGGTATCAGGTATTGTGATCCCTCCTACTTTGCTTTTCTTTCTCAAAATTGCAGCAGCTATTTGGGATCATTTATGGTTCCATATACATTTTTGAAGTGTCTGTTCTATGTCTGTGAAATATGCCATTGGTACTTTAATAGGGATTGCATTGAGTCTGTAAATTGCTTTGCGTAGCACGTGAATTTATTTCTTATAACCTATCCATCCTTTATTCATTAGGTTACCGGCCTGGGCAAAGTTTGCTTGACCTACTTAAGTTTCTTGGCATCAAAGACAATGATCTCTCCCTAGACCTCCTTCTACTGTTGGAATTCCATTTCCTCTCCTTTCTGGCTCCTTACACTGCAGGGATTAACAAGGGTTCTACACTGGATTTCTCTACTGTTACTCTTTCTACGCATACCCTGTCCAGATAACCTATCGATTCCCAAGACTTGAATCACCACCTCTATGTTGATGTCTTTCACAAGGACATCTCCAGCCCACTGCAAAGACCTGATACACATTTTGAAATATTTCGTAAGCCAATAAATTCAATTTTTCTTCTCTTACAAACCACTGCTGTTGCTGTATCTCCTCTTTAATGATATCACTTTCTGTTTAGCCCTTTAAGTCATGGGAGGCAACAAGATACAGGGGAACAAGTCGGATTTAACAGCAGATCAAATTTGGGCTCTTTCCTTTGTGGATGCAATTTATTTAGCTTCTCTGGCTTTCAAAGATTTTTCAAAACTTTTTTCTTAACCTCCCCTGAAGGGTGAGGGTAAAAATCAGTTACACCAGATCCTGACAGAGTAGGTAAATGGGGGGGCTGACCTGGGATTTGTCCACACTACTCCTTTACCCTTAGCCCCTGCATCCAACCCAGGAATAAATTCTCCTGTTTTCAATCTTTCAAGTATTTCTGAAATATTTCCTCCTTTTTATTCCTACCACTGTTTTTGTTAGCTGTAACATTATATTTAACAATGTCCTGATCACATCTGTTCAATATAATATTAATGAAAATTACCCCTTATGGAAATCTGACCATTCACTAATAATAGCTAACACTGACTGCCTACTAAATCAAAGGCACTATGCTAAAGACTTTGTATGTTCATATTTCTTAATCAGCCTGACTACTTTGAGGTAAGAAATTAATGAGGAAGCTGAGGCTCAGAAGAGCTTATTTATATGCCCAATGTCATAAAACTTATTTGTTTATATGTCATCTAGCTCCAAAACGGTATACAATAATAAATATCACATGTCAAGGTTAAAATGTCAGTATGAATACTGGGAGGAAATAATAGTAATAATAATAGGAAACACATAATGAAATTACACTCCTTTCACCTCTATCTTTTCTCCTTGTCTGTATTCCTCTTCTACTTAGTGCCTCATTCAATTGCTTCTCCATCCACCCCAACATTCTATTTCTTTCCCTCCCTTTATCTCAGCCAAGTGTATGTTTTAGAAAACAAACCCACCTCTTTCCTGCTTTGCTACTCAGTTAATGAGGTCACTGTGTAAAAAGAACTCAGAAGCAAAGTCTTAAAGCAGCACTAAGAAACCACAGACAAAGCAGGAAAACTGAGATGCCTTGCATGACATTTCAAAGACACAGAGTGGTACTTACATCTTGGTTAATCCAGGGCCTAACGTTTACTAGAACACTGTAACATTGAGAAAGTTACCTAGCCTTCCTGAGCCTTAATTTCCTTATCTACAATATGGGTATAAGAGTATTTACCTCAAAAAATTGTGATGATGAATTAAAATAATGCATTTGAAATAATTACAAAGTACCAGGCCCTCAATAAATTCTCATTATATGTCAGCACTCACACACACACAAAATAAAATGACAACTTTCTAGGTGGGAATAATGTGCAATCATTTCTCTCTCTGAACCAGGGTGCCTGGGGGATTGCTGCTGCACTGAGTAGTTACAAGGCATTTTTGTTATAGATGCAGGGGGTTGAATAATAATTTTTTTTAAAGATTTTATTTATTTATTTTTAGAGAGGGAAGGGAGGGAGAAAGAGAGAGAGAAACATCAACGTGCAGTTGCTGGGGGCCATGGCCTGCAACCCAGGCATGTGCCCTGACTGGCAATCGAACCTGTGATGCTTTGGTTCGCAGCCCGTGCTCAATCCACTGAGCTGTGCCAGCCAGGGCTGAATAATAATTTTTTTATGATCTTTCCCCCAAATTATCTAGGTGTGCCTGATCACCTTTCATGTTTGCAGAATAAAAATTGGTTTTCCTTCTAGTTCCTTTATTCTGCAGTTAGGTGTACTATAGTAAGATTGAAAAATACTTTTCTTCTCTCTCTGCTTTGGGACTAGGGGATGGAAGATCCCTTTGTAAAGATATGAAAATACCTGTCAGTTAAAATATTTGTAGAGACATTCACATGTCAGAGGTCGAACAATCAGAATGTTGTGAGAATTGAGAAGCAGAGGAAGGAACAGGGGATGGTCAGCTGCCTAGGTCCTGGAATCAGATTGCCAGAGTTCAATTTCTGGCTCCAGTACTTACTAACCATATGGCTTGAGCAAGTTACCTAAGTTCTCTGTGCTCAGTTTGTTTTATATAATAAAACTGTAGTGAAGACAGAATGATACACACAAACAGCCAGAGTGCTGGGCCTGTAAGTATATTACATACATGTTAACTGCAATAACTACAACTATAATTATTATCATAATAGCATTTTCCAACATGTATTTCAAGATCCTTTGGATTCAGAGTTTTGGGCAATATTATTAACAGATTTGGTTCAGAGAAAGAAAGAGGACTATGTAGTAAAAAAAGTTTTTAAAGAAATCCTGGTGTTCTTTAAGGTCAAAATGCTCAAAGTCTTTAACATGCTGAAACGTATTGTGAATCACCAAGGAACACATTGTTAATCGCCAATGGGATATGACATGAAACATTTTCCAAACTGACTTCACCACAGAACCCTTTATTAGAAAATCATCTCATCTGACTAATAGTTTGTGCATTTTAGAAAATTATGAAATGATAATTACCTAAATTATAAATCATGTTGTAGTAAATTATTCTTGCTATATAGCAAAGTGACAAAAACTACCCATGAAGTCTGTAGCTTCATACAAAGGTTCTTTATAAACCTTCCCACCAATACCATAGCTGATTTAAGACGACCTTTCTGTTATGCATTTCACATCTTGCATTGTGCTTATTAGCAAGCACCTTAAATAGTGTTGCTACTCAACAAATAGCTGTTGATGCTGAACCTGGACTCCCCTTCCAAAAATGTATAAGAAAAGAATAACTCTGACTTTACTCTATTTTTTCTAAACAGTATCAATATTATAAAAGTAATCATAAAACTCACCTCCCCTCCATTAACAAAATCCAGAACAAAATAAAGCTTTTCAGTTGTTTGGAAAGAATAATGTAATCCAACCAAAAATGGATGTTTCACATTTTTCAAGAGCACATTACGTTCAGCCATAATATGTTTTTGCTGTTAAAAAAAAAAAGGGTAAAGGATCAACTTGTATTATACACCACAAAACAACTCTGTTAATTGAGAAAAGCAGCTTAGGAGAAACAAAGCTCTTTTATTTCACCTCTCTTCTGTTGAGAACTATTTTTTTCTGTAACACTTTGACAGCATAAAATTTTCCATCCAGTTTCCGTTTTGCAAGAAGAACCTGTTGTAATTAAAGATTGTGTATAGTATTAGAAATTTCAATATTTTAATAGGAATAATTCACTTGTCAATAAACTTTATAAAAAGAAAGTCCCCAAGAGATCTAGATAATACAACGTGTCTTTTGTTTTAAAAACTGGTAACCACTAAATTTATTTCTCTAAATCCATTTTTCCTTAAGTATTTTAATAAAACAAAAAAGGATGCTGATCATTTGAATAGCCAGGCACCATTTCTTTGTGTGCTGAGGTTTGAGATTTTTATCTAATTTAAGTACCAAAATCTATACTGCTTGAGATCTTTGTGCCTGTGTGTGTGCGCATGTGCCAGCCGGGAGCCCTGAAGGTTGTCCTTAGGAAACACTGAGCCTATATTTCATGGTTACATAAAAAAAGGAGAAGAAACTGGTTTCTAAGTAATCAGAATGAATTTCTGCTTTAACTAACCTATAGGTTTCTCTTATAGGTTTCAAATTCAGAAGAGTTCTGAAGAAGAAGTACCATGGATAGCTGACTTTTTAAAATGGGCTCGGCTACATGCACTTTCAAGGATCTGAAGACATTTACGAGGATTTTGCTTCAGTAAAAAGGCTCAAGCTTTTGCATTTTTTTCCCATTAGATTGGTAAATTTGGGGAACAGATATGCAAATAGAAAGTGAAACCAAGACCACTCATTGGAGACAAGTTTAGAATAAATGTTAGATTGCTATTACTTATTTTAGTTTTTCATATATATTTTTCTATTCTTCAAAGACATTGTGAATTTGCATTTGTCTGCTTTTCCTTTGTTTTTGTGTATTCTGCTTTTGTTTTGCTGCAGTCTGTTGGTTTCTAATCATTTTGCAAGATTTTAAATTTTTATTAAACATAACATATACGTAAAATAGCTCACAAATCACTGTAGTTCAGTCAATTATTACAAAATGAGCACATGATGTAACTGCTATCCAGGTCAAAAGATAAAAACATTTTGGGGAGCATGAAGCCCCTCTTTGCCCCCATTCCAGAAACTACTCATCCCTGTCTTCCTCAAAAGTAACCACCATCTCAACTTGTAATAACACAATAAATTTTTACCATTTTTTGAATTTTATGTAGTTAGAATCATATAGATGAAGTTGTGTCTGCTTGACTTCTTCCACTCTAAATTATATAATATGCATCCAAGCTGTGGCATGTTGTGTAGTTTTAGTATTTTTATTGCTGTGTAGACTACTGCATTTCACAACTTAATCCACTCTTTTGTTGACAGATACTTAGACTGTTTATGAATAACAGTGCCATGAATACTCTGGCACATGCCTTTCCTGGTGCACATGTGCATGCACTCCTATTGGATATATAGCTAGGAGTAGAACCAATGTGTCATTGGTAATGAATGTATACATTCAGCTTCAATAAATAACAAGCATTTCCAACAGCATAAAAAAATGAAACACATAGGAATAAATCTAATTAAAGATGTGTAAAAATTCTATACAGAACACTACAGCCCTGCCTGGTGTGGCTCAGTGGATTGAGAGCCGGCTTGCAAACCAAAAGGTAGCCGGTTTGAGGTCCCCAGTAGGGGGCACGTGCCTGGGTTGTGGGCCAGGTCCTCAGTAGGAGGCAACCACACATTGATGTTCCTCTCCCTCTTTCTCCCTCCCCTTCTCTAAAAATAAATAAATAAAATCTTTTTAAAAAGAACACTACAAAACAGTACTGAGAAAAATTAAAGATGAACTAAATCAACAAAGGGATATACCATGGTCATGGATTGGAAGACTTAATAATGTAAAGATGACAATTCTCCCCAAACTGACCTACAGATTCAGTGCAATCCCAAAGTCCAACAGAATCTTGTGGAAATTGGCATGCTAATTCTAAATTTATGTAGGTATGCTAAAGGCTAAGAATGGCCTCATGAAGAAAAACAAGGAGGGAAGACTTGTCTTGCTGGATATCAAGCTACATTTGTCAAGGCAATGTAATACTGGTGCAAAGACAGACACACAGACTACTGGAACGCAATATAAAATCTACAAACAAATGTAAAACACAAAATCTAGAAGTAGATCCATGCAATATGGACATTGGATATATATAAAGGTTACCTTACATTCAGTGGGGAAGAACAGTCTTTGCAATAAATTATGTGGGATCAGCTGGATATCCACAGGGAAGAAAATGAACTATGACCCTACACCTCATATTATATGCAAGAACCAAATCCCAATAAAGCCTAGATCTAAATGTGAAGTTTCTAAAAGATGACACTTTTGTTATTAATGACAGATTATCTCTAACATCTTGGGGGACTACAAGCATTTTGAGAACAGATCTATGTCTATACTTCTATTGCCCAGCATGCAGCAGGTGGTCAATATATATTTGCTGAATTAAAAAACACACATGGGTTTAACTGCATAGTCACAGTTTTTGGTACACAGAAAGCTCAGAAAACAAGCCAAAGATACAGCAAGCTATGAATACAGCAAGCTATAATTAAATACATACAGATTTATCTTTACTAGATTGAAATACACTGCAAAAAAGCACTTACATAGAACCACAGGCATGGGAACATGGAACTGACTGAAAGTGACCAGAGGGGAGCGGGAAGGGGAATAATGCTGAAAAGAAGGGGAAAGGACTGAACAAAGATGATGTATGAATGATGCATGGACATGAACAATATGTGGGTGGGAACTGACTGGGGGAACCAGAAGAGGGGGCGTGGAAAATTGGAGGAGGGCAAAGGGGAAAAAATTGGGACAACTGTAATAGAATAACAAAAAAAAATGATTTAATATATACCATATTTTGCTGTGTATAATGTGCACTTTTTGCCTAAATTGTTGAGGGAAAAATGAGGATGTGCTGTATACATGGGTATGATGATTATATACCACGGGTATAATAACAGGCATAATAACCCATGTATAATGTGCACAAAAATGTAGTGTGCATTACACACAGCAAAATGTTATTTGATGATGTGTGGCCTTAAGTGATTCTCCTTCCCTGGTATGGCCACACTGTCAAGTTAAGTGATTCAGATGACACTCACTTTTGAGCAGAAGCATGTTCTTCACAGAACCCTTTCTTCCCCCAACTATTATTTACACAGCTGTTCACTTCTGTCTTTCGGCCTCAATTTAAATAGCACGTCTTCAAAGCAGTGATCATTCAATGGTAACCCCTCTAAGCAGGGATTTCACACTCCCCCCATTGCCTAGAGTTTTCTGTCACTTCACCCTATTCTTCAATTCCTTCACAGCCCCATTACTATTTATAATTATTATTGGGCTGCATATTTTAATTGACTTTTAATTTCCATTAGTTTGTAAGCATCACAAAGGCAGTAGCCATGTCAGTTTTGTTCAGTATTATCTAAATAGGGCCCAGAACCATGCTTGGCACATAGCAGGTGCTCAACAAATACTTTCTGAACAAATGCATCTTATGTTAGAATTTAATTAGGGGGAATTTAATTATTTCCCTAATTACTCCATCAGTAGTTTAAAAGCAGAGAAGGGATCTTAACTCCACATACTGTACCCCAACAAGTTTTGTGCCCTGGCATGTATAAAACATGCATTCTGTAAATACTTTTTTGCTGAGTGAGAAAATAAAAATACTCTTACCTTGCCAAAGCTGCCTTTTCCAATAACTTTCAAGAAATCAAAGTCTGTTGGTTTAGCACTGAAAGAAATGAATGACAATTAGCCTCCTAGAAATTGGACACATGTTAACTTTTAAACATTTCTCAGCATACTCTGATAAGTAAACGTCAGGTACAAAACACTTCAGCATGATGACTCCAGCTGTCACACTGGTAGTTAATTCACTTTTAATATAAAGTGGGTAAGGATAAATAGTAACAATATCTACTTTCTGAGTAGATATTTTATAACTTTAAATCTTGTTTAGTCCTGCTTAACAGAAACTTAAATAATAGTCTTGTTGAAAGAAAATGATATTTCTCTCTATATCTATCTATCTATCTATACTGAGTTTTGAACTCAACATAGCTTCTATCTAAATCAATTTTATTACTATAAATCTTACCAATGTTGATAACGAAGAGACTGAATAACTATATAAATTAGTAATATATTTGAAGGACTCTCTAGTCTGGTAATTTTTCTGGAAAGTTAGTTATTCCCGCTTTGTGAAACTTTCTCCACCTGATAGTGTGACACTACAATCCTTGTTAATAGCTGAAACATCGAGTACAGTCACTAAGAAGACTTTCTGATGGAGAAAAAAGTCATCACAGTGTTTTGCACAGGTATCATTTACTATACATTACAGAGAAGGACCTCTCTGCTTATTCTCACAGATGGTAATGTAGGAAAGCCAAGCATAGAGAAGCTAGAGGGAATACTAAGATTGTCCTTTTATTCCTAGTTTCTTGTCAGGTAAAATCAGCATTGGCTGCATGCAGGCAAAAGTACAGGATAGCAGAAAGTTTAGCATAAGCAGCAAGAAGAGCTATTTCCTTAACCCATTTTGACTACCCAATTGTACTAAGGCGAGGGGAATGACTCTTAAATTTAGATTCTAAATTTCCTTCAATTCATTATTGAAAGAAATAGTCAATTCAAACAGGAGAGTAATGTCAAGTCTAGGTTAAATAGTAACAGGTGAAGGTTAGGGGGATAAATACTTAACTAAGCTTAGATGTTTTTCTTCTTCAAGAACGTGCTCTTTGGACTAGTTATTTTATTCTTTGATGATATGCTTAGATACTGTAATGATTTTTAAAACAAATATAATAGTGAAAAAGAGCACAAATCCCTCATGGTAAACACACTAACTGGGGCTCCACTGTTAACTGCTGGTGATAAACCCTAACCGAAAGCCAATTTCTGCTTTCGTGCTGCCAGACCAACTCGATGCTATGATGACAGAAAAAATGCTCAAAACCAAACTTCTTCTTCCAGTTAACATCCCATTTCTTTGCTTTCCTTTGCTGCAGAACTCCTCAAGTAAGCACTCTAAACTCTTTGTCTACACCTGCTGTACTCTCCTCCACTTCTTTTTTAACCCTTTCCTGTCAGGGGAACTGGTAACGGTTACCAGGGACTTATCAGGGCCTTTGGTTGGTTCTCATAGTTCATCTTACATGCCTACTGGCAAAGTGAACAGAGTTAATTACTCCCTCCTCAAGAAACTTTCTTCGCCTGATTGTGTGACACTACATTCCTCATTTTCCTCCTATCTTACCATCTACTCTTTTTCAGTCTCCTTTACTGGTGCCTCCCTGACCTCATCAGAATGCTGAAGTGTCCCACGACCCATTCCTTGGACCATGCCTTTTATCTGTCTATACTCACTGTTTAAGTGGACCAAAAGGGTGAGGGAAGCGTAGTATCCTGGGATAAAAGATAGAATACTTTAGAATTAGTCCAAAAAGGCTGTAAAAATAATTATAAGTAAGAACAGCAACACTCCTTCTCTGACCCAGGCAGACATCACCACTCTGTCAGAGCACTCCTCACAGTGAGCCAAGAAGTGGCCTTGGAATCCCTCATACTCAGTGATTTAGGCATTCACTCCCAATATCTACTGATGACATTCAAGGTAAAGTCTATATTTACCACTACTGGTGTTCTTCAACATATTTCCCCTGGGGTCCGTTAAACACAGGACTAGGGGAGAGAGTGTATGAAACCATTTAGACTACTTTGGAACAAGTTGGCTAATGACTAGGGTTGCACTACTGATGCTGAGCTCCAGAATGCCAAGGAGGCTTGCATGGATGCTTCAGCCAGATCACCTCCCTAGGACTCCCAGGACCTATGGTCCCTGGGAAATACAGGCTACTGATTTTACATACACACCCACAGACAGAGAGAGAGACAGAGACAAAGAGGAAAGTGACAAAGGTCAAACAGCAGTACCTGATCAATAATTTGTGGATTAAAAATGTCTCAGAGCTCTACTAAAGCAATGCAAAGCTAAAGCAGTAAATTAGGCAAGCATAGGACAGTATTATAGTCAGTGTAAGTACGGTTCTATTTCATAGGCTTCCAGTTAAACTGGTAAAATTTTATCTGTACATTCACACAAAAAAAATCCTCCTAAAATTGAAAAGATTATTTGAAACAAACCAAACCTACTGAGGATTTGCAGATGGTCCCAGGTTGATATTCTGTGAGGTAGAGTGTAGCTGTGGAAGTGGGAAAAAAAAAATATTTATACTGGAGCTTCAATGGTCAATGATGTTTTTCAAATAAATATACATAACTGTAGCAGATATTTGATGTAGCGCCATGTTAAAGAAACCTAAAGTGTTCATTCTTAATAAAAACATATAGGCATATTTGGAAATATCCATAATCACTTTTGTGATAAATTTCAAGAGCAGATGTGAGGAAAAGGGTAAGGTAGAAATTGGGCTGAAAGTGGCAAGTCAATGACATAAACTGGGGAAAGCTGCTTGGAAAAGGTGAGTGAGCACTGAAACCACAGTTTAAGAGAGATTATTTTTACATTTAAAAACCTGGTTAAAAACAGCTTCTTCTGTTCATATTTCCCAATAAAGATGGATACTTTTACTAGAGGCTTATCTAGTTGTAGACATGATAAGCTGTAGACATGAAATAAGATTTTAAAGCTGTAGACATGAAATAAGGTTTTAAAAACTTCTATTTAAGTTAATCGGAGCAAGTTTATCTAAGCAACTTCTTATTAGAGAAAAATACCTTTTATATTTCCACTTAAACTCATTGGAAACTTGTAGACAATCTCCAGAATACAAGCTGCTTTTAAAAATAAAGAACAGGAGTTCCGGCCAAGATGGAGGCATAGGCAGTCGCATTGTGCCTCCTCGCGCAACCAAAACTAAGAACAAAAATTGAGAAACCAAAAACAACCAGAACAGAGGGAAATTAACTGAACAGAAGTCAGACTACCCGTACATCCAGACCAGTAAGGAGCAGCGGAGTGGGAGGCCTGCAGAGAGGGGTCAAGGGGTCCTGGCGGGAAGAAACGCTGGCTGGCAGGCGCGGGCGCGCAGGGCATAGATGGCAGTGGATGGACTGGTGGCGGACCCTGGGTGCGGGAGGCGACTAGCAGACCCGGTGAGGGGCTCAAGGCAGCTGGCTGTCCGCAGCTACACATTCGTGCGCAGACAAACTAAGCGAAAACGGGCAGCGCTGCCGGGTTTCAAGCTAAAGAGCCCCGTCTAGGAGCTGAGGCCGGGAGACTTTCTCAGCCTCACAGGAGACTTCTCGGGGAAGTCCACAGAGTCCGAGAAAGTGCACAAGCCCACCCGCCTGGGGGGCCAGCACAGCAAGGGCCCAATTTGCTTGTGGGAGGCCATGGAGGGAACGGAAGTCCTAGAGAGAGCGGAGCAGGCGCCATTGTTCCCTCTCAGACCCCGCCCCCACATACAACGTCACAACCCAGCGACTGGGGGGCACTCCCGCCCTGGTGAACACCTAAGGCTCCGCCGCCCTTATGAAACAGCCGCAACCAAACCAAAGGAAAATAAAAAAGATGGCTCAAACAGATTTGAAAGCCCCAGAACCAATTTTTTTTTAAGTGACCAAGAGATAGCCGAACTATCAGATGCACAGTTCAAAGCACTGGTGATCAGGAAACTCACAGAATTGGTTGACTTTGGACATAAATTAGATGAACGGATGCAGGCTACGATAAAAGAAATGAAGGAAAACGCACAGGGAAACAATAGTGAGGGGAAGAAAACTGGGACTCAAATCCATGGAGTGGACCAGAAGGAAGAAAGGAACAACCAAACAGAAAAGAATGAAGAAACAAGAATTCAAAAAAATGAGGAGAGGCTTAGGGACCTCCAGGACACCTTTAAACGTTCCAACATCCGAATTATAGGGGTACCAGAAGGGGAAGAGGTAGAGCAACAAATTGAGAGGTAGAGCAACAAATATTTAAACAGATATTAAAGGAAAACTTCCCCAATCTGGCAAGGGAAATAGACTTCCAGGAAGTCCAGGAAGCTCAGAGTCCCAAAGAGGTTGGACCCAAGGAGGAACACACCAAGGCACATCATAAGCCAAGGTAAAAATGAAGGAGAGAATCCTAGAAGCAGCAAGAGATAAGGAGACAGTAACCTTCAAAGGAGTTCCCATCAGACTGTCAGCTGATTTCTCAAAAGAGACCTTACAGGCAAGAAGTATTCCAAGTCATGAAAGGCAAGGACCTACATCCAAGATTGCTCTATCCAGCAAAGCTTTCATTTAGAATGGAAGGGCAGATAAAGTGCTTCTCAGACAAGGCCAGGTTAAAGGAGTTCATCATCACCAAGCCCTTACTGTATGAAATGTTAAAGGGACTTACCTAAGAAAAAGAAGATTAAAAATATGAACAGTAAAAAAAAGTCATCAAATGGAGGGTTAGCAACAGGGAAGTGGGAGGAGGAGGGAGGGGGAAAAGATATAGAGAATAAGTAGCATAGACAGTAGGTAGAAAATAGACAGGGGTAGGGTAAGAATAGTATGGGACATGTAGACACTAAAGAACTTATGACTCATGGTCATGAACTAAAAGGGGGAATGTGGGTGGGAGGGGATGGGCAGGGTGGTGGGGAGTGAAAGGGGAAAATGGGCCAACTGTAATAGCATAATCAATAAAATAAAGAATAATAATAAAAAATAAAGAACAGAAGTTCTGATGTATAATAATATATTTCTTATGAAACAACAACATTGGCACCAGTTTTTAGTTACAAATCAAATTTATTTCCTAACAATGCCTTTATAGGAAAAATCTTTCTGTAATAAATTTTTAATCCCCAGAACACAAATATAAGGACCATAACAGTCTAGCAAAAGACAAAAAAAAGTTCATTAAATGAGAATTGCCCTATTGTGGCATAAGTGTAAAATAATCTTTTCCCCCATTTTACTGACATATAATTGTCATATAGTACTCCATAAATTTAGTTTAAGGTGTACAGCATAATAATTTCATGTAAGTATATTGTGGTTATTTTAAATATTACAGTACTCCACAGAATATGATAATGTAATCCAAACTAAACTGAAATTCCAACACACGTACTGTTTTAATAAATGTGCAGAGAACTGGACCACATTTCCACTCAGTAAACTTTTCTTATATAGATGAGGAAAATAAACTGAATGAGCATGGATTAAACAATAACATGGATAACTTGTCCCATGAATTATATTAATATATAGTAAGATTTTATTACCTGGCAATAATTTTTCCAATGGAGCACATTTCTAAAATAATAATGAAAATTACTGGGGTATATGATTACATAACTTTTAATTCTACCTACTATTTTAAAAGATTATTTCTAATCACTAAATTGAGGGTGAGGTATAAATAATTAACAGTGTGAACACTAATCAAGAAAGTAAGTCTCTTGACTTCTCTTGACCTCTATCTTTCTTTCGATAAGTAAGGGGTGGGTCCATATGTCTTCTGAGATATTTTCTGGCTGTTAACTTCATTTAGTTATCCACTTAAAAGTCTTTAATAAATAGTTACAAGTATAAGAAGTATAGCTCTTTCCCTTTTTTGAAGAGATTCGAGATTCTTTTTATCTATATTTAAAACTGCAAGAGATGCTACTCTGTTTCAGATTTTGCAGTGAAGGGTATAAATGGTAATAAAAAAATAATAAAATCAATAAAAACAAAAAAGTTTAAGATTTTATGGATACAAAAATGAAAAAGAAACAATACAAATCTGAAGCCAATAGTGACAGAACAGGAGCCAGGAATCTCTCAGTTTGGTTCTTTCGAAGCCAGCTGTCTCCTACAGCGAGGCAAGAGATTCTCTAAATGGTCTAAACCCACTACTCTCAACATGATTAGTAAGCACAATCAGGGTTACGTGGATTTTGTCCTCTAAAATATTTTTGAATAGTTTTGTTTTTTTCAATTAAAACTATATACTGATAGTTGGAAAATAGGAAAAGTACTAGGAACACTATTTTTTTAAAAAAAACCCATAACTTTATTGAAAGATAATTTTCTAAAACTTAACAGTAATTTCATAGTCTTTGCATAACTTTTAAAAACTGTAATCACACTGTGAATATGCATATAAAATGTTAGACCCTGATTTCATTGAATACTATGTCAAAACTTAAAATATATCATCTTGAAAAATATTTTTAAATGTCCCTGGCTGCTGTGGCTCAGTGGATTGAGCACCTCCCTGTGAACCAAACAGCTGCAGGTTTGATTCCCAGTCAGGGCACCTGGGTTGCAGGCCAGGTCCCCAGTAGAGGGCGCTCGAGAAGCAACCATATATTGATGTTTCTCTCCCTCTCTTTCTCCCTTCCTTCCCCTCTCTAAAAATAAATAAATAAAATAAAAAAAAAGTGAAGAGAGCAAAATATAAAACTGCATACACTATATAATTATAACTAGATAATTTTTAAAAATCCCTATATATTAAGAGAAGATTAGAAAGAAAATCACTAATATATTAAAAATAACTAGGTCTGGCCCTGGCTGGTGTGGCTTAGTGGACTGAGCGCTGGACTGCGAAGCAGAGGGTCGCTGGTTCGATTCCCAGTCAGGGCACATCCCTGGGTTGCAGACCAGGTTCCCAGTGTGGGGAGTACCCAGAGGCAACCACACATTAATGTTTCTCTCCCTCTCTTTCTCCCTCCTTTCCCCTCTGTCTAAAAATAAATACAATCTTAAAAAAAAAAAAACTAGGTCTGGTTGGTAATAATAGGGGTAATACTTCCCTTCTTACTATTTTCAAAACTTTCTTTAATTAACATGTATTAATGTTTACTGTAAAAAGTACTAACTTATAAATTTTATAAGAGTGATCAGTAAGAGGTATACACATCTTATAATGTATTCTCCAGAACAGAAAATTTACAATGGATAAAGTGACTTCATTTTAAGTAAATGTACTAAAGTTGCCAATAATTTCATCTGTTAAATACACAATCCCTCTTTAGCAAAAAGGAAAAAGGACTCATGGACATGGACAATAGTGTAGTGATTGCTGGGAGGAGGTAGGCATAAAGATATTAAATTATAAAATAAATAAATATATAAAGTCAATTGGAAAAATAAAAAAATACTATCCCTCTTACTACCTTCTGAGTACTTCTTTCATCTTCATCTTCAGACGGATCTGACTGATGTTTTGGACTGTCCATTTGGAGGAATGCTCTGACATCTGGACTAAAAACAAAAATTAACTTTATTATGATTTTGAAAGTATTTCTACAGCCTTTCTCCCTTTAAAAATTGAAAATAAAAATAATTATAATAGCATTTACAGTAAGAAAGCCAAACAAAATCCATTAATAATCTGTATTATAAAAGAAATAAGCAAATTAATTTTAAAAAATAGAGAATCCAACATAGGCAAAGGGAGAAACAGTTGAGAAAATTTATCACGATCTAACATCACTAACAATCCAAGAAATACTAATGAAAATAATAACAAGATACCACTTTATGTCCATTAAACTGCAAAAATAAGAAAGATAGAACATCAAAAAGTTGGTAGGAATTCTCATGCATTACTGGTGAGAATGTAAAATGAGGAAACTTTTCTGAAAATCAATCTGGCAACAGTTGGTGAAACTGTGTATGCATTTTGCCTAGACACAGATATTCCAGTTCTAGGAATAAACCACACAAAAATTTACATCCAGGTTCAGTGAAAGATGTGACTAGGATACTCATGGCAACATTCCTTAGAGTAGTGAATCAGAAGCCCAACAGCCATCTGCCACTACAAAAATGAGTAACCACCTACGGCAGGCAGAAACAAAGAACTAGAGCACAGTACCATTTGTGTGTATATATTAAATACTCATGGATACAAAGCAAGTCAATAAACAGATATCCAAAGACACATACTGAAGTGGGTTTCAATAGTGGGAATGAAGAATTGGGAGTGAAGATCAAAGATGAAGAGAAAAAATGAACTAAAATAAAAGAGGAACCTTGTGTGAACTAATGACAATCCCAAGCAATGACTGAATCTCTATAACATAGATACTTCCTACCAAATTGTTCTTTTTTTCTTTGTAAGATATAATTGACATTTGTATGTATTATGAAATGATCACAAGAAGTCTAGTTAACATCCATCACCACACACAGTTACACTTTTTTTCTTGTGATGAAAACCTTTAAGATCTACTCTCTTAGCAAATTTAAAAAAACAAGGTGGGACAAAAGTAGGTTTACAATTGTAAATATGCAAAACACAGTTTATTCTTATGTTATTAATTATCATATTATTTTCCATATGAACTGTAAACCTACTTTTGCTCTACCCTGTACACAGCACAGTATTGTTAACTATAGTCACCATGCTGTACATCATATCCTCATAACTTATTTATTTTATAACTGGAAGTTTGTACTTTTTGACACCTTCACCCTTTGCCCAACCCCCCCAACACCTGCCTCTGGCAACCACCAGTCTGTTCTCTGTATCTACGAGTTTGGTTTTTTTTTTAAAGGTTCCACATATAAGTAAAACCATACAGTGTCTGTCTTTTTCTGTTTGACTTACTTCACTTAGTATAATGCCCTCAGGGTCCACCCATGTTGGGAAATGCAAGATGTCCCAAACTGCTTATAATAATTAAATATAAATAATGTACATTCACTGTAAGAAATTCAGAAAGATGAAAAATAAATTTTTAAAAGTGGAGGGGCTCGTGGGAATGTAAAATGGTGCAGTCACTGTGGAAAACAGTTTGATGGTTCCTCGAAAAGTTAAACATAGAGTTACCATATGATGTAGCAACTTCATCCTAGAAATAAGAACATATGCCCACACAAAAAATTCATACACAAATGCTCACAGCAGCATTATTCATAATAGCCAAAAAGTGGACACAACCTAAATGTCCATCAAATAGTGAATAAACAAACAAAATGTGGTACATGCACACAAGGGAATATTCTTCATCCATGAAAAGGAGTAAAGTACTGATACGTGTTATAATTACATGGATGAAACTCAACATTATGCTAAATGAACAAAGGAAGATAAAAAGGTCACATATTGTATGATTCCATTTATATAAAATGTCCATAATAGGTAAAACCACAGAGATAAAAAGTAGATTAGTAGTTGCCAAAGGTTGAAGAAAAGGGGAAATTTGAAGAGTGCAGCTTCTTTTTGGGGTGATATTAATGTTAGATTAGATTTGGGGTAACAGAATAAGATAGTGATGATGGCCATACAGCATTAGAGCTATGCTAAAAACACTGAATTGTACATGCTAAAAATTGTTAAAATAAAGTGAATTTTATCTCAAAAAATTTTTTAAAGGTGGAGATCTTCATTCTTACCACTGACAGGCAAGTACTATTACCATGTTAGCATATTTTATTGCAGTCTTTCTTCTGCAGAGTTAAGATGCTATTCCATTTAAAATATTTTATTTTACTGTTTTTCACCTACAAATTACATCATAAGCATTTTGCCATGTTGTTAAAAACTGTCTATAAATAATCACTTCAACAGATATATGATGTTGCATAATATAAGTACACTAAGTTATTCAATGATTTGCTCATCCTAGAATACACAGCTTCTGATATTTTACCATCACTACTATAACTAATGTTGCAATTGACCATCTATGAGCGTAACAGTAGAACTGCATATATGATTTTTCACAATAAAATTATTTGGTCTGAATTATAAACCATTTCAGACTTGATGTAGTTTGTTATCTAATTTCCAGAGAGGCTATACCAATTTATTATACCCTCCTAGCAGTATATGAATATCCAGAAGACTCTCTCTAGTCTTTATTAGCTTTAAATGTTACAGTTTATATTACCATCTCTGACAATTCCATAAGCAAAAAATAGTATTTTAAAAAGAAGGTATTCAATTTTATTAGTAATTAGTGAAATGCAACTAAAGCAACAAAAAACCACTACCCACTCACCAGAATAGCTAAAATCGAAAAGACTAACAATACTAAGTGTTGATAAGTAAGCAATGTGATCTCACACATTGATGGTGGAAGTACAAATTGATATGATCTCTTTGGGAAATTACTCTGCATTGTCCACTGAGGTTAAATAAATACAGGGTGGGACAAACGGAGGTTTACAGTTATATGTGGAACACAGAGTTTACTCCTGTGTATTATTTATTAATTATTGTATTATTTTCCATATAAACTGTAAACCTACACTTACTCTACCGTGTATATTCTTTACAATGTAGAATTTCTACACCAAGGTACATTAAAAAGCTTGCACACATGCACCAAAAGATGTGTTAATGGCAAGATTATTCATTACAGCCAGAAAACGGAAACAATGCAAATGTCCATCGGCAGTAGAATGAATAAACTGGTCTATTCACACAAGGAGATATATACAGCTATGAAAATGGAACAAACTACAGCTATATGTGACTCTCACACTGTTGAAAATAAGCCAGACAGAGCACATATATTATATGATTCCAACTGTATTAAGTTAAAAAAACAGGACATGTTAATCTATGCTGCTAAAAAATCAGAAGAATAACTACCTTTGGGAAGGAAGGAAAGAATAGAGGTGGGGAGGAGGTCCTGTATATGAGAGACTTCAAGGATGCTGGTAATGTGCTATTGCTTGGCCCGCAGGTGGCAACTCAGATGCATCCACTTGCACATAACTTATTAGGCTGAGTGGTCATGATCTGAGCTCTTTTCTGTGTGTGCTACAGCTACAAGAAAGCTAAAATAAGGTATCTTTGCTTCCATTTGTATTTCTTAACAGGGAAGAAAATAATCACTTATTTGGGGTAATTAATCATTCGTTTGTAGTTCCTCTTTTGTAAATCAATGTGCTTTGTCCATTTTTCTTTTGGTGTCTTAAGTGTGTATTACCTGCATGAGCTCTTTCCATATTAATTGTATTGATCTATTGTCCCTCATCAAGAGAAACTTTTTCTATATTTTTGGTTTTTAATTTCCCTTGTGATTTTGAGGGTTCAAATGTTTCTGTTGGCTGAACTTGTCAGTTTTACTCTGTGACACCTCATGTACTGCCAATGTGCTCAGAAGCCCCCCCTTCTACCCAGACATCAGAGAAACACTAACACATCTTAATCCAGCTTTTTAGGGATTTTCAAAATCAATTTTAATAAAATTGTTTTAGAAATAAGCTTTTATCTGTTGAAGTAAAGCAATTTTTAAAGTTCATTTCCCTAACAGTAATGAAAGTCACATAGTAGGTGTACAAGGTACACTTGCTGACTGGTTTCTCTTCTTGCTTCCATAAATCTGTACTATTTTATAAATAGTTTGATGTTCAAATGAAGAGTGTGAAAATTAACAAAGTTCCATTAAGAACAGATAAGATCCAGAAAATATGAAATGTCACTTCTTATTACAAAGAAAATGTCAGATAAAATTAAGTTTAAAAAACCTTCTGGGGTGCTGGATAGGTCCTATACCCTAAAAGGAATGATGGTAGTTACAGGGTGCATATATCTGTAAAAATCTATTGGGTTGTATACTTAAGCATTGTGGCCCTGGCTGGTGTGGCTCAGTGGACTAAGTGCTGGCCTGTGACCAAAAGGTTGCTGGTTCAATACCCAGCCAGGGCACATGCCTGGGTTGCAGGTGGGAGCATGTGAGAAGGAATTCATCAATGTATCTCTAGCATGTTGATGTTTCTCTACCTCTCTCCCTCCCTCCCCTTCTCCCTAAAAAATAAATAAATAAAATCCTGAAAAGGAAAAGAAAATAAAGGAATTATGTATCATTTAAGATAATGTTAAAATTAAAACAATCAAATGGCTTTCAGTTTAATTTTAATACCAAATATATCTTATAATACTACTCTTCTAGATCTAGTGTTAGAAGTTCTGAGTTAACACTCTTCAAAATGCCAGGACCACCACCATTTTTTCCCATACTTATTCCATGTGAGGCTCTCTGTCAAAGGAGGAAACAAATTCAAGACCTTGGCATATGAACTATATATCAAACAAACCAGCAATATGCCAATTCAAAGTAATCTCAAGTTCATACAGCAAAGATTAAAGGTTAGAAAGACATATAGAAGCTGAAGATTAACACAGAAGTTGCCTAGGGAAAAAGCATAATGTTTAAAAAAATAATTATACAAAGAGCCAAGTAGTAAAAGGCCCTTTGCTAAAGAATATACCAAATGTAAGAACCCTGAGTTCAAGGTTCCTCCCCAACTGTGTGCCCCTCCGTCACCTGCTGGAGGCCCTGAATGAAAAGGCACCTAGCTGGTCTTCAGAGCATTGGCTAATCCCAGGGCTACCGCAGCTGCTGGACCTCCCCTGACATGTCCCTTGGATCAGGGGAATTCCAGAGCACTGGGCAGAAGACTGTGGTTGGAGGAAGTTCCATTCTATTATTTTTCTAATTTAGCAAATTACATTAAGTGAGTCAAAAAAGGAGGTCAGAGGATGTGCTCTCAGAATGGTAGAAGCCTACTCTAAACTGTAAAGAACTATATAAATGATAATGTGAAAACTTATATAAAAAATCATTGTTTTTAGAACAATTGCTAAAAATATAGTCCTTCAGTGCCATGATTCTGAAAAGACTGTAGAAGTGTACCGTGTTTGCATCACTGCCCATAACACAAACCCTTACTTACATCCATGTAGATAGGTGGGCTGTGAAAAAGCTCCCCAGGTACTTTACTTTATCCTCTTTATTTTTAGAATATAATGCTTTATACATACAAAATAATATAAGTAACATATGCATAAATTTCAAATCACAATAAATACGAAGAATACCCATGAACCAATTACCAGACTCAAAAATGAAAACATATCTCAAATCATGTTCCTAGGTATTCCTGATAAGACGCACCCTCTCTACCTTCATCGGCAGCATCTGACCTACAAAAGGAGTTTAAATTCATGAGCATGAGACACACGCAGGGCTGGGAAAACACCTTCATGGTCAGTGGCTGCCTGGAATGCTGCGTTGAGAAGAACGGGAGGCCTCGGTAGGAGAGAACAAGAGTGGCAGCACGTGTGCCTGACCCTTGCCAGTTCCGTCCAAGGCTGTACTTATCTCCTTTCTGAAAATCTACTCTGTGTTCCAGTCATACGTGAGTGTCCTGCACAGGTCAGGTTTTTTGTAGGTTCTTACACAGACGTTTCCTGGAATGCTCCCCCTGCCTTTTTTTCTTGAATGACTGCCCTTTAAGTCCCAGGAAGCCTTCTTTGACATCACCAATAAGAGCTGGCTATATTTTTCTGTTGTCTGCTAGCATTTCTGCCATGAAGCTTTCCTAGCTTTAATTGCTTGTTCCTACATCTGTCTCTCCCACTAGACTGGAAGCCTATGCCTCTGGAATGTAGGAGTGACACTCATTCCTGTTTATGTTCCCAACATACACAGCAAGTACTTAACAAATGCTGTTTGAATGCATGAGTAAGTGTAACAAAGAACAATTAGCAAAATGCTTTAACTGTATACTATACAAATTCCTTCCAAGTTTAATCTACAAAACCAATATAAGTAGAAAAGGAAGAAAGAAAATAACTAGGACTTTGAGCTGGTGGTCAAAAAAGGAGTTAAGAATACCAGGGGAAAATGCTTGAGGAAGATTTTATATATACACACATATGATATATAGCACAGTGACATTCTACAGAACATATAAAATCTGTATCAGTAACTTATTCAATATTGTTAGGTTTTGTTTCAGTGCCTCTTCAGAACACAGTGAAAATTACTTACTGGTTGTAAAGCTCTGGGTGCCTAACTAAGTTCTGAATGAATTCATTCAGTCCTGCTCTTCTTTGCTTGATAAAATCTGTGAAGAGAGACATATGCCATTAGGGTTATTTATGTCAGACTAGGTAATTATCAATACAGTTTTATAAGAATAGCTAAGAGTAAATTCTGATTAGGAGCTATTTCTAAATCCATGTTTCTTTATATATAACAAAAATACTTAGAAATACTTAGAAATTTTAAAATCCATAAAAACAATGATTATAAAACTAAAATAAAGCAGATAACATGTCTTCCAAAAGAAAATTCTCCAAAAGAATGCCTACTTTAGGTTCTAAATCGACTCACTACAAAACCTGGTTGGCTGCCTTCTGTACTTGTGCTGACCGCACTGAACCCGCAGCCTAGGCGTGCGCCTCGGTGGGGGTCAAATAGGCAGCCTCTCCCTGTGTGGGGCAACACCCACACAGCTGAGTCAGACCGGCCAGGGCTCAAGTACGAATTTTTTGAAAAATTTCAAGAAGGTATCTTGAAACTCTTCCAAGGGCATTCTTTATGTCACTGGACGGTAGAGAGTCTGTGAGGTTCACATTAAAAACTATGCTTGAAAGACAGTCTGTTTTCAGAAACTGGACTTAGTATCATAGAAGAACTAAAATGAATGACTACATTTGAGATATTTAAAGAAGATCTAACAATTATATGGAAGCAGTTTTAAATTGTTCTGTGGATATTTACTGATGGTACTTTCGACACTGGGAAACGGGTCATGAAAAAAGAGAGTGATCTGCTTTCTTCTGTGAGTACAGCCATACTGCACTAAGTGCTACTAGACTCTCCACTTCCTTACTGACTTGAAACAGTTTTGAAAGCCCTATATCAGAAGATAAATAAAAGAAGTCAGTCATGAAAAAAGAAAAGCAGCAGTAGTCAGAATTAGGGCAATTCCAAGTTTAATTTTTAGATCAACATTAAGCATGCAAATATCTAAAACATTCCAGATTAGACTGAAATGCATACCAGTGCCCTTATAGGATAAGTTTCCAGAACATATAAGGCTGACATAATATCTTTAAGAATTATAGTTGGAGATATATATTTTTAAAAATCTCTCCAATTAAGAATTTATGTGAATGTATCTATTGTTATGCAAAAGAGGTTTCCATTAGAGATTCAAAAGAACTTAATGCTTAGATAATAAAATGAAAACTTTAGTCTCCAAAATATGTATTAAACTGACCTATAAGATTTCTTTGTCATTTCAGTACTTCTAGAAAAATCATCAAAGACAAGACAATCTCCATCGCTGTGGGGCAGGGGGAAAAAAATCAAACTTTGACTGAGGGAGACCTTGGGTTTTTGTTGTAATACTACTACTGGTGGTCAGAGCAACCTGATTATATTCAAAACCAAAGGATATTTAGAGCCTGCAGGGATCACAGAGGTCCTTTATCCTTAAACCACACCTTTCAGATCAGGAAATGGTAAGAGCTTTGTAATGTTCCAAACAAATAATTTAAAAATAAAATGCACACAAAAGCTTGTGGCCCTGGATGGTGTGGCTCAGTGAACTGAGCACAGGCCTGAAAACCAAATGGTGGACGGTTGGATTCCCTGTCAGGGCACATGCATGGGTTGCAGGCCAGGTCCCCAGTAGGGGGTGCATGAGAGGCACCCACCCATTGATGCTTCTCTCTCTCTCTCTCCTTCCCTTCCCCTCTGTCTAAAAATGAATGAATGAATGAATAATAAGTAAAATCCTTTTTTAAAAAGTGTGTGAATTTTGTTTTTAAAGGTACCATGTATTAATCAGACGGTAAGGGAATAATAGAAATAAATAAACCTGGATGAGTTTAATTTTCCATATATTAGCTGTGTGGCTTAGGAGAGAGGCTTAGTCTTACTATCACTCTAGTTCCCTGTGAAAGATGCAGAAGTTTTTATTTGCAGATGCAAATAAAACTTCTACATATAATAGAAGTGAGAATCCTCGCCAATCATGAGATTCATAAAGTATCAAAGTATAAAGAGCCTCCAGTTGAGAGGGTTACAGGGGTTCACCTTGCAGCCTCAGGGGCAAAACTAAGTTTTCACTAAAGCAAGAATGTGAAAGAAATATGAAAATGAAGAAGGACAAAAGAGATGGTTGTTCATTGTGGACAGAATTCCACAGAGCACAGTAAAACAGTTTGAGAAGGAAATAGTGGGGGGCCCGGGGGCGGGGAAAGCAGTCAAGATAAATGACTTGAGAGCTATTTGGTAAAGAGAGTTGACCAAGAAAGCAGACATGTAAGAGGTCATAGGTTCAATGGGTTATAGGGTTACAAGCAAATTGAGGAAGTAAGTTGGTGCGGAGGGAAGGCACTCTGGCTTAGCAGGATTCACCTGCTGCCTAGATAGATGACTTTTCTGATAGGATTTTTGGTACTATGGAGGCTTCTGTCTCTCTGTAAGTAGCCATTTGTGACCTTGAATCTGTTTCCTCAGATTCAAGTGGAAAGTTCCAGGCTTGAGCCTTCAGACAAATAGGCTCCAGATTCCTAAAATCTTCTGTGGCATTACGCTCACCAAGGGTGACCAATAGGATATTTTCGTAGTATGTCATTCAGAGGCCTGCAGTATGCTATGCACAGACTATACTTTTAATAAATATTTCTTGGTATAACAAAGAATGTCCTCCATGGTTACAAAAGTACCCCCAAATAATCTTTAATGATCAGTAAGTTTATCTGAAGCCAGGTTGCTTAAATTGAACTTCCAAATTTAACATTTACTAGCTGTATGTGACCCTAACTGTGTCTCAGTTTCCATATCTATAAAATAGTGATGACAATAATAATACCCAACTCAAAGTGTTGTTGTGAGTACTAAGTGAATTATAACATGCACTGTGTTTAAAACAGTGCCTGGTACGCAATAAGCATCTTCCTGACGCATTATTTTCATAGAGCATGAGATCAATTAGCTTTATACATTCTTGTCTTACTGTATATGTTCACTATGGTTTCAAACTTCAGTTATCACTTATGGCTGGTCTACGAAGTTATTGCTTACCAGGATCAAAATTGTCACCAAATATTCGCTTGGCAGGAATCTTCAGGGCCATAGCAGGAAATTGTTTTTTTAACTAGAATTTTTAAAAATAACATTATATGAACTTAATTTCATAAGTCTTCTAGTTATACATGCACCAAAATACAATACAATCTGATTTGCAAGAAAATCAATTGTAAGGCATACTTTTAAATATATAATGATCAAATATATAATATTAAATTACACCAATAAAACACCATAGACTGTCTAATCATCCTGTTTTGTGCCAATAAAATACTTAGTGGCTTTGTGACCTTGAATAAGTTACTTAACATCTCTGGGCCTCAATTATCTTGCTTGTAAACTAGGGTTAATTTTAGCACTTGCCTTACAGATTTGTCATAAGGCTTAAAGGAAATCATTTATGTTAAGTGCTCAGACTAGAATCTGGTGTATAAGTCTGAATACATTACTCACCCTTTATTATCTCAGGGAAAGATGTGATCTTTGTATTTTCTCTGTATGAATAGGTTGACAATTGTTTTCTAAGAAAGGTGATGAATTTTGCTTTCAACATCCTCTACTTCAGCCTTCCCCTCTAATTATTCTAATACATTTATCAGATTTGCTTATCCTGAGAGAAAAAACAACTTGGCCCTAAAGAACTTAAATTTGGGGCAGTAGAGTTATAAATATGGGTTAATGCTTATTTTTATTAGAGGCTTCAGGTAAGAACCACCCCACCCCCGCCCCGCCACACACAGACAGAAACTATATATCTAACTACCAGCTGACAGGAAATAGAAAGAACAGAGGAATGTATTAATCACTCTACACCACAGGCATACTATCAACACAATCCAGTCTGTAGACAAATGACACTGCTTTTTCAACAAAAAGCTGTAAAGGAAAGATAAGAGAGGTGGAGGGGAAATTTTAGCAATTAAAAGACACTTAACAGACTTATCAGCCAGTCGCATAAATACTGACTGACTATTTGATATTAAGATATTATCATTAATTTAGTTTTATATGTGATAATCATTATCATGTGTGTGTATTTTAAGGACTTTTATCTTTTTTAGAGATGATACTAAAATATTTATAGATGAAATGATACGACAAATGAAATTTGCTTCAAAATACAGTGGGCTGGCTAGGGCCAGAGATGCAACACGAGTGGCCATGTGGTTGTTGAAGCTGGATGGTACCTTACATTATTTTCTGCATTTGTACTAGTTTCTCTACCTTGTAGGTTCTGAATAATTTCTACAGTGAAAAATTTAAAAATGTAAACAAGTCATAAAAACACATTAAAATTGATAATTAAAATGCTTACAGATTGGAAATTACAGTTTTTGTCTTTTATTCTAAAAGAAGCGTAAGAATTTGTATTTTTACACTTAGGGAAATCCAAGCCAGGTTTAACCTCATTTCTGCAGTTTGAAAGAGCACAACTAATACCATCCCCCTGCTCTGTTTTCTTTGTCCCTCATCACAAGAGGCAGAATTGACAGGGGTTATGTAAAAAGAGAGGCAGACACAGAAAATGAGGAAACGAAAGAAATAGAAGAAAAAGAAAAATGGATAATAAAACTCATTTACATGTGAAGAAAAATTGTCTGCAAAAAGCTTCAGATGGCGTTTTTGATGGAAAGAGAGAATGAAAGTGGTCACGGCAGGGGAGTGCCCAAACAAACATTCCTCCTTCACCTTTGTGCTTAGAGGCACTCACGTGTTAACACTCAGCCGGAATAATCACCACTTGTTTAAACTGACACCATCACAAGGATGATGAGCTTTTCACTCACACGGACCTCCACACTACTCAGTTTTTAGATGACATCCCTACACTCCTTCATCTTATAAACAGTTCTACAAAAAAAAAACATGTTTAGAAGGTGAATCTAGCCTATGTAATCTTTTTAGCAAAATACATAAAGAAATCTCAAATTTTTAGTTACTAGTAGTTCACTGAACAAAACCTGATCTCATCTAAGTTCATGTAAACCCTCTGTGTGAGTACATGCATGTGTTATGTTACTATCATGTTATTTTTACCCGATTATAAGCCAGGTATCATGATAGGTACTGTCCGATTTGTACAATCAACATAAAATGCTAATCACACACATAATGGTATCCAAGAATTTCAATTCAAACTAGCAATTCAACCCTCACTCAGCATCCAATAGAAACCTTTTTAAAAAAATTAGTGAAAAATTGCAGAAGATATTTCCATGTACAAATTCCTACTGGCTATTATTTTGTTTCAAAAGTGTGACTTCCCTTACAGTAAAAAAAGATTATCTCAATCAATATCTTAAATATTGGTTAAACAATATTTAAAACTGTGTACAATAAGTGTCAATTGCATAAGCATTAAAGAAAAACTAAATAACACAAGAAAACACAACAGACCTAAGAGCTAGGCAGTTTAACCAGAAGTAATATGATGATGAACCATTATTAGAGCAGTAAATATAAAGGATTTATGTCTAATATTCTATAATATTAAAATATATTTTAAGCAGTACATCTAATTTTCATACCTTCAATACTTTATTTGGAACTTCTCAATGGTCCCCTCTCCACCCTTTTTTGTAAGAAATCCAAAGTTAGAATACTTTAGAAGAATCTATGACCCTTTTCTACTGCTCTGATATATGAGGTCTGTCCAGAAGGCATCCAGCCATGTAATATGAAAAATAGAAACGTTTATTAAAGAAGATAAAAGATACATTGTACCTAGGACAATGATGCCTCAGTCCCCTTCAAAGTAGGCATCTTGGGACCTCACACAGTTCTCCCAATTGCCATCAGCTGCCCCATCGTATTTTCCTGAATCTCATCTATGGTCTGAAATCTCTTCCCTTTCAAAAGTGATTTTAGTTTTGGGAAAAGCCAGAAGTTGCAGGATGCCAAATCTGGGCTGTAGGGGGCGTGAGTCACCTGGCTGATTTGATATTCTGTCAGAAAACTTTGCACAAGACATGATGCATGAGTGGGTGTGTTGTTGTGATAAAGCTGCCAATCATGAGCTGCCTATAGCTCTGACCTTCTGAATTATCTGAATAGTTTTCACTGAGGAATGTTCCAGCGTAACGCAAAATTTGACGCAGATTTGTTGCTCTATGAGCTCAGTCATTTTAAATGTGACATCTACAAAGTACACATGCTCACTCAATAGCATCTACTGCCCCTATTGACTCAGAAAGTTATCATTGTTCACATATGCACATTCCAATCCACTCTCCTTGGCTGCCAGGTTACATTGCTGTCACGTAAACTGTTCTCGTTATGTTAACAATGACTGGACTCCTTCTGAACAGACCTCGTATTATAGTAGATTTACTTCAGAAAATGAACAATGCTGTGGCAAAAATAAATTAAATCACTTATCATCAATAGTTACTGGAAGAAAAGAAATAAAGCTGCACTAGCTTTTTTAAATTAAATGTTTGAGATTATATCTGCATGAAGACAGAAACAATGCACAATATTAATATTTAATATTATTTAATCATTCAAATAAACCTCTCCTATTTTTGAGCTTTCGCAGGTGTTTGTTTTAAATAGAAATCTTGCAAACTATTACTTACAGTATTGTAAAGCTTATCGAATTCTGCATATCTCCTGAAGACAAACCACTCACTGGTGCCCACTGAGACCAGAACTTTATAAACCTGTGAAAACAAAAATAATAAAATAACACAATAAAATTTGATTACAAAAAAATCATTAGCTATTTCAATATGTGAATAATCTTGCTTTCATAATCATGAAACTGATATTAGACGTTAATGTTTATACATGTTTCACCAAGATACACAGTATACCAACTAAAACACTTACTTTATCTTGTTGAGAGGTGATATTTTATTTTTAAAATGTTATGAAGTATTTCTGTAATTTTTAGAGAATAATATAGTGAACACCTATGTAGTCATTATTTAGATAATTCTAACATTTTGGCATTCTTGTTGCAGACTTTTTTCTCCAAGAATAAAACATTATAGAGTCAATTGATGATATTCTCTTCTATTCTTCCCCCATAATAATACCATTACCCAGAAATTATAAAGTATTTTCAAAAGTGATGCCTGGCACATAGTAAACACTCAATTACTAGTTTTTCCAGGTCATCTTTTACAGACTATATTTCAAACTAAGAATTTATCCTCAGATTTCCTACTACTACCTAACGTGTGCTTAACATTTTCATATACACATAGTTGCATATAACTGTAGTCAAAAACCCTATGAAGTAAGCAGAACAAACATTACACCCCCTACACTATGCATATGAGGAAATGATGGCCTAAAAAAGTTAGGTAGTTTGCTCAACTACACAGACTTGTCAGGCTAAGATCTAAATCTTCTAACTCTCCATGTACCAGAACCAGTATCAACAGTTATGATATAGAATCGACTCTCACAGTTGATTCCACAGATACTCTCAGATTATAATTTAATATACCAGTGTAGATAAAACTGTTTTAGACCCCCCAAATCTTGTATCATTTCTAAAGAAAAAAATAACAAGAATCCAGATTTACAAGAAAGGGCTGACTGATGTATGGCTTGGGTTATTGATCTCATCATATTACAGTATAAGACTAGGGGAAAGAGATAGGAGTTGTTTGGGTGTTTTCTTCAAATTAAAAAAAAATACTTTTATTTGCACAAATAATCACAAGATTTCACAGAAAGCAGTATAATGTTTATTATAATATGAAGTCATCTTACTGAGTTTTTAAAATACTTCCTTGTTGCCTGCCTTGCCCAGCAGAATGTAAGTTCCTTGAGAGGAAGGGCAAGGTCATTCTTACTATCCACTGTATCCCCACTGACCAGAACAGTGTCCAGAACAACAAAGAAACTCAGTGACAATTTGTTGAGCAGACACATGAAAGTACAATTCAGACTTGGTTTAAGTTAAGATGTCCTAGGATGCAAAGCAATTCTGTAAAAGCTTCACAGTATGGAGCTATACACAAAACATATGAGAACTACCTCTGCCATGGAAAACAGAGGACACCTGAGATGACTCGCTGCCAATATTTGCTACGTATGAACTTCAAACATGGCAGGAGGTTATGCCCTTGTAGGAGAGAATGCCCCAAAGGTAAAAACAAGAACAGAGAAGAAGGAAACCTTTCATACACTCCACTATTTTATCCAAGGCACACTAACCTTCTGTTTGCCATAAAAGTGATGTTTCTAAAATTTGCTTATATGAATGTGGAATAAATGCACAATGTTTGTATAGATATTACTACAACACAGAGACTAAGGGGAAGCAAATCACCAGATATTACAATGGCTTTGCTCTGGGTTCGGTGCAGGGTGTGGAGGTATTAAGGAAGGGAGAACAGAGGAACAGAGGAGAGAAGGGCTATTTCCAGCTCCTGGCCTGGGACTTTAGGGGAAAACCACCATAACCCCAGTTAATAAGGCAGGGTGGAGTGGTCAGACACAGAGTTTAACTTCTCAGTTTTCTTCCACTTCCATGTGAAATGGACTCTGAGTTGAAAGTCACTTGTCATGGGGCACCACTGGCAGGGGCCAGGTGACCCCCTGGTCTGAGGATGAAATAAACCACTTGATTCAGGAGCAGGCAAAGGGTGGGCTCTACAGCCTTAGAGAGCCAAGGGGAGGCAGTGAGTCATCACTTCCCTGGCCAACATAACCAAAGAACAGGTAACAAGTCAGTTCATCAACTGAAGGCATCAGCAGTGGAATGCCAGCAAAATGCCCAGGGTTGGGCCAGGTCGGGCATAGCTGGGTGTTTACCAGACGAGTCACTCCATACCTGGAATGGCAAAGACAGATGTAGAGGGATGACAAAAATGCAAGGGCCTTCAACCAGGCTGCTGGTACTGTGAGGTCAAATACAACGAAAGGGCACTGTGCTCCTCCCATAAACCATGATGCCAAGTGGGAATGTATGTTCATTAAGAGAAAGAGCAGAATGGAGACAGCCTGGGCATTTTTACTTTAAAAAAGTACTTAAATTTTAGCTCAAACTGATTATGCTTAGCTCAAACAGAACTGGGTTAAATGGGTTCCTTTATATCATTCAGTGGGTGGAGGTTTATAAGGAAGACCAGGTCAGTTACAGACAAGATAAATGACATTTTTTCAGCATCAGGAGGGCAGGAGACCTCTGTATATACTAACAGAACTAATGGAACTAAATACGGTATTATACATGTCATCACACTAACTAGAAAAGTGACTCTTCTCCAATAATAGTTGCTGATACACTGATTCAGCAAATATCCTTTGGGTTTGTTCTTTATAAAGCCCTACAGTAGATCCTCCAGTGATAAAAAGTAAAATTAGAAATGGGCTTTGCCTTTAGGGTGAAGAAAGAGATAAAAAAATGGATTATATTATTTTTAAATTGAGGTAGAAAATTAATAAACATCATAAGAAAGATACTACATATATTTCAAGAAAGATACTGTAGCAATTTCAAGATAGTGGTTCTTAACATGTGGTCACTGACTTCGGGTCCATTAACCCCCTGGCAGCGCACATAAAATTATGGGCATGTGTCACAGATCCATGTTCCTGAATATTTTCCACTGAGAAAGTACCATACTCTTCTCCAAGTGCAAAATTCTGCACTGAAAAAGAAACTGACTTCCATTATAGTACACAGGGAAGAGGGTGAAGGAGATAGCATTTGAAAGATACCTAAAATCTGGATATGTGAAGATAGGGAGAGGATGCTCTAGGTTAAGAAAGAACAAAAGCAGAGTTGAAAATATCCTCTATATTCCATTTTCCCCATATGCTTTATGCTGCATACTTACAGTAAACCTCTTCTTTTTCTCTCTGTGTTCATCAGAGCTGGGAATGCTTACACTCGGGCAGCTTTCCTTGTGGTCCATGGTATAACTGCTTTGGGTATACGGCCTCGAAAGGACACCAGAAAAATGAGTCCCAAGAAACAGTCAGCAGCGGACAAACCCAGTCGGCTAATCCAAAACATAAAACTTCTCAAGGTAATGTTCAGATTCCATCATGCAACCTTGACCAACAGAAAAGAAAAATGATTAGCAAAGGAATTTTAAAATACCATGATCCATGATTCCTTGTTCACAGGACCGATTTCATCTTTACGTTTGATCATAAGTCTCAGGGGGTGGTAGGTCCTGCTGGTACTGAATTATGTACGAGTCTGAATGTCTGTTTGTGCCCTATTGTGCACGGCCCACGGAAGCACAACTATAGGAGAACATCACGTCTCAGGGCTCCCCTTTGGAAGGGACAAGAAGATATGATATTACGTGGCATCAGAAATAGAGAAGGAAAGAGCTGGGGGGCAGGAGAAGGTGTTTTATACAAGGTGCCCAGGGACATGTAAGCATGCATGCACAACAGCAGGCAGTTAGGTATAGAAATCCAGTCTGCAAATCTGGGCCAGAGATCTGTTTGCAAACTGTGCTAGACATCCTCCATTTGCCCTTCCGTATCTAGTACCGCTCTTTCTCCACACCCTGCCACATGCCAGAAGACTGACCCCAGTGGACCTCAACCAAAGGCAGCCCACCTACCACCCTGCCCTGGTTTGGTGCACCAAATGCAAGACAATAGCGGGAGAAGGAAGGGCAGGGAGAATGAGATGCTAAAGTATCTATTCCCCCTGCTCCCTTCCTAACAGGCAGTGGTTTCTCTGTCTAAGGCCACAGTTCCTACCTGATGGCCCCTCTTTCACAGCTACAGTGGAAGGCCTGGGAGCAGTAACAGCTTCCAAACACTATTAGTAGAAGGGGTGCTTCCCCATGCCCCGCTGGTTCTTACCCCTGCCCAGGATAGCTCAGTAAATAGGCCTTTAGTTAGATTCCCTTCCATTACTTTTGAGTATTATGTGACTGATGCAGTAATTACCACCAGGAATGACCCCAGGAAACAGACCCTCAAAAATAGGATGTACATTTGATGAATGCCCTGATTGCCTTCCTATGGAGGGTGGGGATAAGGAACTGATCACCTGGTATACAGGGATATCACAATCACTCAAATTCCCTCCCACATCCCAGGACAGAGTATAGGTGGTAGGCAAGATGCTAGAAGGCCAAGGGGGTGATGAAAGTGTTAATTTCAAAGACTGTGACCTGGGCTGGGCTGCTTCTGGTTGTCTCTGAGAATGTGCACACAGATGACAAATTGAAAGTAATGAATTCCCAAGTAGATGGATAAAAACTACACGGCAGTTAGATTGTTTTTCCCATATGGCTGCTAAGCTGACAGCACTAAAGATCAAGTCCAGAGTTTGATGGTAAGGTTTGCAGAGCCAGTTAAACATGCAACCCTGAAGACTCTCTTATGCTAACACTAGGGCATTGGCTGCAAAGGAGAATGATCTTGAATCGTAGATGCAGGCACTTGGGCAAACACAATGAGGTTAAGAATGCTGAACTCCATATTTAGCTGAACATCCCTGTTAAAACAACTTACACCCCTGAGTAATCATCAGCATCCCAAACCCTGCCCCCTTTAAAGCCTTTGAAGTTGTTTTACAAAGGGATGCCTTGCTCACTAGGGGAATTCTGCTCACTGCCTACTGCCACCACCCCTCATTGCCCCATAACAGTAGTTAGATCCCAAAAGAACTCAGAAGGAAGTTCTATTCTGGAAGCTTATTCTGGAAGGAGAATGCTGTTATACTAAAACATTTGCATAATCTCAACAATTTTTACCAACAGGAGTCTGTGAAGCACATATGGGAGTCCATTCAAAGAATGTTAGACTAAATACAAGGCTACTGTGACCCTATTCACAACCACAGTGTATCCCATCAGTCTTTCTCCAGACCTCCTCCAAGAGGGACCTGCAGCCATTCACAAGGGTGACCATCTGCTGGGGAATGGGAAATGTGTATCCTCCCTAGGGTTACTGGGCACTAGCTCTGAACTGATGCTAATCCCTGGAAACCCAAAACATGGTCCACCAGTCAGCAAAATGCAGAGATACAAAATCACTTGCCTAAGCCAGGATCCAGCTAACAGGCAATAGAGTTAGGATTCAAATTCAAATCTGTCTGACTCCAAAACCAATGTGGACTTGTTTGCTATACTGCACTATCTCTCCTTTAAGTATGGTTTCTCTTTCCTTCAAGCTAAATCAAACTGGCAACCTAATAATATTTAATACTTAGTAGCTAAGCTTATTACAAGCCAGACTGTGTTCTATGTGCATTAATCTGGTTGCTGCTCTCAAAAGCGCTACCTACAAAGAGGAAACCGAGGAGAAACTGAAGCATAAAAAGGTGGAAGTGGAGTCAGGATTTGAACCCCAGTGGTTCGCCCTTGGACTTTTACCCACTGTGCCGCACTGCCTCTACAACATATATGTACTCTAAAGAGTCCTCTGGGGAGCAATGAAGAAGGTTCATAAACTTATTTTTAAGTAATTACAACTGAAATTGTGAAAAAGAAACCCTGATATTACTGTAAATTTAATGTATGGTTATTCTGTAAAACTGAAGCAATTTAAATTCTGCAAAGTCATCTTATAGTCAGGCAGCTAAATAAAACAGAATGAAAAGAGGGCTGATATATGAACCCCCACAACTACCAAAAAAAACCCCAGAAAGCTATGTCATTCACATGGAAATAAACGTTGGTGCTTTTGGGGGGTGGCTCACAGGTAGGTCAGGCTTTTCCAAGGAGAATCGCAGAAAGAATCTGCATTCATTCTGCTGGGGAATCACAGGATAATCTTGCAGGTTGGCTCCCAGGGCAGCTGGCTTGCCTAGGAGGAGGTCCCTAGGAGACTAAGTTCAGCTACTAACCCAGAATGGAAGAACTAACTAATGTCCAGCTAGTGAATCAACTCAGACAAGCCCAAGAAGACAAAAAGAAGCCCTGGCCAGGTTGGTTAGATCACTGCCCCAATATGCCAACATGTGTGGGTTCAATCTCTGGTCAGGGCACATACAAGATTCAATCATGAATGCATAAATAAACAGAACAACAAATATATGTCTCTCTTTCTCTTCCTCCCTCTCTCTAAACATCAATAAAAATTTTTTTTAATAAGAAAAAAAAAGCAGATCAGATGAGAAGAGAATTTTCAGATGGCAGCCAGATCTTAGGAGGGGTGGTGATTTGCAAGGGTAATATAATAGCTGGGAAATATACTTATAGCCGTTCCTATCAGGGGTTGAGACATTTTGGTTGTCATAACTTGGAGGATTGCTATTAGGTACATACCACAGAGAATGCTAAACATCCTGCAATGCACAGGACAGCCCCTACAACAGAAATTTATCTTGCCCAAAATGTCAATAGTGTTGCAGCTGAAAAACTAATATTTATTGAGCGCTAATGCCTGGCATTGTTCTAAGAGCTTATATCTAACACATCAGTTAATCTTCACAGGAACTCGTGAAGTATCATTATCCTGGTTTTACAGATGAAGAAACCTAGGCTATGAGGAGTACTTTCACATGGTCACAGAGCTTTGGGTGGCAGCACTGTGATGTGAACAGAGCTCCGACCTGAGAGCCCAGCTTGGACATGTTGTCCCTCGATTTCTTACGGTGCTGCTGCATACATCCCTTCTTCTAAATCAACTGTGGGGATACAGAGTTGAAGAAAAGGGAGCACCAAGTGTCCATTAGCAATTGGGTGGCAGAAAGACAACCATGCACAAGAAAAGCAGTGTTCCAATTCTGCTGCTGGGGTTGGGACAGATTTGTGCAGCACTATGTCAGAAATGGCCCGTCTTCCTCTCTTAAAACATCACACGTCAACATCTAACCAAGAGCTCGGCACAGAGTGGTGTCTGAGTTGTCGGTTCCATCACATGGACAACCAAGGGCTACATCGTGAAATAAAAAGGACACAAGAGAGGATGCTATCTCAGGATATGGTCTTTTAAAAAAGGAGAGGAAGGTAGTCTTTTTTAAAAAAGCATTCATAGATCTAAAATCTTTTATTGGAGGGAAGCGGTTATAAAAAGTAGAAATGTAGGTGAAGCTCAATGATAGAAAACTTTCCAAATTCATGTTAGGTTAAACTTTTATTGAAAATAATCTTTAAAATAGATGAACATTAGTTAAGACTTTTTTAAAAAAGCACTTCTTTCTTCATCACTGTGCCCATCTTTTTGTCCATTGTATGCAATTATGATCCTGAATCTCATCCACCTTTCTTTCAGAAAGCAACCAATCAATCAATCAAAAGATTCTTCTGCTTTTACTTCTAGAACATAAGCAGAGAGGTTCTGAATTCCATTTCCTTCCCCCATCATGAAGACTGCTTGGTACTGATTAGTGGACCCTACCCAAGTCACAAAGCAGATAAATTCCTAAGCACCAGTATGCACTCTGATCTCATATGGCAGAGAGACAGGTATTCAGTGATTCACACTAACGCATAAAGGAAAACTAGAAACAAGCCTGCTCCAAAAGGAAGGAGACAGGCTTGGAAGAGCTACAAGTTTTCTTCAGCAGGGGGACAGGACTAGGTGCTGGGTGTTTAGGAGCAAGAGTCCCAAAGGAGAGAGGTGACAGGGCCAGTCAAGGAAGAGACAAAAGAAAACCCACATAGTCCCTGGGCATGTCGAGAGGAATGGTATGAGGCCAGGTTTGGAAACTGGGAAATGACCCAGAGAATAATAAAAGAATTGGGGACGTGGATGGGACAAGAATTATTGCTGAGAAAAGAACAGGCCAGGTGGGTGAGTTTCTTTCTAAATTACATTAAAAGTACCTTCCCAGGAAACGCTGACCGCAAACAAACTGGTTATTTTATTAAAAGGCTACTGTTATAGTAAATAATCTGTATCTGTTTAGTTCTGCCTCTCAGAATACTAGCTCCACAGACACCCAAAATGTTTCAGTGGAAACAAAGCATATCTTTGTTATATCTGTAAATTAAGTCCATTGCATAAGAGATTAAAAATCTAACAGGATCTGCCAATAGAAGATACATAGTAACCTTCTCCCCCCACATACATCACATGATGAATCAGTTATAACTCTTCCTGTTTTCCTTTCTTACTAATATATCCTTCCTCTAATTCCCACCCCACCCCACCCCCGTTTGATTTTTCCCTCATTCTGTCATCACAAAGCAGTCCTAGTTTTTCCTAGATTTATCCATCTCTTACTTGATATACCTTTTATGTGTCCTGATTCTTGATAAAGAAAGTGATATAAAAATTAAAATAAAATATGTACAAAATATACAATGCTGGGATACAATATAGATGAATAGACAGCACCCAACAATTCCACAGCAGTGTCCAAGAACCCCAACAAAGGTCTGTTGTTTCCCTGAAACTGGCTCCACTTTATTACATACATCTAAGGAAGGGACTGAGCAAGAAGGAAGTATGTGCTGACAGCTCTTTGTTTTCCAATACTAGAGTCAAAACTGCGAGGATAAGAAGGAATGGCTTAATTTTACTCCAACTGATAACATGCCCCCTGCTGTTTGCAGAACTGGCAGGGTAGAGAGGGTAAGTGCGGCAGCGATGCTCTGCTCTTTCTTCGACCTCCCGAGGTCACCACCCTGGGTTCCTAATCACCACAATGCCTGCCCTCTTCCTGGCTTCCAGAGCTTTTCCACTGGTAGTCGCACTCCCAGCATAGTTTCCAGGCAGATGTGAACACAGAATACTCTCAAGGATGATTCCTGGAGGACTGTGACCACTGGCAGAATGATGGGAGGATGGGTGATTATATGAGGCAAGAGGAAAAGTGAAGGGGGATTCACAGAGAAGTGGTAGTGGTAAAATCCTACAAGCCCCAGGAAGCCTAGGGGAAAGCTGGTTCTGACTGAGAAGGTTTGGAGAATTCAGGATAAGGGGCACCAAAAACAAAAACAAACCACAGATGACAATCACTATCACATTACGGAGTCTCTTGGGAGAACCTCCAACCTGATATCTCTTCTTCAATTCCAACCCTCTTCCAATCCATTCTTCTCACAGTACAGAGTGATTTTTTTTAATCACTGTACATCTGATCATTTTACTCCTTTGCTTAGATTCTTTCCGTGGCTTCCCACTGTTCTTAGAATAAAATCCAAACTCTGAATTGCTGCTAACAGACAAGCACCCACATGGCCTAACCCTTCCCTCCCTCTCCAGCTGCATCCCACCAGAGCCTCCTGCCCCTCTAGGCACTCACTGCTGCCACAGCAGCCCCTGCCCTGTCCTCTCACACACTGGGCCCTGTCCCATCTCCACTCTCTTGCACCTGTGTCCCCTCTGCGTCAAATGCTTTTTCTTCAGCTCTTCACATTGAGACTTTTGTTCAAATGTCACTTCCTCTAACAAGGCTTCATCATGACTGCCCTAACTGAAGTGCTCCTTCTCCAAATTAATCTTCTGTCATCATCCCGTGTGTTTTCATTTCAGCATTTATTACCATCTCTGATTGCATATTGCTTATTTATTGAAGATTTCCTTGACTAGAGTGTAGAAACTGACTTATTCATTGTCATGCACTTAGTAGGCCCCAATACACATTTGTTTAACTTATTCATTCAACAAACAGGTAGAGAGAGACACTTGGAAATTCCAATTTGCCCAAGTATGTAACTGGGCAAAGTCACCTCTGGTTCATCATTCCTTTATCAATCTCCTGAATCATCAATTTTCCCTATTTACTAGGTCAATTCCATTATTATACATATGATTATATTGTAGTATCTTAGTAAAATTCTCCTTAAGAATATAAATATATTTAACAGATACTTAAACTATGCTTACCATGTGCTAGGGATACATAATTACTTTGTGTTCCAACATTAGTTATTTGTGTGAATAATCCTATCTGATAACACCCTTAACCAAAGGCTTTTTCAAAACAAAGAGAACTCAAGGTAAACACAGATGCTTATACAGTGTGATAAAGAAAACTTCACTTCGAAGCAAATATTTGCTTTCAAAATTCTTCTTCTGATAGTGAAATTTTACTGGGTAGCAAAATAGAAGAAATTTCCTAAAGGAGAAAAATTGTAACCAATTATATATTTAAATTATAGTAGAATTTTACCTTAAAGTTCTAACATTCTGAAAATTACAATCTTTATATATATTTTTCTGACTAACTCTTTCCTATCAATAGAAACAGCAGCTTCATCGCAGGAATGGTAAAATACATTTAGATAATAACTGTAAGTACTCAAAATTAAGTACAAAAAAAAAGTAAGTTAAGCTAATGTGGGCCCTCAACTGGGAAAACCCCAGCTGAGGTTTGGGAAACAATAAGAAAAAGAAACAATAAAATTAAATTACAGAAATGCCTATATAAGTTTTAAAAACAAGTTTTAATCTATCAGGGAAAGTAAAATAAAAACATTCACTCCACTGGAATATGTACAAGGATATGTTTGTAATAAAAAATGAAAGAAAGTATACTAAACCAAATGCTGGCATCAAACCTAATAGAACAGGAAGCTTCAACAGTAGCCCAATTTGAGTATTTTATATCTATTACCTTCTGGCATATGTCCTCTCCATATATTCAGGAAAATAAATGAAGAAAGGAGTATGAACATTGTATTATTTTAAACGATGAAGGGAAAGAAGGCAAGCTACTCCTGCCTCCCAGAAAGAGAACATTCAGTCCTATCCAGCTCAGAAAACAAAGTAGGGCGACAGGATTATTTGTGCCAAGGGATGCAAAAATGAAATAAACCTTCGGAATGATACCCCACAGGAAAATCCAAAGCTGTGTGCTGGAAGTCTGTCTTGCCCTGTTGGTTTCCTGAGTTAGTTTGTTGTATTTTCAAACTCCCACCTGCCAACCTTTATGGATGTTGGGTATATTACTCTCCCTACACCTTCTGTAAATCCAGTCTCAATACCTTTATTTGTATCTTTTTATTTAGTACTGAATTTCCCTTCCTTCTTCCTTAATTGTCCATGTAGTAGGAATGATTGTAGAATCTCAATATTTAATGTTAAAGGCCTATCAAATAGAATTTTAAATTCATTTATATTTAAAAAACCAGTTAAGTGGGATGGGGTGATGTGTCTTATATTTCTTTAAAAAAGTAACTGGAATTTGTAGGTACATGCTTTTTGTCCTCCAGGAGCTTATATGTAGCAAAAACAAAAGACAAAGGCCCAAAGAATCACAATTCAAAATAGACTGTGATAAATTCTCTAAGAAAGCTATGAAAAACCAGGAAAATCACTTCCAGCTGAAAGTATCTAGATGTTTAGAATGGTGGAGACATGTGAGGAAGGTTTTGAAGGCTGGGCACACAAAACAGAAAAGACAGCACAGTTCTTGGTACAAACAGGGAAAGCCATTTGTCCAGTTTGTCTGAATTCCTACCCACTTAGGAGAAAAGACCTGCTCATCAATAAAAACAGAAAGAGAAAAGTGGATTCGAGATCATGTAGAGAACTCTGAATGCCACTGGATTTCATTCTGCAGGTGAAGATGTGAAAACCCTCTGAAAAGAGAATTCAGAGTAAGGGCTGTAGGTGTACAGAGGGTACAGAATCAGAGAAATGGTAGAGGGATTGAAGAGACAGGGGCTTGGCCTCCATAGGAATGACAGTGTGCCAAAAAAAAAAAAAAAAACCTGAAAGGAGAAATAAGTCAACAGCTATTTCATGTGGGGGGCAAGGTAGGAGGGATTAATATTGCCTCCAGGTTTTATTACTGGGTAACCAGGAGAAATAGAAATAGGGAAAGGAGAAAACAGAGCAAAATGAGAGCAAATCGACTAAGGACCATATTTTGCCATGTATAATGTGCACCCACGTTTTTGGCCCAAGCTTTCAGGAAAAAATCTTTTGTTTTAATTTTTTAACTCAATTATTTATTTATTTATATTTAGAAACAAAACTGATTATCATTTTGGTATGGATTATACTTTTAACATACAAGCATAAATAAAAAATTAAAAACATTTATATAGATACAGAATTAGTACTACCCATGTATAATGCACATCCTTATTTTTCCCTCAAAAATTTGGGCAAAAGAGCATGCACTATACACGGCAAAATACGGTAATTACTAGCCCTAGCTAGAAATGTCTGCCTCAGATCCAGGCGTTTGACACCTTCTGGTGGCAGGCACTAATTCCTAGGCACTTAGGATACAGTGGAGAAAACAACTGGCAAGCACCTCTGCCCTCATGGAACTTACCTTCTATTGGCAGACAATGGATAATAAACAAGTAAATCGACAGATAAATATATATTACAAGAAAAGTGGGGTTGCATAGGATTTTAAATAGGAGGGTCTGAGATAATAACATCTGAGCAAACACCTAGAGGTGAGGGAGTGAACTATGCAAGGAATGAGGGAAGAGTCAGCAACTAACACACCAGTATCTCCATGTAATTTCATTCCATGATACTTTTGAAGTTGACAGTGACTACAATACATCTCTTCTGTGACCCAGTCCTATTTCCCTGGGCAAGTATTCAGTGTCCCACTTCCTGACTCTTTCCTACCCAATCAAGAAAACTTCATCAATAACACTGTGATAACTGCCTACTAGGTCAATTTGTTTATACTGGCTGTTTACATTCCCTACAGAAGAGAAAGGGCTGCATTTTAACACAACAAAACCAAAGCACTATTAGAACATGTTTGTACAAAGCTTACAGAGACAATCATTTTGTTCTCAAAGCAATAATTGATGTAGTAACTTTGAGACTTGTGATTTAAATCAAAGATGTTGAAAAATGATTATGAATCATGCAATTAAGCTACCAAGCAGGATGTTGCTGAGAGAGAAAAAAAAATTCACAGCACCATAATACTGTCAAAAATAAAAATAGTACTATCATCAAAACCAGAAGTAAGACCATCCTTTGATTTTACAATTTTGTTGCTCAGCAGAGGTGAATTCTAGTCTATCTGCCATTTATTGGTTCTGGGTCTTTGGGCCTTATCCCTATCTGTAATGGGAGTCTGGTCTGATTTTTCAGATTCCCTTCAATTCTGAGGTTCTATTGGGCAAGTTATGGTTTCTGCGATGTTTAGTTTATTTATGTATTTGGCTACTCTTATTTACCTCATTTTGCAGTAATAGTACAAATAAGCACCCATCCAAAATGGCACAGCTTACAAGTTATAAAGTAATATGAACTTCTTTTAAACGAACCTACCAGAGTTTGGTGCTTAAAATGAGGCTCCACTCTAAAAGTCCTGCCTTTTTTCATCCCCCTTTGAGAACAACACGCAAGGCTCAGATTTCTGTATCACTGGATTTGATTTGGAACAAGGTGGATGAGAGTATCTTTAGTATGAGACAAAAGTCATGAGACTTTTTCTGGTGAGACTCAATATTCAAACTGTTCCAAACGAATCCCTGAGCATTTATAGCAATATTTTTGCGGGAAAAGGTGACAACTTTGAAGATTAATGCCCACGTGAATACATAATAAATAGCCAACGTTATAGTGGGCTATTGTTGACCCTAAGTATTCTTCATTTAATCTTCATAATAATCCCATAAGAGTGGAACTATTATTATCCACCTTTCACATAAGCAGAAACAAAGGCATAGTGGAGTTAAGCAAATGGCCAGAGTTTTCACAATTAATAAATAGATTCAAACCTTGGAACTCTAGCTTCAAAGCCTGCGCGCTTAATATCTGCGATACACTGCCTGTGTACACCCTGATGTCCTTGTTTAACTAACAGTCCCATTACTAGCCTCACTCTTCCCGCAAACTGAGTATCAGTGAGTCAAAAAAAAGCCGCACCGCAAGTTCACTATCGAGTGTCTCCTACAGTCCTGAACCACGAACTAGAAATATAAAGAATACAAAATCTGTGCAGTTCCTGAGGTCTCTCCACCTTTGGAAAGAGGTGTGTGGTGCAACGCAAATGTCTTCCATCCCTGAGCAAATGCCGTGAACAAACGCTGCAAAGCTACCGCCCTACCGGGTGTACTCCTCCCATGGGGAATTCACGCTAGGAGCCGCCAGCCTGCGCCCCGTTCTCCTAACTCGGCACTGAAGTGGCACCTGGGCGGTACAGCCAAACCACACCTGCATTGTATGTGCCTGCAGAGTCCCTCCAACTACCCTGTGAGCCACCGGGACCTCTCCCCACACTTACCTTCGGGACCTGCACGCAGCATGTGGTCAGTGGGACGCGCTGCCACAGCTGCGCCACACTGCACAGCGCGCTGCCTCTGCTCCCCAGCAGCACTCGCCACTGCTCCCCACTCCAAGCCCCGCCCCCGATGCAGGCCCCGCCCCACCAATCAATGGCGCCTTCTCACCGGCGGCCCCGCCAAAAGATCGGGGAAGGGCTTATGCTCTCTCAGCTTCGCCCCCTGAACACTGGTAGGCCACGAACCCTAAAGGAGCTGTGGACAAGGTGGGTAAGGAAGGGCCCAAATAATGTGGGAAGGACCTGTGGGATCCTGAACCCTAGAGGGAGAAGGGCAGAGCACAAGCCAAGGAAACCAGGAAAAGGAGAGAAACAGCCACAGGGGTAAGATGAGGAAAGAGTCTTGGGAAGAAAAAAGGAAGGCACCTCCCCAGATTTCAGCTAAGGTGTAGGACTGGGTGCGACACCTTACACAGCTCACTTTTTCAAGACACTAGCTACGCTCATTCTTCTGCGGCAGGATAGGAGTCACACTCGAATTCAGGAGACCCAGTCTGCCCAGGTCAAGTTGGGCATTAATGCCCATGTGTACTAAAAGGCATTGTGACTACATACATGTACGGCTAAAGGGGAAAGAGTCCAACCACTCGTTAGGAATTATTTTAACCATTGGTGTATGATTTTGAAAAGTAAAAAACTGTCCAAGGAATCAAGTCAATAACTAATTTAATTATGGTGGGGAAACTAGTACTAAGAGGCCAGCCTACCTGCGTGACCTTAAGGGAAGTCACAAAATCTGAAGACCTCAATTTCCTTACCTGTAGAATGAAGAGATTAGGCCAGATGACTTCATGACCTCTAAATGTCCTTCCACACTGCATTTCATCCTGTCAGACTCCACAGGACTATAGGGAAAGCACTGTCCAGTTAGGAGCCATAAAGAGAAATTGGGAATTTTTAGAAAAAGCATCAGAGATCTCTTCCATCACTTCATTCAAGCTCTCCTTTCTGGTTTTTCTATTTTTAATAACAACAACACTCTTGTCCTAGCTCAACACTCTTGTCCTTGGCTCTTCTTCTCCCTCAATCCTCACATTTAGTCACCAGGTCCTTGGCTTTCTGTATTACAGACTCTTCAATGACCCTTCCCATTTTCATTGCCATCTCTGTATAAAGTACAAATTTTAAAAACTCAGGATCTTGGATCTTACCCTCACCTACTTTTTCCACCTAATCTCTAACTATTCTCTGTGTACATATCTGTGGGTCAGACTGTCTCCTCGCTGTATAGTATCCACAACATACAACCAACATTCCCACTACTGAACATTTACACCCAAATGCTTCCCAGCTCAGAATACCTCTCCTTGGTCCTAGCTACCTGTCCAGACTACAATAGCTCATCTCAGGGGCCCCTTTGTGCAATATAATGCTATAATATTTAGGATCTATACCACTCAATGGGCACTTAACAGGATGACCTTGTTTTGTATTTTCTACTATTTATAATATTTATCTCCAAACTAAAGTGTAAGCTACTTACTGGATGTCCCAGGTCCCAATCAATCAGGAATGAAAAAGCTACTTTCAATATCTCAAAAAGCCAAAAAAAATTATGTACTCATCTACAGTTAGGCTACCTATAATAGTTAAATTCTCTGTTTTTGTCTGAAATTGTATGACATTGAAGTAACACTAGTTACTTCATGCTAGCCAAAGCTTTGATGGACAGTTGTATGTGACTGATTCAAGAAAGGGGAAAATAAATTAGCATTAAATAAGACTTGTTTGGAAGGCCAAATCATTGACATTCATGGAAATGCATTAAAAAAAAAGTAACCTACCCATTCTTTGTCCCCCATTGCTCAAACAAGTGATAATCCCATTGTAAGTACTTAAAAATATATTCATGAGTATATAATTATTTTCTGCTTTCCTTAAACTCTCTCCCTTGCTATAATTAAAATGCTGATTTTTTTTGTTTTTCATGAAAATAAGACTGTAGGAGTTTCACTTCGAATTTCAAATAAATTCTGAAGAAAAAAAATAAACAAGAATCACATAGCACATCTTGGAGTTGAACTAGCAAAGCTTTTAGTTGGAAGCATTTTCTCAAGCTGTTGAGATTTTGCTTCCTGGCAATTGTCATCAGTTTGGCTCCAATAAACTCATAAAAAGTTCTTATAGGTTTGGACATTTTTGTTTAATTCTCATCTGAAAATATGTTTTTTTTATTGATAAGAGAGAGAGAGATCAATCAGTTGCCTCCCATATTCACCCCAACGGGGGATCTAACATGTGCCTTGAATGGGGATTGAACCTGCAACAAACAGTTGGGCCAGGGTGGACATTTCTTACATTGACACTACTTGGTGGAGGGTGGCAGGGTTCCATGGAAGTCCACCTAGGACTATCTTGCAGAACTGGACCTATGCTTGGTACCAGCAGCAGCCCATTGTGCCCCACTGGCTCCTTGTTTTGCATCAGGTGGACTTAGGTGAATTTCCCTTGGAATTCTGGACCTCTCTGTTTTAAGCTATTTTTTTTAAGATTTTATTTTTGAGCCACACCAGCCAGGGTGATTTTGAGCTGATTTTTAGAGTCCTTGAGGTGGAACTAAAGGTTACAATTTGAAAGAACCCAGGCTAAGGAAGGACAGAAGGAAAAAAATGGGTGGCTGGTTTCTAACTTTGGCTTTTCTATTGGAATTGCTTTCTGAGAGTCTGAACACAAACCTTTTGCTGGATAAATGGGGGCCTGAACTAGTTCAGCTATGAAGATAAGGAGCATTTTCTCCTTCCAGCCCAAATCTTGGGTATTCTTATGTGACTAAGAATCTTTGTAGAGGTGTCAGGGGGCATCCCCCACAACATGCAGGATACCCATAGGGAATTCCAACTTTAATTCATTAGCTGAATTGTCTAGGACACGCACATTATGGTTGGTTACCTAGTGCTCTGAATCCTCATGGCCATATTAGACAGCCAAGGAGAGAAACTGAGACATGTAAGAAGGTTGAATGTGACTCAGGAGGTGACAGCCCCTTGGAGCTCAACCCATAAGTAGCACACTTCAACCCACTATACAATATCCCTAGAAATTTGTTCAGACTCTGCAGATCTCACTAAAATTAACATAAGAAATCATGCCTCCAAGGCCCAAAACTCCCATTCCCAGCCCCCATTACTACTGCGGATACACAATAAATAGAAAGCCTTTATTTGTAAGTACTTACAGAAACAGGAGGATTTAACCAGAAATATCAACTTAAGATGGCCAAAATGAAGGGAGTTTTTTGGCACCTAAATTAATTTTTGCATGGAAAATTAGAAAATGCCAACTCTAAAATAAGTTGAATGAATAGGAAGTATGTCTTGATTGGAAATTAGAAGCTTTTAGAAGGAGAACAGATTAAATTCTCTTTTCTAAAAGAAGTTAATAAGAACTTTTAGAGCCTGTCTCTGAACTAAGGAAGGCTTCTGAGGCTGT
>PVIA01001749.1:87019-110603 GCA_004024845.1 Tonatia bakeri
GACAAACAAACAGAAATTCTGGCAGCTTCCTTTGGAGAAAATCAGCTCAGGCAGAGGAGAACAAACAATTATAAACATTCCTTGAACTAGAACAGAATTAAAGAATCTACCTAAAGTTTTCCCCTACTTTCTCCAGGACCCTGATGGATTCACAAAGGAATTTAGTTCAACTCTTAGAACATGTGACCTTGGATATTCTGAGCTATTCCAAGTAATATACCTACTGGTTTCTGGGAGCAAAAGTAAAAGAATCACTAAATGAGGTTTGCTGAGAACTCTTGTAGAGAAGTCTTTTTTTATTGTAGAAAGCAAGTTCACCTTAATAAGGATTATAGGAAACTGAAATGGGACTTAGAAAGAGAAAAGAAACAAATACGCATAGGGCTGCTCTGAAAATTATAAGGGGGTGTTTCCCCTTCTCCTTACTAATAGTTTAGGAGAAATTAAAATGACCATAAAAAGGGGAAATTATTAAGGTCCTTGCAGATACTGGGGCTACTTTATGGACATGTATAAGCAAACAGAAAAGATAGTTATGGACTCTTCTCTATTTATGTTCCTCATTCTGTTGAGTCTCCACTGAATTCTCATCACACTCAACTAGGTAAATTTTCAGAAACTTGTAGTCTCCTTTAGCCAAAAGCTCTCCCTATACTGCTCCTCAGCCTAAGATCTACTTCTTTTGGTAAACACGGCCTTTCTTCTTATGAAACAGTCACCAGTTGCCCTATGAGTCTGGAAGAAGGGACATGAATCAACTTTATTAAAAGGAGGCATTCTACATTATTATCAAGGACTCATTAACCAGCTTATAGGGAGTGATAAATTAGTAACTTTCATTTCACAGTGCACTCCTAGGAGACAAAAACTTCAAAGACCCTTACAACCAGGAAATTTTTGTCCATTAGAAAAGACATTAATTAAAGACTCTCTCCAGCATCGTTGGAAATGGCCCTATCAGGTGCCTAACTGTGAGTGGACATCTGCCCCTGTTTCTGACACTTGCCTCCCCCTACAGCAGGGATCAAAGACTTCTGGAGGATGAGAAGACTTTGATATCAGAGACAGACAGCCTTCCTAAGATATCGACAAGGCCTGTATACCTACAACTTGGTATTGAACTTTATTAGCTGGATTGTCTTTACCTGTCTGCTAATATTAATACTACTAATAATAATTATACTAGTTCTTTGGGATTTACTCAAACTTTGTATATATAGATCAACTGTTAATAATTGCTGAAGGTATATTATAATTCCCTTTTTATGGTTTCTCTTTTGAAATTGAGAAGAAATTCAATTGCAAAAGTTAGGAAAGACATGTATACTTTTAAGAGAAGTTCAAAGGAAACAGTTTGTCTTTTGAGTTGATAATTTCTGAATGAGTAAAAAGAGACAAACTAAGAACAAGGGAAACTGTAGAAAGTTAGTGGGAACAGAATATTGAGAAAAAAAAACTTATGTATGAACACTAGAACCTAATTATGGGAATGTGCTCAGCCCCCAACCCAACAAGGACTACTAACTATACTAATTGAGATAGAAGGTGAAGTAGCTATAAAAACATGGCCCTCTATAACTGCTGCTGAAGCACAAAAAATTTACTTATGAACTCATACTGTCCTACTGGCTGCTAGAATTATAGATGCTAACTGGAATTTACAACACTGTGTTCTTATAACCTTGGCCCCAAATAAACTTTAAAGTTACAGCTTCCAATTGTACAATTAGTGGAAATCAGATTAATAATGGACAGTACTTGAGTGCTTCCAATGGGAAGTAGATGAGCCACAGTAAATGGGAACACATCTCATGGTCAGATTATAAAGACTGGAAAGGTGTATGGTGTGCCCTCAAACTACAAGTAAGATGCAAAATACAGAGCAATGAGACAGATAGCAAACCCTGGATCATGATAGCTCATAGGTTAGAAATAATCCAGAGTGTTTTTCTTAATGAAGGCCCATAGGACCTGACTGCCTCCCATTTACCTGCTTTTCCCTTTTGAGAAAAATTCAGCTCTGACTTCCATCCAAGGTTATGGTATTGCCCCATCCTCAATACAGCAAGACAAATGATGACACTACGACTTCCTAGAAATGAGCCTCCCTAGCACCATGGGACAACATTATCCAGCCAAAAGGTTGGTCATCAGTGCATCCTTTGGATTGATTTATGACCAAAAGTGGAAGGTGTGGATGAAAAAGGGACCACATACTAAACCTGCCAGAGGAGGCCTACATGTGGCCTTACAATCTTAAAGACCTAAAATAGCCACATAGAATAGTCTGGAATTAATACTTTCTAAGTAAAAGCAGTTCATAGCAGGCAGTCTTGTTCTAGGCTGGTATTTTCCTCAAACAAAGGTCAGTGTTTACCTAAACTGAGCCTGTCTGTTGTTTCTTTTTGTGTCTATGATAACATACCTGATAACATACCTTTGGAATATCAAAGTAATTTCCTTTTTTTCCAGACACCTCAAAGCATAACCACGACAACCTCTGAACCAGAGCAGAGACCACGGATCCCCTCATCCTTATGCTCATCATGTGAATTGTTAACTGTTAGCTATCCTATGTCCATCTGTGTAAAAGAAGCGTGAGTCTATTTGTTTTACTTTTTAACCAGTCTCACAGTTTCTTCCCTTTGCTTTCATATAACCCCCTCACATGTCCTCCTTTGATTGTAATGTATAAAATAAGGTGAAAAACTGCTATTCTCTTAAGCATTTTCTCAATCTGTTGTCAGTTTGGCTCAAATAAACTCATAAAACAATTTTTTAAAAAAAGGTTTTTAGTGTTCCAAAAATATACCCTCAAACTACAGTAAATTGCTTACATTGGGGCATCTTATACATTATTAGAATCTTTGGACAGTAAATTTTCCTTAACTGCAACTTTACCCAGATGAACAGAAGTACAAGCAGAACCAAGTTTACAGAATGACTACCAAGTACGAGTGAAAACTGATTTGCAATCTATCAACAACCCCTTGTGTTTTGAAAATATCATTGGCATGTTTAAAGGAAGCCCAGAGCTCTGAAGTCTGGCCCAAACAATCCATAAATCACTACTTAAAGCAAACCTTTATATTTTTCTGGAGACTTAAAAAGTATTAAATAGACAGACTAAACAAGTCACACTTCATTTTACAGAGTAGTTGTACCAGAAGCACTTGGTTATACACTCTTAGAACTTTCCTCTTCCTCTCCTCAAGATGTGAGGAGACTATTAAGAATAGAGTTTGGGAAGACTTCTGAATCCACCCAAGATGGAGTAACAGGGACCCTATGTACCTTCACACCTAAACTAATGACAACAACAAAAAGACACCAAACTAAATATATAAAACAACAGTTTTCAAGACACTGGATACTAGTCAGCAAAGAAGAGTGATCCCTCAGAGATGGGAAATGAACAAGGTATACCCCAGCTTATTACCTTTAGAAAATTTATAGGCCATGGCACAGGACAGCCCACAAAAGAGCCCACAGGGGAGCCCAGCAGATTTCCTAAGTTGAGGGGACAAAGCCGTGAGTCCAGGAGAACAAAACAGCTAGAGTTAACAAGAGATACAGAAGACAAGATAACAGCAGAGAAAATCCCAGAGATCTGCAGAGGGCCTTCCTATAGATTCAACAGCACTGATCAGTGCATGCATGTGAGGAAACTACCCAAGGTCAAAGAAAGAACAAACCTTCTGAATGCATTTAGAAAGTGGGGTTCAGGGAAAAGATCAGAAAAGAGACCTAAAGAAATGTGACTTATCTTTTTCAAAATTTGATGAATATCATAAACCCACAAGAAGAAAACTCCACCAAGATATTTCATAATGAAATTACTAAAAAACAGTCATAAAGCTTAATAGCAGCCAGAAGAAAAAAGACATGCTATGTATAAAGACATGAAGGTACAGATGACAGCTGATTTCTTGTCATAAATAGTGCAAGAAAAACGCAGGGGAGCAACACCTTTGAAGTACAGAAGAAAAATGTTTAAACTGAAATTCTATATCCAGAAAAAAATATCTCTCAAAACTGAAGGCAACAAAAAAATTTTTTCAGATGTAACAAAGCTGAAAGAATTCACAACCAGCAGGCTCACAATACAAGATATACTAAAGGAAGTCTACCAAACAGTAGGAAAACAATTCCAGATACCTAGAAATATAGATGTACACTAGGAATGAAGAACACTGGAAATAGTAACAACAGAGGAAAATATATGTTGTCGATTTAAAAGGTAACTTTAAACATAATTTATTGTGAGTTTTATGTATAGGTAAAATGAATGACAACAATAACATAAAAGCAGAGAGGAGAAAGAAAGACATATTTTATTGTAAAGTATATTCTAATTAAGTGTAAGCATCCTGTAAGTGATGTGGTATAATTCAATTAAATAAAGATAATTTTAGATAGAAAATAGACTAAATTAAAAATGTATACTTAAACCCTAAAACAACCATCATCGTAAGTGGGGGAAAGGAGTTGTAACTAATAAGCCAACAAAGGAAAATGGAATCATAACGTTCAATCCAAAATAAGGTGGAAAAAGAGGGAAAAGGACACAAAGAACAGATAAGACAAATTGGAAACAAACAGCGAGATGACAGACATAAATTTAACTAATAAGAATAACATTAAATGGCAACGCATCCCAATTAAAATTTTTCATGCTGTACAAATAAAACACCTGATTATATGTTGACTATAAAAAACTACATTTCAAATATGAAGATACAAATAGGTAAAAAAAAAAATGAGTCTGGCCAGTGTGACTCAGTTGGTGGGAGCATCGTCCCATAGCTGAAAAGTTATGGGCTCGATTCCCAGTCAGGGTACATGGCTGGGTTGCAGGTTCAGTCCCTGGTCTGGGTGTGAATGGAAGGCAACCAATCACTGCTTTCTTTTCATATCAGTGTTTCTCTCTCCTGCTTCCTTTACTCGCTAAATGCAATGAAAAAACTCCTCAAGTGAGGATAAAAAAAGTAAAAGGATAAAAAGAGATATATTGTACCATGATAATTAATACTAGTCAAAAGAAAGCTAGAATAGTTATATTAATATCATACAAAGTAGATTTCAGAGAAAATACTTTTACCAGGGAAAGTCATTTCATAATTATGAAGACAACAATTCACCTTAAAGATGTAAAAAACATTTGTGCATCTTATAATAGAGCTTCAAAATACATAAGCAAAAACTGAAACAACTTCACGGGAAAACAGGCACATTCACAGTTACAGGCAGAGGTTTCAAAAATCCTCTCATAATACAGAACAAGTAAAGAGAAAATCAGCAAGGATATTGTCTCAGTCGATTCCAACTGCTATAAGAAAAAACAGACTGGATAGCTTATAAGCAACAGAAATTTAATTCTCACAGTTCTGGAGACTGTAAGTCTGAGATCAGGGTACCGTACCAGCATGGTTGAGTGAGGACCCTCTTCCTGGCTCATACCCAGCGTCTGTGTCCTTACATAGTAGAAGGGACTAGGGAGTTCTGTGGGATTTCTTCTATAAGAATACTCATCCCATTCCTGAGGGTTCCCCCTTCATGACCTAAACACTTCCCAAAGGCCCCACCTACTAACATCATCATCACTTTTGGAGGTTAGGATTTCAACAAATAAATTTGAGGGTGGATGTAGGTACACAGGCATGCAGACCATAGCAGATACAGAAGACCTAAACAACACTATTAGCCATCTTAACCTAACTGACATTTACAGATCACTCCAAGACAGAAGAATATACACTTTTCTGAAGTGCACACCAGACATATACCAAGATAGACCACACACTAGGCCATGAAACAAGTTTCAATAAATTTATAAAGATTCAACTTATATAAAGTCAAACTGTATATTCCCCAACTACAGTAGAATTAGAAACCAGTAACAAAAAGACATCTGGAAAAATTCCAAATATTTGGAATCAAAATATACAATTTCAAATAATCCATGAATCCAAGGAGAAATAAAAAGGGAAGTCAGAAAATATCTCGCACTAAATGAAAATGAACACACAACATATCAAAATTTTGAAGGGCACTAAACCACTTAGTAGGTAATACTCAAAGGTCTCAAATCAACGACCCCAGCTTCCACCTTATAAAACATGAAAAAGAAAAGCAAATTGGACTAAAATAATCCTAGGAAAGATCAGAGTACAAATCAATGAAAGAGAAAACATAAAAATCAATGAAACCAAAGGTTGATTTTTTAAAAATCAATAAAATTAATAAACCAGATTGAATAGCACAAAAAGAGAGGACACAGAGTACCAATTCAGGGATGAGAGACGTGATATTACTTCAGATCCTACAGACATTAAAAATAATAAGGGAACATTATGATCAATTACATGCCAATAAATCCAACAACTTAGATAAAATGTACAAATTCCTTGAAAGAAACTACCAAAGCTCGCTCAAAAAAATTAAAAAGAAATAGATGAGTCTAATATCATGATACTTATTAAAGAAACTGTACTTAAAAATCTTCTCAGGGAAAATTTCAGTACCACAGGGCTTCACTGGTAAATTCTACCAAACATTTAAGGAGAAAATGATATCAAACTATAGAAATTTTCCAGAAAATTGGAGGAGAAAATACTGCCCAATTCACTCCATGAGGCCAGCATTTTCCTAACAATAAAAACAAAGACATTACAAGAAAATAAATCCAAACCAATATACCTCATGAACATAGATGACAAAAATTCTAAACAAAATTTTAGATAGTTGAAACCAAAACTACACAAAAATGACACTACATCATGACCAAGTGTGGTTTACCCAATGCAAGTTTGGTTTGACATTAAAAATTATTCAATATAATTCATGTGTAAACAAGCTAAAACAGATAAACCATGCGATTACTTCAATAGACACATAAATAGTACTTGATGAAATCCAACTTCCATTCCTGATAAAAAAAAGTTCTCAGCAAAGTGGTAATAGAAGGGACCCTCCTCAACCTGATAAAGGGCATCTACAAAAATCATACAGCTAATATCATACTTCATATTGAAAGACTGAAAGTTTTCACTTAAGGTTAGAAAAAGAAAAGTATATCTCATTATCCTAGTCAACATTGTACTAGGGTTTCTAGCCAGGGAAATTAGACAAGAAAAAGAACTAAAAGAATTAGAGTAGAAAGGAAGAAGAAAAACTGTCTTTATTCAAAGTTTACATGACTGCATTAAGATGGCAATAATCCAAAAAGTAGAAATAAAGTATTGGTGAGGATGTGGAGAAATTGGAGTCCTCATACATTGTTGATAGGAATGTAAAATGGTGAAACTGCTGTGGAAAAGTTTGACAGTTCCTACAAAAGTTAAACATAGTATTACCATATGACCCAGCAATTTTACATCTAGACATATACCCAAAAGAACTGAAAACAGATACCCAAATAAGTATTTACATAGGCATGTTAATAGCAACACTATTCACAATAGCCCAAAAGATGGAAACAACCAAATGTCCATCAATGGATGAATGGATAAACAAATTGTGGTATATATATTTGAAGGAATATTTATTCATCCATAAAAAGGAAAGAAATACTAATTCATGATACAATGTGGATCAACCTCGAACACATGCCAAGAAGATCAACATGAGAGATCACATCCTGAATAAATTCACTTATATGAAATATTTAAAATAGGTAGATCTATAAAAACAGAAAGCAGATTGGTAGTTGCCAGGGGCTAGGGAGATGAGGGAATGGGGATTAACTTCTTAATGGATAAAGGGTTTAATTTGGGACTGATGAAAATTTTTGAAACTAGATAGTAGTGGTTGCACAACATTGTAGATGTACTAAATGCCACCAAATTATTCACTTTAAAATGGTTAATTTTTATGTTCTATGAATTTCACCCTTATTTAAAAAAACTTAATACCCTGCTGACTGATAAGATCTAATCATCCCAGCCTCCTAGATCCTCCACATCCGGACCATCACAAAACTTGATTTCCCCGGCATTCAACTCAGAGCCTCCTTCCTCTACATACGTAAGTCCTGGTGGTCTTTCAAGGCATTCTTCAAATACAAGCTCCTCCAAGAATTTTTTCTCATTCTTTTTGTGGGAAATACTCTCTTTCCTCTATGCTCCTCTGAACACTTTATCTGCACCTAAGAGCTACTTATTTATGTGTCCTCTATTAGCCAGTAATTGTCAGCAAGATCCATATGTGATTCATCTCACCATTCTCAGGATCCTTAAAAAACCCTTATACAGATCAGACACCTAAGTATTTGTTGTAGGAAAAGGGTTAAGAGAAAATGGATTTCTGGGGACGTGAAGGTGCCGCTACAGTTTCCAGTGGGTGGCTTGTCAAATGAAGCTCCTGAAATCCCAGATAACATGAGAGATTATTGGTTTAGGGGTATCTACTCCTTTGCCACTGGTGTGATTTCCAGAGGATCTTCAGTTTGGGACTTTTCTCTGCAGGATTTTGCAGTCAGGAATTTGAGTGGCACTGACCTAATGGTACTTCGGCCAGGGATGTAGCCAAATAGATACATGGAACCCATGCTGTACTTGAACCTTGCAAAAACAGAGCCTCAGTCTCTGACCCTCACAAGACTTGCCCTGATGACAGCTGAAGTTTCAGTCAGATGGGCACCTTCCTTTTCCTGACTAATTTTCCTTTGTTGGCTGAGCCCACTCAGCACTCCCTTCTCTGGTCAGCGGTCAGGCTTCAGCTAAAGTGCTGTCCTCTGTTCTGTAAAGTTCTGTACATAGTTCCTAAGTTTCTGTGGGGGGTGATCTTTGCTCTTGTCTTAAGGAATAACTCCATTGCATTTTAAGAATTATTTGAAATAAAGACTGCACACACACACACACAAATGAATTTCTACATATAAGTCCATTGGCTTTATTATAAAATTGGAAATGTGTTTTTCTGGGAATATATTTGACGCTAGTATGTCTAAAACCCTTTGAAAATCACTTATATTATCATTTCCTGATGAAATCATTATAAAATACTGTGAACACTAATATAAAATGACTAGAACTATTTATATTCTTCATACTAATTGCTAATGTTCCTAACAGTATGTGTTATAATAATAATAATAGCTAACAGTTATATAACAGATACGTGCCACACTCTCCCAGAACTTTATATATGCATACTGATCCTCACAATAAGTCCATGAACATGCACAGTTATCATCTCTATTTTACAGAGGAATAAAATTGCTCAATGTCAACTGGTTAGGTTAAGATTAGAACCCAGTTACTTTGGGGTTCCAGAGTCCATCGTCTTAACTACTATACTGTGTCACTTCTCTGCAAACAGTTTAATTCTGCATAATAAAATGGCTTTGAAAGAAAGGTCAATGAGTTTCTAAGAAAAAGATTTTCTAATATTCTTGAGCAGGTTAATGTAAAACTTGCACTGTTTTTTCAGACTTTGTGCCTGGAATTTTAAGATGGTTGGTAACTTTTACAAATAAACCTGATTTCACTGTGCTGAAGAAGTCATATTAAGAATGAAGTTGAAGTACAAACACAACACACAATTAAAGATATAGTAACAAGGGAACTTGGAAGGAGACTTGACTTTAGGTGATGAACACAAGACAATATACAGATGGTGTAAATCTGAAATCTATATAATTTTATTAACCAATGTCACCCCAATAAAGTCAATAAAAATTTTAAAAAGTTATATAGCATGTAATAAGCATTCAATGAATGCAAATGATAGAATTAAGTTTGAAAGCAAGATGGCTACAAGTGGTTGGGATTAAATCAAAGTTTTAAAATAAATTAATGAACTGTCAGATAAAACAAACAAACAAACAAACAAACAAGGGAACTATAATAAAGAAACACAATAGCCCTGGACAGTGTGGCTCAGTTGGTTGGAGTGCCACCCCATAAACGAAAGGTAGCAGGTTTGATTCCTGGTCCAGACACATACTTAGGTTGTGGGTTTGGTCCCTGGTCCTAAGTTGGGGCCATGCAAGAGGCAACCAATAGATGTTTCCCTCTCATATCGATGTTTCTCTCCCTTCCTTCCCTTCTCTCTAAGATCAATAAGCAAGTCCTCAAGTGAGGATAAAAAAAGAGAAACATAATAAAAGTTTGAATATAGCAATAGAACTGTACATTTGCTGAAATATAAAGGAGCCTAAAAATTTCAAAAAGACTTCTGAAAAATATAATTTTAATGTGATTTTCTGTACCTCAAATTACAATATAGTTCTTTTATATCTTATTTAATTCTTATATATCTTTTGCTTGAGTGCATGCTGGTTTACATAAATATTAGTGTGACAGTGAAGGGACCTAACTCTATAACAATTAGTAACCTATGACATAGTTTTACTCAAGCCCTACACAGCAGTTGGCCAGAGAAAATAAAATTTGATAAACAACAATTAGAGGTTGTTCATCTTAGACAGGAAATAAAATCATTGACTCTGATATCAAATTGAATCCTTTTTTCAGTTCTCAAAAGTCAGTTCTTTTATATTAATCTTATATGCAGAAAAATCATCTTATTAATGATATGCTGAGTACTTTCATTTGACACTGGAATTTAGAATAGGCCGTTGGGTTTAAATTTGTTTAAAATGATTTATATGATATGGTCAGTAACTTTTAATCCATGATTAATTATTAATTACCCATATTTCTTTTAAAATGCCATTTAAATCTGATTCCATTAGTGGAGACAGATTACAAGGACATTTTTATGCATTCTTTTGTATGCTAAGGAGGGAAATTATTTTCTACCATATTTTCATGATTCAATAGACTATGTCATAAACAGATGAAGTTTTTTTGGCTTTTTTCCAGTTTGGGTCCCAGAGCTCAGCACTACAAGTTTCATTCATATAAATTTATTTTCTAAGATTTTATTGTAGGTTCACCTTTAACCTAATTAAAACATTCTCAAGCTCTGTTTGTAATTTTGTAATTTTTCTCCATTCATACCAAATTTAAATCACAATAACCTCCTTCTTTTAATAAGAAAATAATAGAAACATAAAGAGGTGATGAAACATCCAAAGTCATTTACAGAGAATTTCAGTTGGAAGAAACATTATGAATATATATTTTTATTTTACCTTTCAAGAATACATATATGTGTATTAGCCAGCTCTGGCACAGAAAAGACCTAAAATCAATGACTATCCCAGTGAATCTGAGCACCACCAGCACCTAGATAGTGGTCTCTATATATGTCCCACTAAAATGAACCAGGATCCTTGTAAAATTGGCTGGTTGCGGATCTGGGGCAGGAAATGCATAAAACCAGCCTGCAATGTCTTGATTTCCTTACTTTCTAGTATAATACCAAAGACTACTAGAGTCACGTCAAAGGCTTCAGAGGCCATCTCAAAGAGTTAAGCAAAGATGGGAAAATTGAGCGTAAAAAATAATGACTATGGTGAACTGAAACACATTGAATGTTAAATCCAGGAGTTTACAAAGTGCTAAAAAAGTACAAATAAACCTCATGGATTTTTGAAAACTAATAAATAAAGGGTAAGAGTCAAGCCTTTATCCTGCATTTCCAATACAAACTGTACCCCAAGGTAACCAAATAGTCACAGAAGGGAAGTTTCTCTTTACAGAATTCCAGCTTATAAATAAAGACGAGAATTAGAGTACCACCATTTTACAACCCCTAATAAATTAATGCATCTAGGCAATGATCATCAATGGCTACTCACCTTATGAAAGGAGAGCCAACCAAATATTTTATGCCTCCTAGTGGAAAATACACCATCACTTATGAAGTGTTCCTGCCAAAAAAATTTGAACCCAAATCTCATCAAGTTTCTAGCTCTAACTTCCAATTTATAAGAAATATAGCAGCCAGATGTACATGATAAATAATATCTCAGGAATGCAATCAGCAAAATTCAGTGGGAAATTGTATAGGACAAATGACCTTGTTTCTTCATTATGTAAATTGTAATGGAAAAAAGCCAGGAAACATATAAATTAAAAGACTTAAAAAGATTTATTAACTACCAACTGTAATATATGGATATTATTTGGATCTTAATTGAAGCAAACTGAAAAAATTATAAGTCAATTGGGGAAATATAAACTTGACTGGGTATCTAATGACCTTAAGAAATCACTGTGGGGTTTGTTTTTTGGTATGTTATTTTATTGTTTTTAAAAGTCTATATTTTAAAGATAATACTGAAATATTTATGGATGAAATGACCTGATGTCCCAGATTTGCTTCCTAATTGGTGGTGGGGAAGGAGGTGATTAGCTGAATAAAGATTAACAATAGGTAGATAACTGCTGAAACTATCACCATGAAACTGGGCTACGTGTTATGGAGACTAATTATACTATTAAGACTATATATTGTATGTTTGAAATTTTCTATAAGTAAATACCTTTTTCCTTAAGATGGTAGTTGATTCAGAGGAATGGTGAGGTGGGAGACTGTTGCTTTTCATTATAACCCTTCCTGTACCATTTGTTTTATTTTATAATAAAATAAGTAGGAAATACTCCTATTAATGAGATTAAAAATACACCTCATAGACACTGAGAACAAACTGATGGGTGCCAAAAGGTAGGTGGGGGTGGGGATGGGTGAAAAAGGTGAAGGGGATTAAGAGGTGACTAAAATAAATAAGTCATGGGGATGTAATGTACAGCACAGAGAATATAGTTGATAATATCATAACTTTATATGGTAACAGATGGTTATTAGACTTGCCATGGTAACCACTTCATAAGGTGTATGAATGTTGAATTACTATGCTATAGACCTGAAAGCAATATAATATTGTATGTCAACTATACTTTAATTAAAAAAAAACTATACATATATCAAAAATTTAATCAGTCTATAATGATTTAGTTCTAAACCAGCAGTTTTGAAAGTATAGTCCATAGACCCCTGGAAGGCCCTGAGACCCTTTAAGGGGGTCTGCGGGGTCAAACTCTTTCCATAATAACATGAAGATCTTGTCTGCCCTATTTACTGTGTTCACATTAGCACCAGCAGTAGTAGCTAGAACACTGGTGCCTGACGTGAGTAGGCATTGTATTCTCCACCATCACTGACTTGCTGCTCAGAAAGAGAAAAAAGTCAAGTTCACCTAAGGATGTCCTTGATAAAGCAATAAAAATTATTAATTTCTAAAAATCCTGACCCTTGAATGAATTTCTTCCTAATATTCTGGGTCACAAAGTCAAAGTGTACATAAAGCACTTCTGTGGTATATCAGTGTCATGACTGCTCACAGTTAAAAGCTGTGTGACTGGTCAAGTTAAAAGCTGAACTCACAACTTTTACATAAAACGCTGTTTTTACTCAAAAGGATGACTGACAAATGACGACATTTGGTAGACATTTTCTTGAAAATGAACAAAGTAAGCCTGTCACATCAAGGAAAACAACTCAATGTATTAGTTGGCCAATACAAGCTCACAAGTGAAATACAGAGTTTTGGAAAATTTACTTCTGCTTGACTGCTTCATTCCACTGATTTTTCTGATGTACTCAGTTGGTGATATTAGCAAACATGATTTTTTAAAAATGTTTTTAAATGAAATGTGTCAATATTTGGAAGATCTTCATAAATCAGTGAACCAATATTTTCCAAATGACTAATGCTTGACATTACAAAATCATACATGCATCAAAAATCTATTCAAAATGTAAGATGAACTTCTGGCCATGATGGAGGCATAGGTAGATATACTTTGCCTCCTTGCACAACCAAAAGAAGGACAATAACAAATTTAAAAACAAAAAACAACCAGAACTGCCAGAAAATTGAACTGTATGGAAGTCTGACCACCAAGGAGTTAAAGAAGAAATATTCATCCAGACTGGTAGGAGGGGCAGACGGGCACCTGAGGTGGAGGGGACACATGGCAAGGTGTTGGCTGGCAGTCCCAGATTTGCATGGATAAACTGGAAGGAACAACTGGGGAGTGAGACAGACTGCACAAGTCAGGGTTCCAGAGCAGAGAAATAAAGCTTCAAAACCTCTGGATGTAAAAACCTGTGGGGGTTGTGGTGGTGGGAGAAACTCCTTGCCTCACAGGAGAGCTTGTTGGAGAAACCCACAGGGTCCTAGAATGTACACAAACCCACTGACCTGGGAATCAGCACCAGAAGGGCCCACTTTGCTTATGGGTAGTAGGAGAAGTAACTGAAAGCCTCTAGAGAGCCGAGCAAGTGGCATTGTTCCTCTCTGACCCCTCCCCCACGTACAGCACCACAATGCAGCCACTTGGGTTGCCCCACCCTGGCAAAGACCTAAGGCTCCCCCTCTTACAACATAACAGGTACATTAAGACAAAGAAATATGGCCCAAATGAAAGAACAGATCAAAACTGCAGGAGAATAACTAAGTGATGAAGAGATAGCCAACCTATCAGATGCCGAGTTCAAAACACTGGTAATCAGGATGCTCACACAAATGGCTGGGTATGGTCATAAAATAGAGGAAAAAAGTTAAGGCTATGAAAAGTGAAATAAAGAAAAATACACAGGGAACCAACGGTGAAAGGAAGGTAACTAGGACTCAAATCAATGATTTGAAGCAGAAGGAAGAAATAAACATTCAACCAGAACAGAATGAAGAAACAATAATTCAAAAAAATGACAAGAGGTTTAGGAACCTCCAAGACAACTTTAAACATTCCAACATCTGAATCATAGGGGGGAGCAGAAGGAGAAGAACAAGAGAAAGAAACTGAAAACTTATTTGAAAAAAGTAATAGAGAACTTTGCCAATCTGGCAAAGGAAATAGACTTCCAAGAAGTCCAAGAAGCCCAGAGAGTCCAAAGAAGTTGGGCCCAAGGAAGCACACACACAGGCATATCATAATTACATTACCCAAGGTTAAAGATAAAAAAAGAGAATCTTAAAAGGAGCAAGAGAAAAGGAGACAGTTACCTACAAAGGAGTTCCTGTAAGACTGATTTCTCAAAAGAAAACTTGCAGGCAACAAGGAGCTTGAAAGAAGTACTCGAAGTCATGAAAGGCAAAGACCTACATCCAAGATTACTTTATCCAGCAAAGCTTTCATTTAGAATGGAAGGGCAGATAAAGTGCTTCCTAGATAAAGTCAAGTTAAAGGAGTTCATCATCACCAATCCCTTACTATATAAAATGTTGAAGGGACTTATCTAAGAAAAAGAAGATCAAAACTATGAACAGTAAAATGACAACAAATTCACAACTATCAACAACTGAACCAAAAAAAAAAAAGCAAACTAAGTAAACAACTACAACAGGAACAGAATCACAAAAATGGAGATCACATAGAGGGTTATCAGTGGGGAGGGAAAGAATGGAGGATGCAAGAAAAGGTATAAGGAATAAGAAACATAAATAGTAAGTACAAAATAGACAGGGGGACATTAAGAATAGTATGGGAAATAGAAAAGCCAAAGCACTTATATGTACAACCCATGGACATGAACTTATTGGGGAGGAATGCTGGTAGGAGGCGGAGTGCAGGACAGAGGGGAATAAAAGGAAGGAAAAAATGGGACAACTGTAATATCAAAATCAATAAAAGAAGCTTTAAAAAATGTATGATGACTGCAGTGACTTGAATGGTAGCCCCCAAAAGGATTACAAGATGAGATGATTTGGATTAACCAAGTGAACCCTGAATCCAATCACAAGTGTCCCTATAAGAGACAGAAGAGAAGACACAGAGACAAGTAGAAAAGAAAGCCATGTGAAGATGAAGTCAGATGAACACCAGAAGCTATAAGAGGTAAGGCATGACTGTCCATTAGAGTCTTTGGAGAGAGTGTGGCCCTGCTGCCTCCTTGATTTCAGACTTCCAGCCTCTAGAACTGTAAAGAGTATAAAATTTTTGTTGGCTTAAGCCACCCAATTTGTATTAATTTGTTACAGCAGCCTTAGGAAACTAATATAACATACAGCTGTCTCCTATTAAGGCAGATATTAAACAGATTTGAAATATGTAAAATAATGTTAATATCAGGAATTTTTAGTATTGGAAAAAACTTTTTTTAATAAAAATGTATTTTTCTGTTAATATGTAATAGGTATATCTTTTTAAATTTAAATAAATACTTAAAAATTCTCAATTTTAACTTCTTTGTAGTAAATATTGATAAGCCACATAAATACAAACTCTTTGAGGTCCTCAATAATTTTTAAAAGTGTAAAGGGTTCTGAAACAAAAACATTTGGGAACCACTGGTATGCACAACCAGTAAAAGAGGACAGACAGGTAGGGAGGGGCCTGAGTGGTCCGAAAGGTATGTACAGAAGATTGCAGTTGTTTTGAACTATGCATTGAACTTTCATGGGCAGGAAGGCAGAGAAAGGCCCTTCCAGACGAGAGAACTCCATGAGTATATAATGCATTTTAGAAGCAGGTCTATGCATGGTAACATTGGGGAACATTAGGCCATCAATAAATAAACACATAATTTGACATACCCAGATTATTATCTTTTAAAAATAATAGATGCATTACTTGATTTCATGAATCTCTGTTAGTCATTGGAAATCTGTGGCTTGGAAAGCTTTTCGGTTTTATAAATGTGGGCAACATGCTATTCTTCTCCTTATAGACTGCGTGACTTAAACAACAAAAATTTTATTTTCTCACAGCTCTAGGGGCTAATAGTCTGAGATCAAGGCATCTGCAGGAGTTTCTTCTGAGGCCTGTCTCCTGGGCTTGTAGATGGCTGTCTCTCCCCTGTGTCTTTCTTTAATGGTCCTCCCTTTGTACTTGTGTGTCCAAATTTCCTGTTCTTGTAAGGATACCAGTCATACTGGGTTAGGGCCCTCCCTAATCATCTTATTTACCCTCTTTAAAGAACTTGTCTTCAAATACAGCTGCATTCTGAGGTGCTGAGGTTAAACTTCAACATATGAAGGGAGGTGTGGACACAATTCAGTCCATAACACTTGCTTAACTCCTATTCATTCTTTGGGAATCAGCCTGAATTGCACTTCCACAGGGAAGCTCTCCTTGACCCTGGACTTAGATTAGAGCCCTTGTTATACTCACATAGTATCTAATTGTTATCCTACATAACATTTGTCACACAAATGTAATTAAACACTCAGTGTAATTGTTTTATGGCTGTCTCTTCCATCATGAGGGCAGATTGTGCGTGTCACGCTCCTCACCGAGTCCAAAGGATTAGTGTGGTTTAGAGTCTCACAACTAGGCTCACTCAGTGAGTGAGTCGAGGAATGCTGTGTGGCATCACATTACAGTGTTTCACTGAAGAAAGCTCCAGGTCTGCAAGCCAGTCTGGGAAGCATTCTGAATAGAGGCAGCCGCCATTCTCCAGACAGGTCCTAGCAAATCAGTAATCTTGGTGGTAAAGTCTCACTGGAGCACTGGGTTAAGGAGGTAGGGATTTACCTCTTAACTCTTGTCCTGGCTCAATCATTAACTAGCAGTATAAAAATAAAGCAATGTTCCTTAACTTTGCATCATCTCTAATTCTTCATCTGTAAATGCAGAAATTATCTTCTAGAGTCAAAATCGGTCACAATTTAAACAGAAAGCCTGTGAATCTGTTTAATATCCCACATATACAAATCAACGCCACCCCATGCTACCGGAGACCTTCCTTGTCTGCCTTTGAGGGTCTGCTCCAGCCTCTAACAGCCAGTTCTACTGAAGTTCAGCCAGGCTTCTGAAGTTTTCTTTCAGACAGCAATAGGAAATTGCTAACCAAAGATTCACAGAGTCACTATCACTTCCTAAAGACTCAGGGCTCAGAAGGCAAAGGGAGTTCAGTGGGTCGTAAGAGCATTTGAAGTCTAGGGTCACTATCAATAAATAATCTTGCACTTGGTTAGGAGTTAAGAAGTAATATCCATGACTTCTAGGGAAATTTTAATTAAAACAACCAAAATATAAATGAGTGGCTAGACTACTACTGGGGTATGGAGAGGGTGAGATCCTGTTCTTTGCTTTTGAAGTTGAGAACGTATGTGATGCAGGGAAAAGTTTCATCAACTTATAGTGTCTTTAGTTTGTCCTCTTCTATACATTGCCTAACCACGTATCTTGATTACCCATGTGACTCTGGACAAGATTCTCCCTTGGTTCCTGTCCCCTCACCTGGGGATAATAACACCATAATAGGTGGTTGTGAGTGTCAAGGGCAGTCACGTGTGGACATCTATTAACTGCAGAGGTGAAGAGTGAAGGACTCTGTAGAACCTACAGAATTCTGACTTCTGCCTCTTAGAAACTGTAACCTTGGGTGAGTGTTAACATCTTTGTGCCTCAGTTCCCTCATTCATAAAATGGAGATAATAATAGTATCTATCTCTTCTAGTTGTTGTGATAATTAAATGTGATAATGTTTATAACATACCTACTGCCCGAAACAAAAGTATTTAGTGTTAGCTATCTCTTTTAATGCTATGTAATTCTCAAAGCTTTTGCAGCTAAAAGATGACATTTGACCATTCTCAGAAACCTGTTATTTCCCCATTCTCCTCAAACTCCCATCCCCCTTTCTTCTTTCTCTCCCTCAGGCATGCCCAAGTTGCACTAAAACAGAGAGCCCAGGGGATTTTATCTCCCTCAGCATCCCCGCATCCTCGCATCCTCTAACCGCTGTAGTGTAAGCAGCTGGGCTCCCTTCCCCAGGCCCTTCAGCAACTCCCCCTTCTCTTTCTGGAAAAAAACAACTTGTAGTTTTCAAAAAGAACCACTCAAAAGCCAAATGCTGCACACTTTTTCTGCCCGAAGTGTTGTGTCCCCCAGTTTTTGCTGGGGTAACCCCTACTCTTCCTCTGGATTCATTTCACCTTCTTCACCACTTCATTCTGACCATTTTCTGCAGACCAGGGAGTATCCATTTTTGTGTTCCCATAGCACTTTAAATTTATATCCTAAATTATCATATTACATAATAATTCTCTCTCTGCGTGTCTATTTTTTACAACCTCAGAATCTAGCATAGAATCTAGCTTGTAAATTCACTGATTGCTCCTGTTTGCCTGGGACTGCTTTGGTGTTAACAATGAACACTCTGCATTCCAGAAAACCCTGCAGTCCTGGGTGGCTGGCCACCCTAATGGACACTTACCAGGTTTTATTGAAGGAACAGAGTCCACACTTGCTCTCTTCTCTTCTTCCTCTAGGTCACTCTCCAACACGATGTCACCAGCTTCCAGCCCTCACCTCTGAACTGCTTGGGCACACAGCAAAGTGCTCTACTCATGGCCAAATCTACTGGACACTTTTTAGTCCCTTTCAGATTGACCTCTCAATAAATGATATTTAGTAGCCAGATATTATTCAAGTGGCACACCTGTTTTTCTTATAGTGAATCAAGCAAGCATTAAAATACCCATGTTTATTGTGTTTGAGTATACATGGATTCAAGGGGTCAACCCATGTATTGTGGACATAGTTCTAGATATCATGCTATACTTATGATTTCATTAAATAATCACAAAATATGATCAAAAATTGCTCAATGTTTTCTGAATAAGAAGTTTCCAGAAGTCATTACTCATGGAATTAAAAAAATATTTGAAGCAATGAGAAATGCAGTTCTCCTTTTTCATGAAACCCAAAGAAAACAGAGGGGTATTTTGGGAAGCTCACAACAAATGACTCTTCTTTTTCTTTTAAGTTCTGAAAAATAGATGTATAAAAATGACCTATAAAATAATTAAACAAGAATTTAAATTTATTGAGTATTTCTTTTTAACCAAAAAAGAGTTTTACTTTGAATTATCTTACTAGTAGAGGCTTTCCCTTCCTCCTTCTTTAGATTAAATACGAACCAAACCTCATCAAAGAAAAATCCTGGGAACTGACTATTTATATATCCCTCTTTACCACTGTACTCTAAGTTCTCTCAAGGTAGAATTGCACCTTGTTTCTTACCTGCCTCAGGGCAAAAATAAGTGTCTTAAGTAGGGAGGTAGGGAGGAAAGGTGAAAGTCTAAAAAGTGAGGGAATGTGAGATCTTTGTAAAACAAGGATTTTTCAGAAAAGAGGGCTGTATATCAGAAATGCACATAAATTTCATATGTAAAACATTTCCAGAGATCTACAAAGGAAAGCGTTGGCAAGAAACACTAATTTTGAAGTTGACAATGATGATAGCCATGTTGACCCATCTTCTCTTCAATTTTTAGAATTTCTAATATCAAAGTGAAAAATTAATTCAGCATGTTAGAATCCATCTTACTTCCAGACAACAGAAGGTGCACTGGGAAATCAAAGAAGGCTGAATGAATAGAAAATTACTTTTTTTCTTGTCTCAAAATCAAGAAATCTGAAGGCAATTATTTCACTTCCCATATTCAGAAATTTATACACACACACACCCCAAAAATTACCTCCAGGCAGTGGCTGATATTCAATTACTCAATTGGCATGTACCAGGATAGTCATCCATTTCATATATATTCTATAAAAGTTATCCATTCTTATTAATATTATATTCTGGTTCTTGAAACTATCATATCTTTATCTCATATCTGTATCTCTATATAAACATATCTAAATGACCTGGAATTCCTCACTTCCTGACCTTTCTGAATAAATCAATTATTTCCTTGTAATTTTAAAAGCAAAATATTTTTTTCCAGAAAAATTGCTAAGATTGATACAAAATTATCAAACCAGTCATTTCAAATAAATTATCTCAATATCAAATCTACCTTAAGTTCAAGGAATAGCAAACTGCATTTTTCATAAAATTCAGAAATTATGCAACTGATCTAGCAATTCCACTTTCATTCATGTGAAACAAGGAACATATATAAAAAGTCAATGTTTGTACTTGCCAAAAAACTAGCAATGATGCAAATGTCCATCAAGAGAACAGAGAACTAAATGGTGGGACAGTGGACATTATACAGAAGTAAAAATGAATGAACCACATCTGTATATATCAACATGGATAAATGTCAGCAACACAATGTTAAAAGTTATGTATTAGGAGAAATTATTCCATTTATATAAATTTCAGATACCAAAAAATTAATAATTCATTGTTTAGGGATAAATACAAATGTTGTAAGAACTAGTTTTACAAAAAGTCAAGGGAATAATAAATATAAAGTTTTGTCATCATCACTTGGGGGATGGAGGGAGGTGAGCTGCACTGGGGAAAGGCACATGGGGAATCCAGTGTATTGCTAATATTCTATTTCTTAAACTGGGTGGTAGATCATGTGTATTTGATTTTTTGTTATTCTTTATACTATGCATATATACTATGAATATTATTTTACATGTGTTTAATAATGTTAAAAAAGAGTGAATAGTTTACAAAAATTATTTAAATAATTCAAATCTAAGTCAACTATATCCCTAGAATGTTAAACCTTTTAATTTTAAATAGAAAAGTTTTAACAAATAGTATGAGTTTAATTTTAAAAAAGGTATCCAGAAAGCTATATAGCACTTTCCTTCAAATTTAGAATGTTTCCCAAATGCAAAAAACAAACAAACAAAAAAAACCTAGCCCAGTAATAAATTTTTTTTCTGTAAGATGAAACAAATCATTTTATTATATGTTAACCAATGGTAGTTAAGTTCAGAAAGTGTATTAAGGATAATTTTCTGAGTAATAAAAAATAGATCCATCCCTTACTCTATATATTCTTCACCATTCTCTCATATAAGCATTCATATACCTAGAATATCTAGTGAAATTTCACAGGAAATAATTTAATAGCAAAGTCAGAAGTCCCTAATGACCAACTCTGACATGATGGGTTTCAAACTGATGAGTCCACCGTCTTCCTCAAAGTAATCCAGACAAATTGATGACAAGTACGCAGGCAGTTTTCAAAATTAAAATTGATGAGGCTGCTCCTTCTACTTGTCAGAGTAGAGAGGTTATTGATCTCGAAATCAGTGATGTTAGAGGGAAATGCAAGTCAGGTGGGGCCAGACGAGTCCTGTGGGTCCAAGCAGGTAGCCCTAGAATGAGGGGCATTAAGTCAATCCTGGAGGACCCTAATGCTGATGATGCCAGGAACAGCTGGACAAAACATACCCCACAGGCAGGATGAGGCCAGCATATTTACATATAACACATTAACATAAAAAGAAAGAATCTATCAAGGCTTGACATATTCATCAATTCTCCTTGGTAATACCCAAAAGCCTAAGTAGCTTGGCAAGTACATTTATTTCAAAAATTTGGAATTCCCTCCAGCAACTCACTGGAGGGAATTGTTTTTGTAGGTTGTTAATTCAGCACAGACAGGATCAACTCTTTAGGAAGCTCTGGACATAAATGTTACTTTAACAGTGTTTTTGTTGAATTTACCAAAACCACCTCCAAATTAAATCTTCTAATAATTAGAAGGAAAGAAGAGTATTATATAAATTCCTACTAGTAGTTTTGGCTCAGCAGAACATCCTAAGCATGTAGGAAGAAAGTAGGAGGAAAAGGCATTGTGCTAGATGCTTTACATACCTCAATAGAACCAGCTAACATTTATGAAACCAAGCCCTTTGCTAAAGATTTCGCATGCATTCTCTCATGTAATCCCTATAGGAAACCTTATTAACTCCATTTTACAGATGTGGAAAACAGAATATTAAGTACCTTGTTCAAATTCACCTAGCAATCTGCAGTGCTGGTATTCAAGCCTCAACTTGTCCAACAACAATGCCTATATTCCACGTGCTATGCTATGCTGTACATACATTGCACTAATTTTTTATAAAGATTTAGCAAGTTAAATAGATTTCCTTTAATTAAATTGCTTAGTGGCTAAAAGTTTAAAAGATAACAGGCCTTTTAACTTTGACATATGACACATATGTCAGAGAATTTTAAAATAACACATAATCCATAATGTGGCTCTATACCAGATGTCAGTCTTCTCCAGCTCTCTTACTAGTTTATACCTGGACTTTCTAAAACAGGCATTCTGTACTATTTACTGAAAGAAAAGAAATGGCATGGCTGTTTAAACAAGTTGAAGACAGTCTTTTATCTGCAAGCAATTACTCTGTAATTACAGAAATTTTACTGAAGTTACTGAGATGGGAAAACCATGGTCATATGCTTAAAAAGAAAAAAAAAACATTCAAATGAGGTTACGGAATAAAACAGTCTATTTTAAAAGTAAACTTCACACTTTAGTATCATGAGCACTAACAACTTTGACAGAATCCCATTCAGCATGCTTCACATTATGAATTGTCTCCTGATGCCACACTCTGGATACTTGAACTGGCTGTGAGAGATCAACAAACATGGGCCTGTCAAAATCTAAAGTTACAAGGGAAAAAAATTGTGTTTTTGAAATGGCAAACTAAATTAAAATCTATATAGCATTCCTTCTCTGCTCTCTGAAAAACAGCATGCAATTAACACCTACACAAGGATTTTATCTTCATAAATGCATTAACATTGATTAGTTAGGTCTCAACAGCCCCGTGTAGGAGAAACATTTGCATATTTCCTCCATTTTTAATGTTATTTATGGAGAATCTTGTGAATTGAAAAATTCAGGGAAGGATTTTTAAGTGTTGGCATAAATGTTTCGCTCCTTTCTCTCAGAAGTGACCTTAAAACAATCAGAAAAACACAAGACGAATTCCCTACT